>BJKM01000071.1:600000-980000 GCA_015082035.1 Chaenogobius annularis | reverse complement strand
GGCTTTACAATTGTATTGTGACCTAAATAATCATTATTATCAGTTAACATGATAATCTTGACGTCCATAATCACTGATATTTACTTTGGACCGACCTGCTGCTGAAAGAATACTCATAAAACTTTATTTGGATAAGAGAGCAATGTAGTCCTGTTTTGTAATGTTTCCTTTTTCAGTTTGTAGAAAATCAGGTTTTCAATGAGTTTGCAGTCAATTTAAAGGACGTACTGTTTGGAAAATGATCAAAATGGGCCCTAAATATCGATCCAAAAATATTCTGGGCCATCGCTTTCTCTCTGGAAACATTTTGCTCCAGCACTCTGGATCGCACTCTGGATCGCACTCTGGATCGCACTCTGGATCGCACTCTGGATCGCACTCTGGATCGCACTCTGGATCGCACTCTGGATCGCACTCTGGATCGCACTCTGCATCGCACTCTGCATCGCACTCTGATCGCACTCTGATCCCCGCTGCGTGTAACAGCGCCAGGAGAGGCGTTCAAACACCAGGAAAATATCAGACGATTGAACGCTCTGTCAAAGTGAAAGTAAAACGTCCGGAGCTTGGATGTAGAGAAAATAACTTGTGCTGTAGCGTGTCTATGTTGACGTTTTTATTAGCAATTATAGCGGCAAAGCTTTGGTGCTAATGCTAAATTACTCGATGCACCTGAACGTCTCTCAGCCTCTACAGACAAGTTTTGAAATGCGATTCGGGTTTGCGATTGTTGTTGTATTATAGCGGTCCATATTCTCTCTCATTTGAATGCCCCTGGAGTTAAATGTGAACCAAGAACTATAAAAAAAAGTTTGGGAACCGCTGATACTTTTACTTGGAAATGAGAATGCAACATCTAAAATACACTTTCATATGCAATTTGCTGAAGAGACGTTTCTTTGGCTTTTAACACAATTTCTACTTGTTTTTTTTTGTGGTTTTTTTTACTATTTATAGTGCAAGTGACGCACTTTGGGCAGCTGGTGTTGTTGTAATTGTTCTACAGAAATAAACTGACACTGACATTTGTCTTGTTTGTCATATTTTACCAGAAGAGAGTCAAAAGGACGATCTCCAGACATCACGCACCAGACGTTATTGAAAGCTACTACAAAAGGTACAACATTAGGATGCATTTCATTGATAGTGTTCACTAATGTACTTCTTATTTAGGGTATGGCAAAGTTGTTTTGGTGCTTTATGAATGAATAACGATGCAGAGATGAGAAACCGTTGTGCTCATTTGCCATATTACAGCTTAATTATGACTAACGTATGAATATTGATGATGGATTGCATTTTGACCAATCTCTGACAGTTGCGATAATGCATTCTCAATGTAATCAAATAATTATTTGGCTAGTCAGCAATTATTTATTCAACTAGTTTACTTCTGAAATAAGTACTTTCAGCCCTAATCATTGCAGTATCATAATCGTATCGAGTAACAATCTTTTTCCTCAGTATCAAAATCCAGATTGTATTATAACAACACGAGTGGGCACGCCTAATCGAATAAAACTATATTAAACCATACTTTAGGGAACATGTCCTCTTTTGCATATCGCAATTATCCGTTATCTCTTCATTACTGCATGGCCACGAAACACATAAGGCTTTTTAATCCACTTAGAACAACAATCCTCATGATCTGGCAACCATCGAAACCAGGGGGACGCACTTGGACTTGACACCGAGGGGGAAGAAGCCTTATCTGGGCTGGAGGAAATTCGAGTCCTTTCAAGCAGTGCCCCGCTAACCGCAGCCGCCCCCCACACTGCCGGACCCCACACTGTCGGGCCCCACGCTGCCTGCCATATGCCACCAGGGGCCAAGTCACGAGGGACATTACAAGTCTGCGCTGGCCCGCTCGAGTGCTCCGCTTTGTTCATGTTTGTTCATTGTGCTTTGTTTTAGGTTTCAGGCTGAAGTCCAGGCGCGCCCCACTGACCCCGTGCTGCTGGACATGGCCAACGAGGTAAACACAGGCCAGGGCTCCACGGGACTTTGGAATAACGCAAGTAAAACGGCAGTAAAACGGGACTGAAAGGATTTGATCTGCACTCTTATGATTATTTGTTTTTATGTTTCTGAGTCAATCAATCACATTTTGTTTGTAGCACAAATACTAAAAAGAAAAGTGCTTTCAAGATCACAATACAAGTTGACTAAAATCATATAACAATAGAAATAACAATTCAAATAAAGAGCATAAATAATCACATCACAAATACATTTTAAAAGAGATAAAACAAGGGAAAACTCTTTGAAGACATGTAATGACCATAGATTTTGACTTTTTTTTTTCTCCTGGCCAACAGCATAAATTGTCTTTAATTAGGTTAAGTTAAAAAAAAAAATCAATATTGGTAACACTTATATTCAAAGCATTTATAAATGTTTGTTAATCATTAACTAATCATTGACAAAAATAAACTAATCATTTTTCTTTCTTTTTTTTTTACATTATTTACTAATCATGAACAAAAATGAACTAATCATGAACTATAAGGCATATCTACAAAGCATTTAGATATCTTATAAATTATAAAGTTATATAAATAAACCAAAATAAACTGATCATGAACATTACCTGGCCCGAACACCCAACAAAAATCAAAGCCCTTCCTCGAAATACAAACTGGTGCTAAAAATACAGCCACACTTGGAAGCACCTTGACTTGTCTGTTAGCCATTATCAAAATTGGTCAAATGGTCAAATAGCTCGGCCCATTATCAATTATTGAATGTAATTATGGCTGCCCTCCCAGAGCAGATGTGAAAACAGTTTTGCCGTTTGACTCTGGCCGTTTGGCAGAATCGTAGCTCGCCTTGAGTGGACCCAAACGGTGCTCAGGTTAAGCTCTCTTTCATCAGCCTCACCACCTGTTGACGTTCAGAGGTTAATGGAGAAATTGTACTCGGGCCGTAACTATTTCAATTTTAAACATGATATTTATCCTAATTAGATAGTAAGAAATATGTTTTTTTAGCTGTCAGATAAGTGTGGATATTAATAAAGAAGTATCAGTACCTGGACTGCTTTCTAACTTCTTCTACACGACATTTTCCCAGCGTCCACATTTGGTAGCCATTTGTGAATTCGGCATTAAAGAGGACATCAGAATCAGAATCAGAATCAGAAAGAGTTTATTGCCATTGTCAATGAACAGAATTCAAAAACGTAGGAACTTGTCTCGGCCTTAAGGTGCAACATAAAACCCTGAGTAATAATAAAACAACATATATTCAATCAAAAAAGGGCATGCATTAGGATGTACATATGATGTAACAATGACTTTTAAGTGCTTTTAACCTTGTCATAAAAGTTTTCCCTGCTCAATAAGTTGTATTTGTATTGATTCCTGCATGTTTGAGTAATCCGGTATTGTCTTGCATTCACTGCTTGAGTTCTCAGAAAAGTCCTGTTTTCACCTACCCCCATCCCACTTCCCCTGTACTTTAGTATAATTTTTTTTTTAATAAAATGATTATTATTAATAAAAAAAAACTCTCAGTCATCCGCGTAGGATTTAAAAAAGTCACTTAGAAAAAATAAATACAAAATAATATGTCTCCTTTAAAATCTCAACCAGGGATGCAATATAAACACACTTTTTATTTCTCATTTAATATTTCTCATTTTATATTTAACACATCACAAATATTAATATTAGTATTAATTGAACAAAACCAATAGTTAGCGCTAGCATCACTGGCTTTTTAACTTGAACTATTATGCCAATGTTACGGTGGCGTGTTGACATTTTTTGGTAGAAAGTCCTTTTTGGTAATTGCCTACTGGATAAGTTGTGGCAACCCAAGGCACACGGCTCATTAGCTGTTTTACCCCTTAAAATGTAGTTTTTAATTAAAATAACCTCTAACCTTTGAAGAGATTTCCCTTTCAGAAACCAGACCAGTTCCTATGCCCTAACCTCACCTCACCGCTAACAGCCCTTATACATTCATTTTAATTGACACATGATTTTTCCAGTGTGAATATTATACTGGGCTGTGCGATAACTGTCTATGAAGCGTTTAACTGTGTTTTAATACGCTACTTAACATTTAAACCGCACACTCGCCGTCTCCCCGTCTCTAATTGATGTAGTTTCATCCCTTTATGAGACAGTTTATCTGCAGCTGAAGGAATGATTAGCCATGATGGAGACTGTTCAGGGTCCTCTTCACCTCCACTCACTTCCAAGCCTGGCATTTGAGTCATAAAGAAAATATATTATGAAAAAAGGACATTTGGAGATTTTAAAGGACACATTATGCATTTTTGAGCTTTTAACCATGTTATAACGTTATTTCCTTATCATAAAACATACTTGCAGTTGTATTCAGCTTCATTCAGACTTAGAAAATCCTCTCCCTCTGAGCCTCTTCATTCCGAATTTTCAAATTTGTGACATCATAGGTTGAGCTCAGATTTTTAAGGTTCATAAATAACCAACAGAATTATTCTTGGCATTTCTGCCTCAAATCAAGTTCATTACAACTGTGTGCTTACTTTAGCATGTAGGGGGGGGAAAGCTAACGCCGGGTGTACACTGACTCCAGTGCTGGTGTGGTTTGGGTTACACCAACTTCGGTCCACTGCGGTCCGTATTTGGTGAACGCCGCGCAGATTCACGTGGTTTCCCGCGAGAACACTCGTCTAATGACTTGGAAGACGCACCAGACCGCTGCGGTCTGCACTTTCTAAGTTTTTCACCCAGAGGCGTCGCCGTTGGATGAGGGCACTTGCACTCTCTCTAGTGGAGTAATTATGTATTAAAAGTATCAGATGAGACAACAGTAAACCAGGCAAAATGTTTCGACTTGATTCAGCATTTAGTGACTGTTCATTTATTAATCAAGAGCACTCATAGTCCTGCATCACTTACTAATAAAATTGCTCATGCCTATTGTGCCTATTGTTTAAAACGTGGATCAATAGGAACCGCTATGTAAACCACTAAAATCCTAAAATACTTGAGGTTTAATTTTATGTGACTTTTTTTCCCTTTCAAAATATATAACATTTGTTAATCGTTATGGAAATGGTCCTAATTTGTCATTTTTTTGAAACCCTTGGATAATGCTTTCTGACAATAGAACGTCCCACAGGCCTAATAACAAGTTTCTAGCAATAATTATTTGAGTACTTCCCTGTTTCCACCTCTGTGAGCATTAGCCACACGTTAGCCACCCCGTAGTACTGATATGTGACTGCGGATGGTCTCATGATTAATATGAAAATTAGGATGATGCAAGTACCTGAACTAATCAGGTGGTCCTTATTCAGGCCGGCCCCGCGCTGGTAATGTCGCCATTTTTCATGTGTCAACCGTGCGCGCACTCCCTGGATCTGCTCGGGAGCTCATTATCTCGAGGTGCTAATGAAGTGTGCGGGCCCCACGTGTACGGGGAACTGGACTGTTGTGTTCAATGTCTGGGCTATTGTATTTGGCTTTTTTGGCAATTTGTCCATCCAACCTTGGAGTGGAAGTGAAGTAGTGACGAAGCGTTTGCCCATCACTTTGAAGGTCGGACGTTAGAGGGCTGCGAGATCGATATTCCGTCATCTCTAACTCTCAATGATCAGCTTGGGTCTTTTTAATCGAGGTCCACAGCCAACACTGTCAGTAAAAACACTTGGTTCAGAGCAGAGAAAGACATTTTGTTTGTTTTGAATGGCAATTATTCAAAGTCTGTATTGTTTATGTTCAGGAAATTACTTTTTAAAGCAATTTTGATTTGCTGTTGTCTGTACCTGATGTTTTTCATGAATAAAGTACATCTCTGTACAGATTCAGTGAAGCGGCTCTTGGGGTGAAAATGAGCCCATTGTGCACTCTCCATCTAATTATAAAGCGTTTTATTCTCGGCGAAACAGGAAATGCGCTGTTAGGATGCTAATGTTTGTTAGCTTTACTGTAACAATAAACTCTGCTCTGGCCTCTGAAAGATGTGAAAAGCACTTATGAACTTATCGTGATGAATAATTAGGATGCTAAGAATGAGAGATCAATTTGTTTCTTTATTATTGTGTAGGTGTGTATGTGGCTTCAGTCGTCCTGCCCCCAGTGTCTGTGTTTGCTGGTGTACAAATATTTGTCAGTCCTAAATGCTGGACAACGGCTAAAAATGAAATCCAGCTTGTTCACATGTGTTTCATTTGTTCAATAAGAAGAAACAAACGTTCCAAGAAAATAAACAAATACATATAATATTGTACTCTCCTGAAAGAGTCTTTCTGCTAAAACCTTTTTAAGGCATTTTAATCATGGTCTCAACCTAAGAAACCGAAAGTAGGAAGCGCTCCTGTACGTATTTTACATTTATTTAAAGTCACTGTACCTGATTTTTAAACGTATGAAAAGCACGACTAGTTAATTTTATACAGTTGCAAATTATTGCTCACTTACCAAATGCATGCTAGTAATTAGCATCCTAATTATAAGCGCATTTCATAACTTTCAGAGGCCAGAGTGGAGCTTTGCAGCCACAGAAATGCTAACAACACCTAGCATGCTAACAATGCACTTCCCTGTTCTTTTAAAACACTTTATAATTACATGCAGACAACGCACTGCGCTCTCATTTAGACTCTTTGAACTACTTTTACAATATATCTGTAATTAAGCAAAACAAATAACTTTATTACATGAAAGAAATTGGGAACAAAACACATTTTTCTCAAATACATTGGGTACAGGCAATTTTATGCTAATATAAGTAACCTTGCACAGTTGTTACGTCCGCAGGGCTTTAGGCAGGATACAAACATACCGATAACGGCAAAAAAGTAAAAAAAAATAAAAAATTATAATTCATAATACACCATTGAATAATTGTTCACTTTTCTGTCACGTACACCTGTAATTACCCAATACATCTGAACGCACGGAGTCATTCGCTCTAAACTACAGCCGTCTGAATAAAGAGCAGATTAAAACAGTGCTCGCAGACAGTGGCTCCTCCCGGCCCGCTCATTATGAAACGGCACATTCCTGCAGCCGGGATCATTTTTCCTCTTGTTAGCATAATTGGAGAGCAGAAGTGAGATTGCCGTTAGCCTGTAGTGAGAAGTGTGCTTTTCATCTCTCTGTGATGCACCATCCCTCTGTCTAAACAACAGCTCTGTCCCTGCAGCAGAAGAATATTATTATAAGGAGCAGCTTGTAAAAAAATAAAAATAAAGGCCAAACGTGTCTATGATAATTAAGGGAGAGCGCAGAGTTTATGTCTTCATTAGCAGGCGATAGCGTTTTGCGTTAGCGTGCAGCTCGGGGCTTTTCTTCATGTCTTAGTGCTGCCGACTCACTGTTCATCTTCTTTATACATAGGATTTTTCACTTGTTTCACTAAATCTGTTCCCAAATGTAGCAAATGGAAATTGGAAAATGTTTGTTGTCTGTGAGCGGGCGGAGATGGCAAGGGCATTAGCAATAGAGCTCGGGATCGAACGACAAAAACTAGCGGTGGTATATTTTTTAGGTATCTGTACTTTACTTACGGTCAGTTTTACAGTGGATACTTTGTTCTTGTACTTCACAGCATTTGAGAGCAGGGTATCTGTGCTTTCTACCACATTAACATTTTTCTTACCTTATTTAAACGTTTGTAGTATTCAGTATGGTTTGAGACCGTCTGTATTGTCTTGGGGGTTTATGGTGACATCGGAAGGTTTTGAGTTCAAGTTTAGTTTAGTTTACCGTATTTTCCGGACTTTTAGCCGCTCCCCTATATAAGCCGCATTTGCTCTATTTTTAAAAAAACGATAATAAAACAATACATAGGCCGCACCTTTTGTATAGGCCAGAACTGCTTTCCTTGCTTTGGCATCGCATGAGCTCGTCCCGCTGTCCCCTCCAGCGTCACCGTACATTCATTGATGTTAAGCTTGCGTGCAGCCGCGCGGCTTCCTAGCAAGATCGATGGCCTTCAGCTTAAAACTTGCTTCGTACGAACTTCTTCGTTTGGGTTCCATAATGATGCGGCAGAATTTGAAAATAATTTATAGTTGGTAATTTGTCGTCCGTGTTCTATTTGCTAGCTGAATAAAAAGCAACATCTGCTTCTTTGCTTAACTTTTCTGTAGTTTTGATTCTAATTCCGGTTGAGGTTCTAGCGGTGAAAGAAAAAAACCACAGAAAAGCCGCAGCCTCTAAATAAGCCGCATGGCTCAAAACATCTGACAAAAGTAGCGGCTTATAGCCCGCAAAATACGGTAGTCTTTTATTTGTCAGGGACCATGTACAAAATCATTACTCTTCAAGAGAAAAGATGATCTGCACCAGATACTTTACTCTAAAAACTACACTTTTAACGTGTACTTAAATAAGTAAATTTTTTGTATGTGATACTTTTACTTATATAAACCACAACAGCATTTCGGTACCTCGCAGGGCTGAACAAATTAATTGATTTTACCAGCAGAAAGATAGAAAATCGAACATGATCTCTACCTTTACTTAAAAATGTTGTAGTCATTCAACCACTGTCAAAAACTGGCCAAATGAACATGTTAGTCGTCACTGGTTTAACATTAGTCTGAATCACGATCTCTACATGCCATTATAGGTGACTTATAGAAGACGTGCATTACAACTACCTACATTAACATGTCAGGGGAAAGCTAGCTTTTGTTTAGCTCCCCTCTGCAGCCAGTAGATGGAGCTCTAACTCAATTCCTGACATGGGAAACGCCTGACAGATATGAAGTCCTGTGTGTTTTTAATTGAACTTTTTTAAGTTCTAAAACATGCGATGCAAAAGTAAATGTACTCAAGAGCATGTTTAAATTACAGTAACAAAACAAAAAATGCTGAATATGTGTCGTTTAAACTTGCATTCATGTCTGATACCACTCTTATTTATGCCAACTGTCTCGCCCCCTCTCTGTCCAGGTGGATCTGTCTCCTGCTCTCATGGCTCGTCTCGTCCTAGACCGGTTCCTCCAGGACTCAGACGGAGGCACACGTCAGTAACATACACCCTTCTCACCACCACCCTGTCCACCCCTCTTTTAATTATTTGTCTTTTTTGAGTTTCCTCTTCCCCTATTTGTCGTACTGGCTTGTGTATTCCCCGAGCCTAACACGAGACAGACCACATTTTAGCCGTTAGCTTCGTCCCAAAGCACAGAACTGGCAATTAAGCCGGTGGAGGAGCAGCCACCTCTCCGCCGCATAGTGGATCAATGCGAGCTCACCTCATCAGGGTTATTTATAACGGGGCCTGATTTCTCCTTCATCCCCCAGTGCATCTGAACCACCTTCCTCCTCCTCTTCCTCCTTGCTCTTTCCTGCGCATTTTTCTGGCTTTCCCAATCCACCAGGGAAATGGAATGTGCAAAGAAAGTAAACAATTATCTGCAGTAGACTTTAATAATACCACTAAATGTACTATATACTGTATTTCATAACTGGTGTGGCCTTGGCTGAGCACTTGCCCAAAGGTGTGGGGTTCAAGACACGACACACACCTTTTGTCTGGATGACTGCGTCCGTGTGACTGAGTGAAGGCTGTAGGAGAAACCATGGGCATAGATTCAGAGCCATGTTTTTGTCAGTACGTCCCATGGCATCTGGGAACACTGCTTTAGGTGTCTTATAAGGCGCTGTTCACAGGCATTGGGAAGGGCTTGGGAAAAAAATAATAATATCAAACCTAATTGCACGCTTGCTTTACTGCTACTTGGCAGGTAATGAGTGTTTAGGAAACACAAGGACATGTGATGTGAGGAGACTGAAGAGATGAACTGTGGCCCTGACTCTGTACTTCCTCCTAAACAAGTGAGCGTAACTCCTCTTCAGTACCACACACTGTTACTGCTACAGGACTGGACAGAAACCTGTCCATGTGCTTACCTTATTATCAAGACCGACAATCTATCAAGGGTTACGGTTTCATAGTTTCTTATAATTTCGGATGCCATTTTGGGGACTTTTCACCATATTCACCTTTATTCCAGAAGTCTGTCTGGTCCTTCTTCCGGTTATGTTCTCTAAAGGTCAGCAGCCCTGTGTTAACGAATACAAGTGCTACACAGACTAAAAAGTCGTTTTTGGGCTGCCCAGGGAATCGATGCATTGCTGACTTGTTGGTCACATGAACATTGGGCATTTTACACAAATTGATCTACTTTATAGCATATTTTAGTGGCGAGACTAAAAAAATCAGGTTAAGGCTCTGGTTAAGATACTATTTATTGTGGGCAGTTATTTTTCCTCGAGGGCCATATTGGAATCCAGGCGAGTGGTGGAGGGCCGGCCTGCGACTCTTTGGTGTAAAAAAATTGTATCATTATAAGCACTTTTCTGTAAAATACTGGCTACTGAATCTATTATTCATTAATTTCATGTTATCTTTATTACGGACACAAGTGGAGACACGTTACAGCGCCAAAACAGTTAAAAATAAGAGAAACTAAGAGTAAAACACATATGATCTCCAGGAGATGGCACAGGAGATGGTAGTCTTGGCATCATTGCTGGAAATTTTTACCTGCTGCTTGTTTTGTGTTGATGGGGGAAACCAGAGCCCAGAGGAAACCCACCTAGACATGGGGAAAAACATGCAAACTCAACACAGAAAGGTCCGGTCTGGCCTGGGAGTCAAACCTGTGACCTTCTTGCTGTGAGGTGAGAGTGCTAGTCACTCTGCTACGGTGCCGGGACTACATAATTGCTACACAATTGCTTTACCAGTTTTATACAAGAACAAACCCAAAAGAGGACAAAAATGTGGAGTAAATTGACTTCATCTTGAGCAAATATTTACAACTGTACCACTCTTGTTTTGTTCTGAAAATTACTTTAGCATAAAAAGTAGTGTCATTAATCATAAGTGTGGTCATTTCATAAATCTATCGATTATCCAATTTGCCATTTTAGTATCATGACATTAGAACACAACACTAGTAAGCCAAGATCTAATTATTGAGTTATCTGACTATTTCAGTTATCTGATTTTTCTGGCCTTGTAAACGTACCCACTGATGATTTGCGTCCGTATGTAGTCCACGCTCGGAGAAAAAAGCCGCACTATGTCAGACAGACGTGCCTGCAATTTAATCAAGAAAGCTTAAAGTGGATGTGTGTTATTTTCAACTTGAGCACAGCGCAGTCATTTGTCAAAGTCAGAGATGTGATTGCCTTGGACCCGCCGTTATCCAGCGCCTGTCAAAATACTCGTCTGCCGCGCGTGTACAACAGGCAATTCATCCCCCAGCAGAGGCATTCGGTCGCAGATAATGGCACGCTGCATTCCCCCATCTCCATACGCGCTCCAATGTTTTATTACGGCGTACAATGGGAGCCGGGATGATAACATTTTCTGTATTGTCTCGTTTCAAAACACTGTTGTCAGTATTCAAAGCTTACTGTCTGGAAGAGAGTAGTTTTAGTGTTGGAATATTTATAAGACTCGGAGAAGATTGATTTGTGTACAATTTAATGTTTTGCCGATGACAGAGGTAGAATTATCCTATGCATTTGGGGCGTGGCGTTCAAGTCCTGTCATAATGATTTTATGTTCTTACAGAAAATGCCGATTTCTACTAAAAGCATATGCTTAACCAACATTGTCTACCCTTTAAACCACATGTTTTGCATTTAGCTCATAAGTACATAGCAGTATTTCAATCATCATCTTTTTCACCTCTCTACAAAAGTACTATAACCGGGATTAGTAAATACAGCTTCATCGGACTCTTTCTGATGATTTCAGTGCTTAAACTATCTTTACTACCGCATATCTATCTGTTAGCATCATGTTGCTGCTCTTTTTTCACCTACGCTCATGTGATATCGCCGGAGGATTTGACCTATTGTTCAGGTTTTTGAGTTGATGGAAGAAACAAGAGCCCAGAGGAAAACCCACCCAGACATGGGGCGGACCATGTGAACTCCACACAGAAAGGTCCGGTCTGGCCTGGGAGTCAAACCTGACCTTCTTGCTGTGAGGCGAGAGTGCTAGTCACCTACATTCATGTGATACTTGTGCTCTTTTGGCATTGGCACATCCTTCAATAGAGTGTAAAGAAGAATTAAAAACAAGTATAACATGTTTAAAAGCTCTTTAAAAGTTAATATTGCTTAATTAGTCTTGGTGTAAAACATTATAGACTTTGGCAGCACACCTGTTCTTCCATGGCATGTGTGTCTGTGTGCGACTAGTGTTTTGCCTTCTCTTCTGCATCTCCCCATGACGTGCTTGGCCTTCTCCAGATAAATGGCTGCCCACACGATGCACACGGTCAAATCACGCTCTCCCTCTGCGTATATTAGACCGGAGTAATGTCTTTCCATTATGAAACAATGCAAGGATAATTGTCTTTGCCGGCAATTAGCTAACAGGTTGGTCCAGCACTATTGGCAGCCGTATCCGTCATGACCCCCCCACGCTAACGCACAACTGACCCCCTCCACCACCCCACCGCGCTCCTGTGTGCGTGGGTGTGTGTATTTGTGTTACTTTGTCGTACTCTGGAGAGAAGGGCAAGGCAGTCGCTGTGCAAAGATCAATAGACTTCTATATAAGGGACATTACCCCCAACTGGCTGAGTGGATCGCCTTTGCCGAGCGTTCTTTTTTTTTATTTATTTCCCCTCTACCTTCCCTCTGCATTTAAGAGACATTGGAATGGGCCCGTTGGGAAGCAGGAATATATGTACAATCACTAGCGCCGGATCGATAGGCAGTTTTAAATTGTTTTCCCTGCGCCTTCCTTGTTTTGTTTTCGTCTCACAAGCTAGCCCCGCCAACAACGCCAAAGAACCGATTGCGAGTGATCTCCCCACCTCCGGCTGGCGTGTGGCGGTATCGGAGAGGGAATCAGTCAAGCAGAATGGGAGTCTTATCGGATGGAGGGTGTAAATAAATCAATGGAGTCAAAGCGCGTTTATCACGTATTGAATATGAAATCAGCGTCTATAATGGGCTTTGTCTAGTGGACACGGGTAAGGTCGTAGCAGCAGACTCCAAAACATGCAGCCTGTGGTTCCGTTTGTTGGACACTTTTTTTGACATTTTAAACAATATTACTAACCTCTTATTTAAAATACAAACACACTTTGAGTAGCATTTTTTGTAACTAAGGAAACACTTAGACTTTGATGCTGATGCTAGCCCTGTATTTTTCCCTTTAGCTTTAGCGTTAGCCTGCAGAAAAACGCACGTTATGCACAGTATAATCCAGAGTTTGGTTTGGTACCAACCCATCGACCACATTTAGTTCAAACCGTCATTAATTAAAAGTTATTGTTGAGTGCGTAAACCTTTTTGTTTTTATTTCATTATTTGTGGCGTAAAACCGGCAACTGAGCTAAAGGCTAGCTAACTCATCATGTCAAGGTAAAAATAATCTACTTTGTCTCAAAAACAAATAAACAAAAGTCGCGATTTTTGTTCCTGTGTGTCACTGGTAAGAATGTCATTGGTGAGTTGACCACATAAATTGCATAAATATCATGAAATAAAGCTTTGTTATACTTTAATATGGGGATTGGCTTCACCATTCATTTGTATGTGATGGACTGTTCGGTTAGCATCGGCAAAGTGATCGAGTCATAGCAACAGGCAGAGAGAGAGTTTTGTGTTTATTAAGTCTACTTTCCAGACACCTTCACCAAACCCATTCTGATGATGTAAAACATTCATTGTTGTTGAGGTTTTATAGGTTTTACAGGGTTATTGTTATTATTATTATTTACATTAGTGAGATTGTGTTGCAATTCTTTGTGATTTGGTAATTGCGACCATTCAAATTTCTACTTTCAGACTATAGATGAGTTAAACATATGCTATAGTAAGGTGTTGAGGCCTTAAATGTACACCTCTCAGAAAGCCTCCATTCCCTCCATTGTGTCACTGTCCCGCTATCATTCGTCCATCTTTTTTCCTAGATCCTCCCTTTGGCCGGACTGGATGCGTCTCTAGATTTAGATATAGCTTTTTTTTGTGTGTAGGCAATTCTGCTGCTATTTGACCTTTTCCGTTTTCCCAAGGCCCTGCACCAGATTGGATTGCCGCTCCGTGTTTTGTAACTATGAGATTCTCTGGGATTTATTGTCACATTCCTCCACTTTCCTTCCTTTTGATGTTAACTCTTGGAGAATGGGATATCTCTGACAGAATTCATGCTTTGGCTGTGCGGCAGATAACGTTTGTTGATAACTGAAGATTGCACTTATTGCTCTTCTGCTTGTCTCTGAGTAAGCTAGCCTGCTTAGCTTCATTACTAGCTTGTTTGGGGCAATTGTTTATGATTTGATCACAAAGTTGGCACCACTGTTTATGAAAATGCCTCAAAAAATAAAAAAGAACTTTTTTTTTCATCAAATACAATCAAGACATCCTTAAGTGTATATTTTCATTTTGAAGGTGCACAATGTCACTGGCAACACAATAACATCTCCTTGGAGACCAGCAGTCATGTAGTCTGTTACTTTCCAATGCTGTCTTTAACTAAGGTGATCAAAGAACAAAAGTAAAAGTACTGTATTTTACATATTTAAAATGTTGCCCAAGTATATTTTACAGTGGGTTCTTTTTACTTCACTACATTTGGGAGCAGGTATCTCTACTTTCTTCTCCATTATATTTTTGAACTGTACTGGAAAGTAAAAAGTACTTTGAGCTTTTTAAGCATGTTTATTGTGACATTCTGCGTAAAGGTTTTGAGTTCAAGTCCCAGCTTTAAGCTAACAAAAATTCCCAAGAAAGAAAAAAATATATATTCGAATTGACCTTCACTTCAATAGTTCTTTAAAACTGTACTTTTAGTAGTATTTCAATACTTTTAGTAGTATTTCAAAACTTTTACTCAAACGAGAAATGATATATTTCTCCAGGTGTTTAGCACTGAACAACATAAGTAGATCATTATTTTATATTGTATATTATATATTCATTGTATATGTAAAACTGCTTAGTCAGAAACTGGTCCTTTGACTTCCTGTTCAAAACTGCAGAACTGATAAGTCCCGCCTCTTCATAGTGCCATTTCACTGCAACAAGCGGCACATTGTCATTTAATGTTTTATTGTTGAAAAGTGGCTATGTGACAGTTTAGAACTCTACATGTGTCACTCAGAGTCTCCATTTTACAAATAATCACTACTAAGTACAGAGATGTGGGCGGGGATAGGGGGTAGGTGAAAACAGGAAGCACTGGAGCCTCAGTTGCAGGACAATACAGGATTAACTCAAACATGCAGGAATCAAAATTGGGTAAACTAGTAACAGCAGAGTTTCCTCATCATAAGGTCTGGAGCTCATTTTTGCTTTGTTGCTTTTGCTTATGTTACAAACTTGAGTACTACTTCCACCACTGCTTGAAGGTTAAAACTTCATGCATCAAAACACGAGATGAGTAATAGAAACGCTTTAGTTTATTCACTTTAGCCTTTCCAGATGTAGCTTGTTGCGGCAAAATTGATGTGTCAGCCTCGTATAGCTTTTTGAAATCTTGTTTATTTATTTGTTTCCAGTTGAGTTATTTTCTCCAACTTGACATGACCGTACGCACAATCCCACCCCTTCTGTTATTTTGTCATCACTTAGCCGTTATTATGACTGTACTTAAACCTCTCTTTGTACCTTGACAGCCTTTCGATTTGAAGTGGAAATTCCGCCTTTGTTCTCGCTCTTGAACGCGTCGCCTCTCTTCCCCTCGCCTCCCAAGTGCTCCTCTAGTCTAGTGTGTATACAAAGGCTTCTTCTTCACATAATGAGCACTAGGGCACGTTATTAGCTAGGGTTTAGGGTGGGCGCGGGGAAAGGGAGGTCTAAGCAACAGCGTGGCACTTCACTTGACAAGTATACTAATTACTCCTCTCCCCAGTCAGCTCCTGCCACAGTCTAATGGCCTGACCCGGGGTTTTCGAGCGCTCTGGATGGCAGCGTCTTCTCCACAGATCTGCTATTACGGCCCCGTACACACACACACACACACACACACACAGACTCACAGACTCACACATACACGCACGACACACACCGGCGGAGGCTCAGAGGCTCATCTCGCCGGCTATCAGGGAGAATCAGGTAGACGTGCCATCAGTTCTGCCCCAGTAACCTCCTCCTCCTCCGCTGGGACTGCAACCAACCGCGGGCCCCTCCTGCACACGCCCGCACACGCCCGCACACACACGAGATGGGGCTTCATATAATCAAATAGCACCTACACAGCAGTATGGAAAGGTTAGATGGTGGAATCAAAGGCAGCGATTCAGCCTTTTTTTCAGGTTCTAGTCTGGTTTATGCAGCCATTGCCTGGTAACCCGAGCTTAGTGACTATTCATGGGCGGCAGTTTCTGGTTATAGGCGCCATTTTGAGCTCATGCTTTGTTTTGAATTGAAGCAGTCCTACATTTTTAACTGGTATTTCTTGTGGATTGGGAGCTTCACATACAAGATAAACTATGACATATTACAATAATAGTATTATTGTCTGTCTGTGAACATTTGTTACTGGTCACATATCAGGATATTGTCGGATTTAACTTGTAACAAATGTTTAAAGACTTTGTTCAAGGCGTTCATGAAACATTTACATTTCTTTAGCCTACGGTTTAGCATTAGCCAAATTGTTTGCGTCCATGTTCATTCAGCTGGAACGCTCTGAAGTCGTAACTCGGAACGTTTAAGTGGGAAATAAGCGACCTCCTGGAACGCACCATAAAACTCATGGATATAGCATTAAACAGCAGATGTTATCTCAGTTTTTGAAATACTTTTCTGAAAGCGCCTCAATTTTGTACAAAACTCTCCAGTTATTAGATTAGTTACTATTATTATACTCAGCAATACAAAAAATGAAAATTGCAGAAGAAGTGATTTAAAATTGTGATTAATATTATTTTCTATAATTGAGCAGGGTTGATGTAAACATAATGTATGTGTATGGAAAAATATATATATATATATTTTTTTTTAATCAAAATGCTTTCAAATGCCCTCTGTTGGCAAAAGTGAGGAGTGAAGCATTTTGAACAGTCAAATTAGTAGCATGGCTATTTCAATAGATGTGGCTGATTTGATCCATTTCTTTTTTATTTATAAAGCATTTTTGAGGACAATACAAAATATATAAAAATTAAACGCCATTCCTCGTTTTCGCTAATTGAGAACTCCTATAATTTTGTTCAATTGCGTTTTATAATATATCAAAATAATAGTATCTAGCTAAATGTGAAAATATTGGTTAGAATATTTTGTGACATCAACAAAATCCATTTGGACACTGTAAACAACATCAGGTTTAAATATAGCCCACACCTCTTGTCTATTCCTCACTCATCTTCCCATGTGTTTTCCCCCCAGTACAGGAGGATAAATTTAAACGGAGTAAATTGGAAAATCAAATGAGAGGAGCTGGAGGCGGCCGGCGAGATTTGCGGAGCTGTCGGCCGGCGTCAGAGGGCCCCATCCATCATGTCCCACAAGTAGTCAATTCCTGTAGTATCTGTAAATGTTTTCAGATATTAGCCAATTTATATGCTCCGAGATTCATCATGGAAAATCAGCTTTAGCGCCGCGCATTATCAGGGCCCGTCTCTCTCCTCTTGCTCCATGAAGTTTGATGAACGAGCTCGCCTCCACGGCCCAATGCCTCGCGAGTAAAAGGGGGGAGAGAGAGGAGAGGGAGGAAGCGGGGGCGCTGGGTGGGGGGATACGGAAGAAGACGGTCCCCCTTTCTATCTTCTATATTTTTCCCCGACACATACATACACACACACCCCCCAGTGGATTTTTTTTTTTTTTTGGGGGTGTGGGGGGGGGGGGGGTGTTAATTAATAAACAAACTTGCACGGGAGCTCGTCAGTGTCAGGAGCAATAACGGTCGTCATCCGTTATTCTTTATTACGATCCTCCCTCTACAAATGTTGTGCTGTAATGAGTTTTTTTTTTGTTTTTTTTACGCCATTTTTCGGTTTTAGAGATAATGGCTTTTTCACCCTTTTGGATATAGTGAGGCAAGTGAAAAAGAAAAGTTAAGGAAAGGTGTTGCCATCTTCTTTACTAGATTAGTGAAAAAACCAAGACATGTTTTTACTTATCTTTATTTTTTCTTATCATTTCAGTCTTGATTAGATTATAAAATGAGATCATCCAGGACTGTATAATTTGTAAATTGAGTGAATATACACAACCCGAGAAAATTATTATTATTATTATTATTATTATTATCATCATTATTATTATTATTATCGTCATTATTATTATCATCATTATTATCATTATTGATATTATCATTGATGTTGTTATTGTTACATAAAAAACAAACGAGCATAAAACACATGGAAAAAAAACAACAATAATAAGGAGCAAGGCAGGACCAGAGATAACGACAGATTATTTTTTTAATTCTTATTATATATTTATAGTTTGACAAATAACCTTTTACGCAGAAATACCAGATTGAAACCATATTTAAAAAACTTTACTGATGTTTTGTTGACTTATAAAAACATAACTTCTCTTTTCTTACACATTGAGTTGAAAATTGTACATGACATTGGTCAGAATGATGATGTTATGGGTTAACATTACTTATTAGGTATCACACACTTAAAAAAAGAAAATTAATAAAGCCTAAAACAAAGCCTTAATTCATAATTAACAAATAGTTTGTTGAGACACATTCAGGCTTAAAACTACTTATGTACAATTTAACCTTAATACTCCTAACTCATAACCCTTCATTTATTAACAGTGATTTAGGCTTTGTAACTACTAAACTATTTGTGTAATATTTAGTAAGGCTAATTTAAGTGTAATTATTATAACGTGGTATTGCTTGTTTAATTACAATTTTAGTAATACAACTGCCCCTTATCTAACTATTTTTCCAAATAGTAAACCTGTAGGTGCATGCTGTTTTTTAAATATTGTTAAAGCAATATCTGTAAGAATAGTTTAAATATGTCTTGTGCTGCAATGTGTCTGGAAATCGGCGCTGGCTTGTCCTCCCCTGTGAGACCGAGTCGCATTGGAGCTCATCAGTGTCAGGCCCAATAACATTTGTCATCCATTACTCTTTATTACAGTCCTCCCACTACCAGTGTCTTCACATAACGAGCTCCGCGTATGTTTTTCCTCACCCTCGCCGAATATAGTGCTTACAAATGAGACAATAAAAAAAATCAAGGCTGCACCGACGACGCCACCTCGCTATATAGCTTTGTTTTTTTGAAAAGCGACTTGTTTACACTCGCGTCTTTCTCAGAGCGAATCCCCAGCGGAGGCGTCGCACATTTATTATTCTTCCTCTTTCTTATTTTCTTTCTTTTTTTTTTTTCCTCCTTCTTTTTTGTCGTTCTCTGTTCTTTACGCCCTGTGATAGTCTGAATTTATACCAAGCCAGGACAATTACAGTAAATTTGGCAAATGTTTACAAGGTGCAAAGTCGCGACGCTGCCTGGGGCTTTGTTCTTCCTGCAACATTAATGCCTGGCTTGTTTTTTTGTTTTTTTTTCTATTTTTATGAGGGCTTGCTTTAAGAAGACAATAGTGCAGTGTGCATCCAGTGAGAAAAGGAGGAGAGAGGAGGGTGTCATGGAGGAAGCAACCATGTACACTGCAAAAATAGGAACGTCTACATTAGCTAAAATTATTTGAAAATTGAAGGCGGTATATTAAATTTAATTTAAAGTGAGCTACTATACGTGAGCAGGAAAAAATACTGAATTGAGAGGTATCAATTTGTCTGTTTAGTCTGTAGTGTGCTCACATAAATGTAAGACAAACATTTATTTAGAAGTATTTAGTCATGTATTGCTCTCATTTTAAAATGAGAATTGCACATATCTGGGCCATATAAATCTGAAAAATTTGAAAAAATGTATTAAATTAATCAATTATATTTTTGTAGCGTTTTTACTCTAAACAAAATATGCTATATTCAGATGTTGCATATCTACAAAACAACATTTACAATATTGTCGATAGATAATCTTGTCAATGGCATAAGGAAAATGGCGCTCTTTGGCATTTTAAATGTGTTCTGTTGTTGTTTGTTTATGGAACACGTTAAAGGTGCAATTGCAAAAATGAAAATAAAGCACAAACCGGACCATCACCTGTTGTCTCCATGGAGAAGGGTAAGTTTGATACTATACTGGGGAATAGGGATGTCACGATATCAAATTTAACTCTCCTGATTATTGTGAGAAGAAACCTCACAATTTTACGATTATTCACAATTGTTGGCACCGTGACCAAGCAACAGAGAAATCCTCATATTATATCATTCCGTACTAGTTTTATGAAAGTCATGTTATCACATAAACTACTAAACTTTGTGTAGTTTATGTAGATTTTTTTGGACTATAGATTAAACTGAAATTACTCCTTGTTGCTGCCGATTCTCACTATTATCATTTTTTTTGTGTTCTTGCCATTATATTGTGTCTTGAATAATCACAATTATAAATGAACAGAATAATATTGGCATCGTTGTGCCGTAAATCTTCCCCAGTAAATATAACGTCTCCATGGCGACACGCAGGTTGCAGATTTAGTGCAAGCTTTGACATATCGTATGTCATTTAAACAATTCAATCCAACCTCGTCACGACTACTCAACCCTAGATAAAAATGTTGGGATTAAAGTCATTTTAACCAGAGCTAGATGATCATTTTTTTGCAGTGCGAGGAAGAAAGCAGGTAGGCGGGGGCGTCTTTAATAAATGTATGCTGATGTAGAAGGCTGGTTGGGTGTGGCGTGGAGGAGGAGGGAAGCTGGAGAAGACGCTTGTTGTTATTTACTGCTCTGTTTGTGGATCCCGCGGCCTGGCAAATGGCATTACAGCCCGGTGATGAATGAGCATTAGGCTAAACTCATTTTAAAAGCATCCTGATTTATTAGCGCGCCGGCCTTCCATTTTCATCAGGTCAATGCGCGTTTGCTTGGAAGACTCCACAATGTCGACGTCAAGGTCACCCTCGGCTTTCATGGGCTATTTTTAACCCCATCGCTCAAAACGGGAACCCAAAACTAGGAAGACGGAGGAGGAGCATTTGAGGAGGAGCAGAAGTTCCCATGGCTGTTCCAGACCTTAAACTTTGATTGGTGTGGATAACTAGAGTTTTTGCTTACAATTTGGTAACACAAAATTATATAAAATATTCAGTTAAAAATGATCATATTTTGATAATCATATTTGTTCTCTGGACTATATAGACTCTAAACACATACAAAAACCTTTCATAACAAAGACGGCGGCATTACTAAATCAAAAGGCCCAAAAATAATACTCTTTCTAGGTAAATATTTTCCATCTAAAGGCCTTCTGTCACCATATTTCAGCCTTTTATTTGATTAAAATGTATTTAAAAAGTCTCAATTTACAATAAAAAAAAAAAATTGTTTGACTAGTTGATTAATCGAAAAATATTTTGCATGACTAGTTGACTACAATAATTGCTGTTGAGCCTAGTTAAAGCATTTTTGTTTTAAGATTTCATTACATTACACATTACACATTGTATTTCAAGATGATGCTTTTAGACTTGGTTGGAGCAGGATAATTGGATGGACAACTTTCAACCTTTACTGGCAAAACTCTATTGGCTTATTAGTATGAGCTTGTTCTTCGAGCATATATATCGGCCCCAACATATCGGCAGAGCTTATCGCCCCTCAGTATCGGCATCGCCCATGGAAAAACCCCTTATATGTCAGCCTCTAGTAATGATGTTTAAAGCAGCTGACTAATGGAGTACAAAGAGATGATTTATAGGGTAAGGTAATCTTTAAATCTTTAGAAAAAAAATCAGATGCGATATTTTGGCTCATGTTAGCAGCCAATAATGGCATAAATCCTTTCCCTCTATTTACACTATTTTTGGAATCTGTAGAGCATCCAAGCTAGCATTACTCAAGACAGTTAACTTTGCAAACTTAAAATAAAAAAAAATAAAAAACATGCCAGAACACTGCTGCAATACCTAAAAACGTTGGCTATTTCTACGTCAAATACAATCCCAGTTTTCATTTCGTAACAACCTTAACTCAATTCAATTCAGTTTATTTTTGTAACGC
Source organism: Chaenogobius annularis (assembly GCA_015082035.1). Lineage (NCBI taxonomy): Eukaryota > Metazoa > Chordata > Actinopteri > Gobiiformes > Gobiidae > Chaenogobius > Chaenogobius annularis. The sequence goes on along the minus strand of BJKM01000071.1, from coordinate 957,953 downwards.
CCGAAATCACAACTGTTGTGTTCATTGGGAATTGGCAATGTCCCACCATCCCCTGTCCTTAGCCAAATGTCCCATGGTCCTTAAACCCTCCTTCTTGGCAAGGAAGGGTCTAAGGATACACAACTTTCACCTGCCACAAGATGTTTTAATAATAACCCCAGCGTGTAATTGCACTGCTACTTGAAAACCCAAAATGCGTTGGTCAGCCTGCAATTATGACCGTTAGCCAGACAAGAGCCTTAATGTGCGGCGCTTGCCTTGAGGGAGCTTTATAACACGCCACTGTTTTGCAGGAGCAGCGTCAAATCTATAAAAGGACCATTAGGACGGGGGAGAAAAATCAATCAAAATGCCATTACAGTGGAATAAGTTGCCAATATTGCTGATGTGGTTGCGGCCGCTTTGATTTTCCTTCAGATTATTAGGCACAGGAGCGGAGTAGTGACTTTGTTAAGCCAACGCTGTGCTGTACGTCTCGCGGCTTCATAAAGTTTGCAGCCTCATATTTCCCCCTTTATTGATTATCCATTATCATTTGTCACGAGGTGTCCTAACTCAAGGGGAAAATATAACCGTCTTTCTTCAGGAGCAGGAGCACGGTGTATGGATCTGCGTGTAGAGGCAGCAATCTGTGAGAAAAATGAGCAGAGGAATGAAGCTAAAAGGACCGGTGCCTCGCAGCTCTCCGACTGGGGGGTGAGGATAAGGGTGGGCTGAGTCTGACGGGATCAGGTAGTATATATTAAATGCTGGTTTGAAAATGTGTGTTTAAGGAAACAGATTAAATAATGTTCACTGGAGTTTAGCAAATGGATAAATGTCCCAGCATCCTCTTTGGGAAAAAATAGAACCCTCTGGGAGAACCACATTGAAGCAGAGATCCTACTCCCATGGACGGACAGGCAGCAGATCCATTACTGACACGATTCCATCTTCAGATATGAGAGTTCATGCAGGCAGGTGAGGAGAAATCCAAGTCTACAGGTCAGAGCCATGAGATGGGGCATCTAAGGTGCAGTGGCCACTGGAGCAGCAGTGCATGAAACGGTACCGCTCCTCGATGGGAGTGGAAGAAGGAAAAAAATATGTGAACTGCAATGAACAGACACAGGTGAACTAACATATTAAATATTGTTGATAGGAAAAGTAGTAAGAAGCCGAGGATAGTGTTAGTGCCTTGCTTTCTGATAATGTTGCCTAATTGCAGCATATAAAGAGTAAACAGAATTGGACAGAGTACTGAACCCTGCGGCACGCCATAGGTTACTTTAGATCAAGGTGAGGAGCTCTAGTTTACAATAAGAAACTTGTACCTATCCAATAAATAGGAGTTAAACCACATTCTAACCTCTGTAGTTGAGTAGTGTTGTTGTTTTTAATAGGGGTGTAAGCAATGGTTAAATATGACGATACGCATTGTCCACATGTCACAATGCAAAATTCAGAAATGTAAGCTGAAAAATATTAAAACAGCACCGCAGCCATGTCCTGATAGTCCGCTGAACGTGGCGTGTATCCGAGCCACAGACGGTATCGTGCTAATGAATGTCACGCGGTCAATTGCAAGCATCAAATTACTATCTCCTCTCATTCATGCTCATGTGAAAGCTGGAATAATATCCATTATTTTAAGAATTGAAAAATAATTGTGTTGAATCGAAATCATAGATTTCAATTCATCACGATTCATCGACTCGTGGGATTTCTGGCTGCTGTACTTGATGTTAATGCTTTAGCAATCTTACTCAAAATGTATTCTTGTCTACCAACTGTTTTTTTTACGATAACCAATTCTGTGCGCCACATTTGAGCACTTATCTTATCTTGAACAGTTTAAAAATAAGTGAAGGAAGGACGTTGATAAACTGTTGAGCTTTGGGCCCATATCCTTCCTCAAAATCTTAAAGTATCAACATAATTCATGGTCATGGGTGAGATTACGTAGATTTGTGGTGTCTATTTTGATTATTTTATGATTAGCAGACTTCCTGGGAAATGTGCTCCTGACAACAGCGACAACTCACTCACAAATCACAAACACCTTTTTGGGAACGTCTAGCCAGAAATAGAGATTTAAACAGCCATAGCAGTAGTGCACCTAACAAACATAATACACAATGTCTGTGGGCTTGATTGAATTCTTTTTTTGAATTTAATATAGCTTGCAATGATGAAATATTCAAGTCTACTGCTGCTGCGGCTCCTACTCCTACTGTTACTGCTACTGTTATCGCTACTGCGCTTACCTCTAGAAATGTATGTAATGGTGATATTGCAATGTCAAGTCTCACTGTACTCTTAGTGCTTCTAAAGTATTCTGACTTATAAACTTCTGAGTCTAAAATTGAGTAAGTTGTTGCGTATTTACACAGTCAAGTAAATGGGAAACACAACTTTTTTTTCCGTCTTTTAAAACATTTCCTGTTGAATGCTGGGTATTTCTAGCACAGAAATTAAAGTCACAATTGAGATAGGACAGACGTTTGTCTAGCATTACGTCAGAAAAGCAAATGGATTGTGCACAATATACAATAACTCTTAAAGTTCACGTTTTGCTCTTGTAGTTGTTGAAAAGAGCAGCTCTTCTACATTGAATTGAATGGTTTGCTTTCTCTTATGGAGCTGTTCCAACCTTCCGTGGTTTGGTGTTGCATCATAAGCAGACTATTTATTACACGTTTGTTTAGTCTGAGGGCCAATTATTGTAAAACATATTGGACTATGGGATGCAATTTAAGTACAAAATTATCAAAGTAGTATTTTTTTCTACTGTATTGTCACATCCGCCACGTCTTCCATTATTACTATGTTTATTTGCGTAGAAGTACAAACATTTCTACAAACTTACTCGATTTACTATAAACATTTGGCATGTTTAGCCATTTTCAAGTCTAGCATTACACTTAATAATCACACAGCGTTAGCATACAGGCTCGTCCATGCTTGAAATGTGAATAGAAACATTCCATTGTACGAGATGCTGTCAGAAACACATGTATATATCATAAGAATTGCTCATCGCGGCCATTTCGTCACACAATGATACAATCCATTTAATCCCAACCTTTTTAACAGATGATTTAAGGATTTTAGTTGCCGTGGTTGTACAAGGAAATCAATCCACAAGGGCTCGCTGCCTGATTTATAATCTTAGTGGAGCCGGAATGGAGATGAGAGATGCAGAGTAGTACACTTTGCTAACATAGATAAACTACGTCGAGTGAATGGACTGAAACATTAGTCTATAGAGATTCTGTATAGATGCCACTGTATTCAATGAGGGGTAGAAATATAGCGCCAGTTCCATTGGGATTGTAGATTTATCACTTTTTTGTTCAGTCATAGATTCTGTACTAAGAGCTTTTGTAGTGATCTTATCTATGTCCATAATATATTGACGACATAATATAATAATAATAATAGTTAATATCTTGGATGGTTTTGTGGATTATTCCTATAACAATATTCCCTAATATATCCCTAATAGGTCATATTATGTCAATTTAACAGAAATGTGTTAACACACATTCTCAACTGAAAGTATACAAGTATCAGAAAGTGTAGACTTACCACGTTATGCCCTTATTTGAAATTACATTTGTTTTCCTTTTTTTTTCTTTATATATAGATATAGATATAATTATTATATAGATATATAGATATATAGATAGAGATATAGAGATATCTATCTATCAGGGCTGTAATGACTAATCATTACTTGTCGACTATAAAAATAATCATAGTCATCATCTGGACTATAAAGGCTCTAAAACACATTTGAAGAGACCTTTTTATAACAAAGACAAAAAAATTATATTAATGTGTAATTTTCATCAATGATATACTCAATTTGTAAACATTCTAGAAGCCTAAAAAGTCTCAATGTACAAGAGAAATAATAGTTTGACTAAAATCACTGAATAGTTGTTAGTTACTTGATATTCAAGTTTTGCATTTGTTTCGATAACCTGCCCTCTAAATCTATATATGCAGATTATGTATCTTTTGTTAACATTTAGTTGTTTTGTCTGCAGCCTCCAAATCGGTCCTGAACAGCATGCTGAAGGAGCCGTCTTTGATTCCAGACCAAACTTTGGCCAAGAATATCTATCAAGTAAGTCATGTACACCACTATTGTCTACCAGAAATACAAAAAACATCACATATTTAATGTATTCGACAAATACAGTGTCATAGTGGACATGACAGGGCAGTGTTTCCACCTGATGCCCTCCCTGACCAGCGCAAACACTGAGCCGTTCTTTTATTTGTACCAGTAGGTAAATGCGTTTGCAGAAGGGGCCACAGCAGACTAATAACATTTCTTTAGGTAAAGAAAGAAAAAATACATTAGTCCATACTTGTATATAGTTGTATGGCAATATGTGTACAAATTATATTAGCCATTGGGCTTTTCTACAGCCTAATTAAAGCTATTTGTTGTCATTGTTGAACATAATCGCTTAATAAACTGCTAACGGTGTCAGTGCCCCTTTGCTTCCAGAAACACTTTTCGTACCTTTAGCTCAACTGCACTTGCACGTGCAGGAATAACACATTTGGAAACCATTATTTGAAAGTATACGGTAATATTGATGATTGATTTATGAATTTTACACAAGACAAGCTCTGAACCTCATCGTTTTATATCACTCTTTTAAGCTAACAGTTAGCAGCTAGCTTACTCATGTATTTACGGCTGTGAAATGGTGAAAAGCTTAGTTTACATTACATCACTTGGTTAAAACTTGTAAGGAGACTTTGTGTGATTGTTTTCTGTGTTTAATCCAAATCTTGAAACGAATACAACAAACATTTATAACATTATTAGAGGGGTATAGCTTAAGGTACGAAAGGGTGACAAGTACAAAAGGGGGACTGGCAAACATTATTTTTCTCTCTATAGATTTGAAATTAGAGGGATGTTCATTAACTTGTCTTCAAAGGTTTTAGAAACATTGTAAATGTAACTTTCCTCACAACACATTTGAGATGAGTCTATAAGCACTAAATTTCAGAGACCAGAGCGAAGTGTAATGCTAACAACAACTAGCATGCTAACAGCGAACTTAACGGGTTCTTGGTCGATTAAACGCTTTATAATTAGATGCAAACAGCAAACAGCACACAGCGACGTCGTTTTGACTCTAAGAGCTACTTTACTTACAATATTAAATAAGGGATGACACCGATTATTGTACGAAGAAACGCCACGACAAAACGATCATTCACAATTATTGACACGTAACTAAACAAAAGTGAAATCCTTCATTTTCTTTCATTCTAATACACATTACTGTCCCGATACTATGTGACCAACTTTATGAAATCAAACTTTCTGAATTAAAAGTTCTAATATAAACAGCAACATAAAACGCACCATACTTTTAGGAGTAAATTAAGAAATAGTAAAATATAATAGTCACAATTGTTTTCTTTTAGTTCTTATTGTGACCTGAATAATCACAATTATTGCGCGATCAACATATCTCGACGTCCCTATATATAACATAAAAAAACAACAGTCAAGATTATTTGTTTGTATTTTTGGTTAAATCTAGCAACATTCATTCCATTTCATACATTGAACACATTAAATACAAATCCCATGTGCTAAGTCAGTGTTTTGTGTGACAGTAGGCGAGACCCCCCAAACAACCCCCCCCTCCAATGTGTCATGCCAGTATGGTCATGCCTGCCAATCTACCCATGTCTCCTGTGCCTCTCCCTCACCCCCCTCTCCCCCCTCAACCCCCCTCTCTCGTTTTCAGTGCACCATAAACGACTGCTGTTATGGACCGCTGGTAGACTGCATCAAACAGTATCCTTCCGCCATAAAACGTAGAGCGTGGAAATTGTAGGAGCTGCTGAAGGGGCTGAGATGTGTCTGGATGCACCTGACATAAACGTCCTGCCCCGCCGAGGGTCCCGGGGGAGAGAGGAGAGGGGGGAGCACGCGCTGTTCTGTGATACCGTATTAAGCCTCATCTCTGGTGTGATTGTTTGATTATTTTCGTAGTCGACTAGTCAGCGATTCTTTTTTTCGATTCGTTGACTATAAGGCTGCAAACGATTAAACAACTAATCATGACAAGTCGACTATAGGAAATAATGGAAGTGCTATTTTGATAAATGGAGTGGTTATCTGAACGAAGCAGACTCTGAAACACACACGAAAAGACTAAGACAGTGACATTATTAAATCAAAATGTAAAAAAAGAATAAACTATTTCTAATTTTTATCAATAATACACTTTATTAGTAAATATTCTAAACCTAAAAGCTTTCAGTTACCATATTTGAACCATTATTTAGTTGATAATATATTTTAAAATGTCATGTGCAACAGAAATAATCGCTGAAAAGTCAATTACAAAGAGAATTGTTAGTTCTTTCTATTATACGTTGATACTTTTTAAAATACATTATTATTATTATCATCATCCACCAAATAAAGGTTGAAATGGTCAAAAGACTTTATTAAATGTGTGAAAAGGGAAGAGGTAGAATACAGTAGAGATGATGGAGGTCGAGAATCCAGCCCATGATGTGGTAGCAACTGTGCATGTGCAACACCTTTAAACAACTGTACCACTGGCAAGTACATTTTTTTTTTTTTTTAATAAAACAACATAAAATAGTTAAAAATTGTGATTGATCAATTTAAGAAAAAAAACCTGCATTTGATTCTTGTAGTTCAGCATTTCAGATTTCAGTCTTCTCTTAAATGTTTGAAATTGTAAAATAAATCTTTCTTGTAAAAAAAAAGAAAAGCTTGTTCAACAATCTCAATCACAATATTTTCAAAATAGCTCTACACAATACTTATACATTTAAGTGCACTGAAATATTGTGGTGCTGAGAATAACTTGATGCAATATATTCTCATATTTGTTCAGATTTTGGCCAAATTAGTTATCTTGTTGCTCTCCAAACACCACATGTACTTTGGGTTAGTTGACAGCTCATTAAATGGCGAAACATATTCATTTCTTGCATATATTTTAATATTGCTCTTTAACAACAACAAAAAAGTGTTACCGTTTTTCCTCTAAGTTATGAGTTCTGACAAATATTATAACCACTATATTTGTATGACTTTTATGAATCCACAAGGTTATAAAAAGAAAAAGAAATATAGCTACTTTTTGACCATAATTGTATCGAGTGTAACTTTAGCAATGGTTTCTATACAGTTGTCTTTTTACAGTGCAACGATTATATAAATACTGCAGTCTTTCAATGAAAACACACTGATACTCGGGAAACTATTTTGAACAAATTTCACTTTAAACACACAAAACGACAGTTTTTCATTATCTAAAGATAAAACAACAGCACTAGTGTGGAGGATTTTAATACATTTCCAATTATTGTCAAGGTTTTAAGCCTTGAAATATGTTCTGATCAGTTGTTAGCTGTAAAACTAAATTCATATGTTTATAGTATAGGTTTAACTCATGAGCCCCAAACATGAACTTTTAATCTTATTTACACACTCAGAGTACGATTCATGCATGTTTGAGTCATCTTTATTCTCTTGCGTTCAAGAGGCCTTATTTTTCATTTAATTCGTTTTTTTTGTACATAATTTGTGTCACACGTAGGATTCAAAGTCCTGTAGCCATGTTGGTACAAATGAAAATAAACCAGTTTTCAACCAGAAGTCAGCGGACTTGTTTATTTTATTTAATAGTTTTATATAGGGAAAAGTCTGGCCGCTAAAATATGCTCTAAAGTAGATTGATTTGTTTGTGACATGAACGTCAACAATGCACCGATTCTCTGGCCCTAGAAAAAAATGTTTTAGTCTGTGTAGAACTTATTTTCCCTGGAGGTTTCTCTGGAGGTGTTAAGAGGTCTGCTACGTGAGCAACTGACATCACCCAAAGAAAATCAAAATCAAAATCATACCTCAATTATACTTTTTAATCATGAGGCCAATCTCAGCGATTCACAAAAAGACTGTTAGTATTCCTGGTTTCTGTCGCTGTGGGGCGTGGCTAAAGCTAATGTAAGAAAGAAACTCCTTCCAGTTTAGCCTCAGCATTTACTTCACTTTACTGCAAAGCCTCTACACCGCGTTCTCCTGTCTCTTTATGTAATGCACTGGTTTGGATATAGTTGGATGCATCATGCACTGGACTGACCATGCATTGATAAACAGGAAACGGCTGATGCTAGCTCTGTTTTGCTAAGCATGTGAGCTCAACACTGTAAATACGGCCGTTTATCACAAGATCAAGTCAGCGTTTGGTGAGAAATGACCATCTCCTGTTTCTAGCCTGGATTCTGGAGCCAAAGCGAGTCAGACCGCTTAGGAAGCTCGCACCTCTCACTCAGCATTTGGACCGCCCTGATCCGCTCCAAATCAAACCAGTGGAAACATGGCTATAGTCAGTGGTTCCATTGACTTTTTGATCGCATGACAACTGTGTCTGCGCCAACAGCTGTGACAGGAGGGGCTGCGATCGGGAGGCTGACCCTTATTTAAGCCCTCTGCAGGATAGTACTATTACTCCTCATTGTCCAGCACTGACTCATCTGCATGTATGGGCCGGGGCTCTGTGTTCAGGCCCAGTCATGCCTGTCGTCTCCCTCCTCCATGGGCCCTTTTGTACCTCCCTGTGCCTCCACTCTGAGCCCACCACAGACTTCATTAAACCCTCCCCATTACTTAAATGCTCCTGCCAACTAAGCAACGCATTCATTACAAGCCTTTATAGCTGTCGCAGAAGCGTAACATGATGCAAAATGACATTGTAATGCAACAGCGTTTTTCTTCTGTTCCCTGCCATGCATTTACCCGAGTTGGCATTTACTCAATTCTTCTAATTCATTTAATGGACTTCATGTTTAATTTCATCATGACAAAAAGATATATAATGAATGAAAATGACTTGAATTTAGACTGTAGGGTTAAATGACTTCCAACATTTTTCTGATATGTCAGATTTTCTGATGGCGAATACAAAACAGTGTAATAAATCTAGACTAGTACTAAACTGTAATACGCAAACACTTTTTGGCTTGTTTGCAATGGATTATTGGGGTTGGCAAATCTTCTTCTAGTTTTGACCCGTTTCACGAGTGCTGATTCTTCATCAAACTCATATCAAAAGTAGATTTCACAATTACGTTCAGAGGGAAATGTTCTATTTTACTATCATTGATACCACGTGTTTTACCGTGGCGCTCTCGTCTGTGCAATGCCCCTGCTCATGTTTCAGTTTTCCTGAGTTATAAATATTACAAAATCTACCAGAATGCTGAAAATGGCATATTATTTGTTCAGAAGTTTCCTTGGAGAAAACCCCCAGACTTGATACAGTTGAAAAATACAAACGGTCACATTTACCAAACATGCCTCAGAGCTAAACCCTCCTGCTCCTGCTCATCTTCAGCTCAAGATCTGAAGATGGGGCCCTGCGTGATGAAGAAGTAGTTCACAGTTCTCTCATATTGTTTACTGTTACTTCTATTTAATCTGCGTAAATGTGAAATACCATTATTATGCTGTTATTACCACTGTTGGATTCCTTGACTTCCATGTCTCAGTGCCATTGGCCAGGAACATGAAGTTCTGCTGAGGGACAAGCTGAAGGAGAAGAACATGTCCTTTCTAGGTAAGACCATTGCACCTGCACTATTCATTTTCATCTTCTTCGAGCCATACAATTGCTCGAATTTACAGAGGGGAAATGACAGTGACGTTTTCAGTGTACTTTAGCATTACGACATTGACCCAGTGTCTATGTTAACTGGTAATATTTCAATCATATTTTGCTGGTGGAAACTTCATCAGAACTAAATACAAATAATTTATCAGGATTTAGGTTAAGTTAACTGTCTAAAACCCCAGATATTTTTCATTTTCATTGACTACTAAAAAAACCTAAATCTAATTAATCAGAATACATGCGAAGGAACTCAAACTTTTGTCCAATATTTGTGATTATTTTTCAGTTTTGATACTTGACCAAACAAGTGTCTAGTTTTGATGCTAGGACAAGCTCCAAACGCCCAATAAAACATTTTGAGTTTAATTACCGGAAAGTCTGCAGCGTTTATTGCCCATAGACGGTTTTGGACGAGTATTTCACCAGTGGATTTGCCAGAATTCACTGGGCTCAAACTGGGAAAGAGTTACACATATCTTCTGTCTGATAAAGCACAAGTTATATCCGCCATTTAAGAGTTTGTCCACCCTTTTGTCTTAGTTTGCAGCTTGAGTAAATCAAGGTGGGTTGTCCAGGGGTGAAATTGCGCCCCTTCCCCTTCCATCTCATCCCAGCCCCTCGCACTGTCCCGGGCCGATGAGCGATGAGGGATAAAAGTCATTCCCTCTGTCATTAGGCCAATATCCTTTATATGGGCTCCGGTGCTGACCTTTTCTTGGGGGCTAGTTCTAAAACCGTCAGAGTTCGGGGGCCATGGGGGCCACTGGGATGAGCTTTACCACACCTGATAAATGGATTGGAAATAAGCTTGCCAACAGCGGGGACGGATCATTAATTTTAATCAAAACTGGAGTAAAAAAAACCAGAGCCACCTGACAATGTCAACAGTCCAGTAGGCAAGGACAGACGGCTCAGGGGCCACGATGGGACGTCCAGCGGTTAGTGGGGCTTGAATGGTCAAGCTTTCATAAACACATAAAAATAACCATCATAGATTTTGTACACATAAAAATAACCATCATAGATTTGTACAAAAAAAAAAAAAAACGGTAAAGTGTGATGGGCTTCAAGCAATGTTTAGTCTAGTCGATTATCCAGTACGCTGCAAGCCAACCTTTTACTTTATTTTACATTACATAACCAAAACATATCTGAATTCATCAACGTTTTTTGTTTGTTTGTTAACCCTGCATTTTATACTGCGTTCACGTGGTTCTCAGGAACTTGGTGAAAATGTTTCGAAGTTGAAAAATGCACATAAACGCTCGCACAAGTCGGGAAAAGAACTCTGGAACTCGGTCAAAGGCTGCTGCCCGACTTCCACACCTGACGTCACCTGCTGCGTGGGGACAGAGGGAAGTTCATCAATTTATCTTAAACATATGAGCTCTTTGACTTAAAGGTTTAGTACATATACAATAAGAAGAACAGAGTTGCTCAGGAAAGACTTAACAATTACCAATATAACGTTAACAAGCTTTTGTACAATGGTAGGACAAAAAAGAACTAAACATTTTTAGCTTTTTAGAAGGCTAACAACAACAACAACAACAACAGACCTTGCTGTTAGCTCTATTAAACACTGTTATATGAGGGGACTCTATCATTTTACTATTGGTGACCTCCAAGTCAAATATTTTAAAGATAAAAGCAGATGAACGCAAAACCCAAGTCGGTACCCGGACTTCTCATCTCGTAAACGCAAGCACTTGAATGCAGCATCAGTACACTTTTTCTTTTATAGCTCCCTGTTGCCTAACCAGCCCTTATCGCCTCAAAGTGGACGAACACGACTTTGAAATCACGTTAAACGACTCCTATTTCAGTTATACGCTTTTAATAGAAAAGTACTGCCTGTAAAAGTTCGCCACACCATTACCAACATTTCTGGAAGCGTTGCCTGTAGCTACATTAAATTTCATAGATGTGAGCCCCCTCCAGCACCCAGGCACATGGCACCCACCTCCCCCTCCATCCCCTCCATCCCCTCCATCCCCTGACCTCCGAATCCCTTCCACGGTCCATTAGTCGAGCCTCGGCTGAAGACAAAGAAGCCGGGCCCTTGGAAGCCGAACGACCTGGTCAGCCTGCGATGTAATGGAGAAATCAGGTGCACCGGGGGAGATAATGGCTGCTGTAGAGTCAAGGACGAGCTGGCCACCGCAGCACTCGCACTCGCTGGGGTCAGGATAGCACCCCGGCCCCCTTGTTAGATATTTTATAAAGCGGGAGCAAACAGCGGAGTGGAGAGAGGGCTCTGTAAGCACCTCTTTACGGGCGTTGTGCAGTGGCAGCAGATCCAGGCCGAGGTAGTTAATGGTTTTTACGGTTGTGTTTTCTGGCCTGACACGGCTGAAGGTTGAGTGTCTCCTGCACTGTTAAAAGTTAGTGCCCTGTAAGGGAATATATGGGGGTGTTAATGGGGTTTTTGTAGAAGAATGCAATCACTGTTTGAACCTGCCGTCAGAGGGAAGATGGGGAAGTCTGTAATCTTTACATGTGCAACAAATGAGTATTTTGGGACGGAAGAATCAACTCATGTTTTCTTGGGTTAAGTTTAAGATCCAGATATTCTCAGCTTTACAAAGCGGCACTGATCTTCAAAAGGGCTGCATTGATGAATCAACTAATCATGACTAGTCATACAGACTCTAAAACACTTTCCAAATTACTTTTTTATAACAAAAACAGTGAAAAATCAAAATGTCAAAAAAGGGTGAACCAGCTCTTGTTTTTATCACCTCAATGAGTTCTTACCTGGTTAAATAAAGGTTAAGAAATCAATAACAATACACTTTATTTTCTCTGTCGAGAAGTCTTCGGTCACCATATTCCACCTCTGTTTTGTTGATAATGTATTGTAAAAGACTAATTAAACAATAATAATCATTGACTAGAAGAGTACTAACATAATCGATCATAACTTGTTTTGTCGGCCCAAATGCCCTTTTTATCAGTCGCAGCAAAGTGCAGTAACAGAAAGTACAACCACTGTGGAAAGAAATACTACGTTTTTGATATGAATATTTAAAAAGGTAATTTATGTACATTATTAAATCATTGTACCCTCTGTATTTGAAGTTAATATTTCAATTGTTATTAGGCTCTAGAAAATGGTTTTTGTGCATTATTTAGATTATTTATGAATATTATTTGAATTGATAGATGAAAACCAGCTGAGGACCATGGGTTATGACAAAACACCTGATATTATTCTGGAGGTTCCAGTTGGTAAGTATTTTTACAGCTTTTATCCATGTCGTTTACTCATGCATTTTATTTTTTAGGAGATTCTGTTCAGAAGATATAATAATTTGTTTTTAGTTTTCAATTGCTATGACAACAAATGCTCGATTTTCATCCCTTTGAAACAAATAGATCCATTGCCAATTTAGAACACGCTCCTTATTCTGATCATTTCAGCAGTCACATTGCCTTCACTAAAATGCATCTCAACTCTCTAGATAGTAGCTATTGTTTTAGCCTCATTTACACTGCTTCACCCCTCAGTATAAGTGCAAGGCACTTGGGCTGTCATTCCTGGCGACAATGTGGTTTATTTAGAGCACAAAACACAACTAAAATGTGAAACAGCTGCTACAGTCAACAAATGTAAAAGTCTATAACTGGCTTTAGAATATTTAGTTTGTACCTGACATCTAAAATAAGAAAAGTAAACAGTTGAAAAGCATGTAAACAACGTCACACTGCAGCTACGCTCACATTTATCACTGATACAGACTTTGGGATCACACACAGTCAAACTCATGACCTTTCTGTCCTTAAATAAGATATTTTTGAATCCATTTGCTGAGGAAATGAATTGTTGTGGGGCGAGTTGAAGTGTCCTTTATCTCCCCCTGATGTTAGCAAACAACTAAGAACATCAAAGAAACATGTTTAATCAGTTGTGCTGCCCATAAATCGCACTACTACTTTTTTTGAATTAAGATGATGTCTTTCCTTTTTTTTTCTTTGACTGATTTGGTTTTGTGTGCGTCCCAGTCGTAGATGGTCACATTGTGCACTGGATTGAAAGCAAAGCGTCATTTGGAGATGACCACAGCCACCGGACCTACCTCAACGAGCAGTTCTGGAGCTACTGGAACAGGTGGGTCTGCACTCCTCACGACCGCCCTGCACCGCTCACGACCGCCCTGCACCGCTCACGACCGCCCTGCACCGCTCACGACCGCCCTGCACCGCACACCGCTCACGACCGCCCTGCACCGCTCACGACCGCCCTGCACCGCACCGCTCACGACCGCCCTGCTCACACCGCACCGCTCACGACCGCCCTGCACCGCTCACGACCGCGCTGCACCGCTCACGACCGCCCTGCACTGCGCATGACCGCACATGAAAGCGGATCAGGTGTGGTTTCATTGAACACTTCCCCTCACACTCTTGTATCTCGGTGCTCTGGCATACACTGAATGGTCTTATGTTCTGGATTGTTTTTACAAAGTCCACACATTGTTTGGGAGAAGTTGGGAGAAATGGATAATTAAGCCAGTGTCGCATGAGAACAGTGTTCCATCCAAAGGTTATTTCGATGTGTACTGTATGTGTGTAGTCTACTGTATAACAATCACCACACTCCTGAACCAGCTGAAAGGTGGTTCATGGTGAGGTGAGTGCATGAGAAATGACATGAAGAAAATGAATCGTGATCTGATCCTTGTGCTGATTTGCTATTTTGGTGCTAACGTCATATCTTGATTCAGTAATTCTCAACTTTATGCGGCTTTATACTCAAACACACTTTTCCTGCACACACTCCTACTGTTTTTTTTGTTTTGTTATTTGACAAAGACAGAACAACTAAACATTGTCACTAAATAGGTAACGGATGTCCATGTACTTAAGGCTTGAAGCCACTCATTTACACTTGGCCTTCCTAGTTAGCCTTCTAAAGATGTTATGCTACGTTCAGACGCTGCGCTGGAGACACGTCTTCGACACCCTGGACACACGTTTGAACTAGACACAAATCTGCCTCTCGCTGCCTTGTACAATGACTGCTGTTCTGATGAATGTCTGCTGCTTTGCTGCAAATTTACCGAAAGTTCTATTTTTTTCCAACTCTGGCATCTGAAGCCTGGGATGCTGTTCGCTGGCTCATTTCTGACTGTGACTTAAGCTCCAGCAGCATAGAGTTCCAGAAGTGTGAATATTTCACTGGTCCTGGTCCTGGTCCTGGTCCTGGTCCTGGTCCTGGTCCTGGTCCTGGTCCTGGTCCTTTTCACTCTGCAGTTCCAATTCCACTTAGTCCAGCTCTTGCCCTCACACCTTCTTTATTATTGCATTTTTGTACCAATTCACACATTATACCAGAAGCAAGAAGAATGAGACACTTAGGACACTTAAAATTGCTTTTACAAAGGAGAGCTTATGGAAGCAATGTCGTCATATTAAGTCATTATACTGTATTATATATTTGAATACTATTGCAGTGATGCTACTTCACTGGTTCTTCAAGTGCCTGTTTATGCAGTGACACTAAAGGCTTCAGGTCAGATCTTGTGGCCCCAGATGATGGCACAATGCGACATGGGAGATCAAATCAGATCATGCATATATTTGTGCAGCTTGGGTAGAAAGGTAGAATTAACCAAACACTGGGGAGTGTGAATTCCCAGAGGGAGATTGTTGTTACCTCTTTATATTTATCAGTTTTTTATATTCTATTCTTATACCATATTGTGAAGCAAAACTCTACTTTTGGATCCATATTTGATTGTATTCATTAAAAAGTGAATGGATGTTGCTTAAGATGATAATAGTGAACTGTAACTGGTGACCCTTTGGTTAGTAATGCCTAACACACTGCACCCCTTTGACCCCCGCACTGGCACACAAGAACAACATTCAAAATCCTCAACTTCATCTCTTTGATTTGTTCCTCTTGTCTGCATCCTCCTGTCTCTTACATTGTACACCCTCATATCATCTTTCCCCCGCTCTGATTGGACAGTGGGGGCGTGTCTGGCGCTTGCTCGGGGGGCCCCGGGGTAGTTCGCAGTGGGATGGGTGGTATTCAGCGCAGCGGCCTGTCGCACTGCGTTAGGGAGCGCTCCGACAGTGGATCCAGCTCATGTCAAAGCGCGGCCCGTTCAGAGAAACCCAACCAGAGCTGTCAGAGCCCCCCTCACACCACTGTAGACTTTAATTGACATTTACAGCTGACATTTTCATATGACCCATCTGTCTCTTATTGTTTGTCATCGAGGATACGAGAGATCATTTGTGAATGCTAATGGCGGGCTGATGGATGGATCCTGGCAGAAGAAATATATGAGAAAAGAAATGGGAAATATATTTAGAAGTGGGCAATATTTAGATGATATTGTGACTCTTGTTTTGGAGTGATGTCAAATTAGAATTTGGAGTGTATCATTGGTAGTCAAAATTGCAACAAAAAGAGGTAAATCAAAATACAGAAAAAAGTGACGCAAACTTTTAAAGAAGTGTATATCGTGATATTTCTGATCTTTCCTGGTCATTTTATTGAACTGTCTGATAAATAAACTTCAACTAATATGTTTAAAAATACATTTTGAGCTCATTTAGTTGGCTTGACAGATTTTCGTGTCTCATCTGCCCACCCTTAAATATATTTCTAAATTTCTTTTGCTTTATTATTCAAGAGGATCTCGTACTTTAACCATTAGTCCAAAATACTATATACATTTTTGCAGTAAACGTAGGGTGGATTTGAGTGATTGTTGGTCTGTGTAGGGCCAATCACCTGTTTTGAACCAACAAAAGACATTCAGTCACCATTTCCTTAGTATGCAGTTTACTTTCACTTTCACTTTCTGTCTGCGTAGTGGTTTAGGGCACCTTCCTCGTTAGTATAGTGGAGAGTATCCCCGCCTGTCACGCGGGAGACCGGGGTTCAATTCCCCCGACGGGGAGGAAATATATTTTTGACCCTCTGGTGTAACCGTACTCCACTGGTATTGACCAGCTGACCTACTGCAGCCTTGCTCTTTTCAAAATAACTTCTTACCTGTGCAGGCTTTATTCTGTGATCTATTGGTGATTCTGCTATTGATTTATTGTTTACGGACTGACAAAACATCAGTTCTAATATCTATAGGGAATGATTTCTTATTGAAGACAATCCTTAATATACTGTGTCAATATTTATTCTGCTCTGCCAGGTCACTGTGTTTGTCTTCCGAGATGCATGTGATAAAAATATTACAATCAAAACAGTTTTAAATTGTTCTCATTATTACTTCTAAATTTCTTTTGCTTTCTTATTTAAAAGGCTCCTGTAAAGACTTGCGTTCACACTCGAGATGGCAGGGCTCATGCCACACCACTTGTCCTGAATCCAGAGAAGCCGGTGGCCCAGAAACTCTGCACATATTTTGTTGGCCCATATGTAGGGCAGATTATTTTCTCCATATTATGTAATTCCAAATGACAAGAAACCCATCCAAACACCTGTTTTACCTAGGAAAACAGTGTAGTCATATGTTCTACTGTACGTGTCCAAATAAAGCTTTATATGTTCTTTTTGGCAGCTGGTTGGTCCAAACTATTTTTGGGCCTCTTCAAGAGATTTAATGCCCTACACTAAATGTAGACACATCGGTCCACCATCAGTTCACACATTAACACTGGCTTGGTTTTGAGCCTCTGATGTAGACTGGTTTTTGTCAAACCTTCTTCGTTAGTATAGTGGTGAGTATCTTGGGTTCAATACCCCGACGGGCAGGAAATGTGTTTTTGACCCTCTGGTGGAAACTCACTGTGGTCACCTGATGTCTTTATTTATTTATTCTTTGTTTACAGATTGGTTGCATCAGAAAATTGTATAAGAGAGGAAACTAACAGTTATTTTTGCGTAATCAATAAATGTAGAGATTATTATATTATTTCAATTAATAGATTAGTTGTTTGGATTGCAAAAGACCTGTGAACATATGAGTTGTCAATTTTACAGACAAAGAAAGGTGTTTCCTGTGTCTTTTAACTGCCAATCACCTGCTTTTTTAAGCCGTTTCGCACTACGGTTTACTATTTGGCGAACTTTCAGTTTCTGGGTGGGTTTTGTTGGATGTCTTGGCATGAGTGTTTGATGTTGAGAGTTTTCAAGGGCCTTCTTAATGATAGCGTAAGGTCGCGAGTTTATGATATTCAATATAGGATTTTTATCGTGTCTATTGTGAATTACTTTATTTTATCATGATCTGGACGATACTCTGCCGTAGTTGATTACAGTAGGCACCCATCCTCGTTCACGTTTATGTATGGTGAAGAGGTATCCTCCGCATGCCGTTCTTGGTCACGCGGAGAGGGTGGCGGGGGCGCGTTGTACTGAAGACTTCTAGGCATCAATTCTTTATGATATTAGTGGCTGGTTTGTGATGAAGTTTTTGTAGTGGTATTAGAGGATGTATTAGGAGACCGTGAAGTTTTGTTATTGTTTGAGGGGTGGGGTGGACGGTCGGGATTCCAATTCCTCCGACGGGTTGGAGAGAGTATGTTTTTTTGATTTCCTCCAGTGGGTTATTGTCCTGTGTTCTAATTTTTTGCCAGTGGTCTACCTGATGCCCTCTTTAGGCTTTGAATACATTGCTTATCAGGTAAGAAACATGGGGGGTCTTTTCTCTATTATTGATATTTTTTCTAATGCTGCTGCACATTACGAGGGGAAAGAATGTTGTATTTACTTTTTGAAAATCTGAGATGAAATCAATGTCTGATTTTGTGGCGCCGCAGACGGAGCTGCCCTGGCCTTTCTGTCGTTAGCTCTTGTTTTATTTTGCTTGATTTGTATTATTGTTCTTTTATTATGTTCGCCTTCACTCCTCCTCCCTGCTGGACCCCCTGCCCAGTTCGCCTACAGAGCCCAACAGGTCTGTGGACGACACCATCAACCTAATGGCGAGCTTCCATTCTTCATACCACTGCAGCATCTGGACTCCCCTGGGATACCTAGCGGCCAGGATTCCTGTTTGTGGACTTCAGCTTCTGCTGTTTAATGGCAACAACCTCTGGGATGATCCTCGCCTGCTTCTTTGCTCCTGCTGACAAGCTTTCTCCCAGTTATTCAGTTGGTCCAACGTTGCTGACTCCTACCTATTGCAGCGTGGTATCCACATGTGAGACTGATGCCTGTATACGGATTCGGATTTCAGTGCGTCTGTTCGGGGCTTGGTTGTTTCAAGTGATTGTTCTCAGACACTCGGGTTTTTTTTTATCTTATCAAGCACAGGAGCTCCATCAGGGCTGTTGTACTTTTCTACTCTCTGCTCTTTCATCCCTTGTCTACACCAAAACTGCTGCAGTTGCACCTCCATGTCACAACGATCTTGCGCGTTAAAACTCATCATAGTTGCGTGTTTTTACCGATCACCACCCTCATCGGTGTGTTCTCTTCATCTCGGCGTTTACGGGCTATGGAGTTTGCCGTCTTCATTTGCGAGTGGGAGTG
The DNA here is from genome assembly GCA_015082035.1 of Chaenogobius annularis. Classification (NCBI taxonomy): domain Eukaryota; kingdom Metazoa; phylum Chordata; class Actinopteri; order Gobiiformes; family Gobiidae; genus Chaenogobius; species Chaenogobius annularis. The sequence goes on along the minus strand of BJKM01000071.1, from coordinate 938,819 downwards.
TGGAATGACCGGTGTCTGGTGTGATGCCTGGGTCTAATTGTGTTTTGTCTTATCTGCGTGTTGGTTGGTCTGGGTTGGGGTTCTTGGGTAACAGATCTTGAAGTTTCAACGTCCCAGTAGATACAGGTGGATATGTATCTGTGACTTCAGGGAAATTAGCACAGCTCCCCTAGGGCCCCGCCTCTCTCATACAGACATCCCCCATTTCGGAACCACCGGTTGGAGCTCCTTCGCGCTGTCTCTGGGCACCACCATTTCACCCACGACTTCAAGCTGGGTATGCCCTCCATTACAGCTCCAGGCTCATCAAGAGGGCCCAGGCAGGGGAGTGATTCATGCGGCAGTGCTGAGGAAATCCAGGAGGCTTGGCCAGTGCATGATGATGTGGCAGTATCTTACTGAGGTTACGGTCGCTAGTCATTGGAGTGGCTGCTGCCTCAAACGTCCTCTCGATCATCGAGTGAGTTTGTGTTGTTTTTGTGGTGACGCTGGAGCCACAACCAGGGTACAATGCACAACGAGAGAGCTGACAGGCGGCAATGGTGGCGCTTGTGGCTGAGAAGGTGGATTTCGCTAGCATGTACTTCCATTCTCTGCAGGACCGTACGTTCCATGGCTCTGGGGTTTTTTTCGACGCAGCAGTCGGATCACACGCTGACCCTTTCTCACCTGGACATTGCGTTTTGAAAACCACTCCCCTCAGGCAGGAGGCTACGGTCCATCCGGACCAAGAACCTCCCCCACAAGAATAGTTTCTTTCCCCTCTGCTGTTTGACTCATAACATTCAAAACACCTGTCACTTTAACTGAATATATTCAACCACTCACTGCACTTCACTTTTCTGCACTATAACTTTAAACCATAACTGCTAAACTTGTGTAACCGGATTTTCCGCCCCACTATAAGGCGCACTTAAAAACATTTATTTTTCTCAAAAAATGACCAGTGCCCTTAAACCAGCCCTTATATATGGATTAATTCTGGTTGTGCTTACTGATCTTCAGAACCGATTTTAATGTGGTACACTGTGCTCAAAAAATCCGTCACAAAATGTATTTATCAACAATATTGGTAAAACTACACAGACCGCAAAAAAACACCACTTCTCCAGCATTATAACGATGATAACCTTTGATCAGCGAAGGAGGTTGAACGCGAGAGAGCATAATGAAAGCGTGGGCGAGCTTCAACCATCAAACATTACAGTGTGTGAAAGGAAGTTTGAAGGATTTGTCAACGAGAGAAATAATCCTGGAAAAATGTCGGAAGGATGAGTTCATGGTTATTATTATTACGTAGATTATACCGTGTTTATACTAGAAATATTTTTGAGTTATTGATGAAATACGCCAACAAACTGTTGTAGGATTTAGCCGGTATCAAATTATTGACTGTATCTTTTTTATTAACGTGTTGTTACCTGATCGGCCATTTTGATTTATCTGTTGTATTATTAGCAACCGTTTCTCAACTTGTTTGTGGATTTTAGCAGGATAATCTGCACTGGTGTTTTTTTTACGTAGTTAAGTACACTGAATTGCCAAATAAATGCAGCTCTCAATCTTGTTACTGTTACACTACGCTAAACATTGATTCTAGATCAACTGTGTTTTTTTTACGTTTATAATCAACTGAGCCCAATATTTGAGTTAAAACTGTATGAAGGTTAACCGTGCCACATTAACCGTAGTGATATTTAGCGGTATCTGACTTGCATGGTTTTTGTAACACGGTGTTATGTCGCACATAGTACATTTTGAGTTACTGGTGAAATACGCTAACGATATTTATGATTTAGCAGTATCTGAACATAGTGTATTTAATTGTCCTGACGTGTGTAATTACTCGAAAGCCATAAATTTGAGAGAAGTGCAAGTTTAATAAACTGTGCAATTACGCATGAACCATGTTGATTTAATGAGGTTTAGCTGGTCAATACCGTCTTTTGAGTGCTTATAGTTTTTACGCTCGTGTTAAACGCCTTGACGCCCAGATGAATTCTGATTCTAACGATTAAATACGGCATGCAGTGAATAGCGCGCTACCCGGTTTTGGAATATCTAGAGCATGTATCACATTATACTGTGTTTGAAGATATCTACTGAGGCACCCACTAATTTGCAGTTACTGAGTGAATGATAACACGCATAACGTTGTTGTATATAGCCAGTAATGGAAGAGAGAACCTCGTGTTTTCTCTTACCGTGTAAAATATAAATAGTAAACATACATCTCCTGATAGTCGCCTACGGAACAGCAACTATTGTCTGACGTTGAGCCTTCGCTTTAATAGTGAGAGTCTAGACGTGAGCGGATACAGTCTTATACTTTGTTTTTTATTTTCACAAGCTACCCCATCTGCAGCCGTAATAACCGGGCAGATTCTTTGTTCTACACGTGCATATTCATTAAGCTCGCAGCCATATAATCTGGAATCACTGGAGTAGCCTTTAGTATTGCACTGTTAACAGTTTTCCTGATTAGCGATCCAAGCATGTGCTTCAGACGTAACGTGCTCTCTCAGACCATTTAATGCAAGCGTGCCTCTTTGGGCAGTATTATCCACGTTCTACCTCTCCAGACGTCCTTCCAAGTATTTCAGTGGCTAATTGCGCCTCTATCCTGCCAAGCCGGACCTGCAAATCCTATGATAATGCCAGACATTATGATACAGTGTGATCGCACCCAGCTTGCATAAACCATAGTCACGTATATCCTGACCTACGCGCAGCTCTTACCCACAAGACCAGAAGCGCCTTCATTATGTGCAAGGAGAGAGTTACGGTTAATTAAGAGGAGAAAAAAATGCCTATATGTTACTTTTCATCTCGTACCAGAGGTGCTAAAATGATCTTAGAGCAATGTCGTTTACCCTTATACTCGCACACCCTTTTTTTAGATTAGAATAATTAATGTATGTTATTCGATTTTTAACTCTCTATTCATGATATATAAAATTATTCACTTAACAGGTGTATTTATTAGTATTGATTGCGACCACCCTTTACTCACGCGGCACGAGACTGAGCGAGAGTTTCTTCGCTATACCATTGTCTCACTAGTCTCTGCTTTTGTTCACTGTCTGACTAAAGAGGCACACTTACATCACAGCTTTCTGCTACTTATTCATGAAGTCGCTTACGCGAGTTCTGACGCTTTACTATCACTGGTAGCTTCTCACAGCATCGTCGTTACTATAAACTCTCTTGGACGTTCCCCTAGTCTCTCTGATCATGAGGCTCCACACTCGCCCCCATCATTACACCGCGTGGCGTTTGGGAGGCACTCATTCATAATCGAGATGCGGTACTCAGCCGAACTCTTATCCAGGCGATCTCTAGTACTCGGCTTTTCGGTACAAGCGAGCGCTCAGTTCATGTTAGTCAAGTTGCTTCGTACAGATACTCGACGTTCTTTAGGCCTGATGGCTTGTCCTATCTCTACATATTTAGTACCACTGCCTCTATAACCTATGCATTCTCTCTGTGAAACGGTATCCAGCTCTGAGGCTGCAGTGCCGCTCGCAGTCAATGCACATTGACTGGTCTCTTTGGATACTTACTCCGCCCACGAGCAGAAAAGCTGTATTGACACGTCAAAGCATCTAGTAGAATATAAGCCTTATATATAGGAGTGAGAGCCTTCTATTCCTGCATCGCAGCGCATTGTGTTTTAAAATTATGGCCACGCTTCGCGCTTGCGCCACTCGAGCAAGTATCACGCGTAGGGAAGAGATGACAATAAGGCAGGAAAATAACATCTATGCATGGTAATATTTACACCTCTAAGGAAAGAGCGCAAAGCGTACATCTGACACCAAATTTTGAACCTATTTATCGCGCACAAAAACGCATTCATTTGTAGTGAAACACACGTATTTGTCCTTTACCACTTATAAATTCTCAAATATGAGTTCGCTTCTCGACGTATGAGGAATCTAAACGTCTTCTCTGCAGGATGGTCAACACACGATCTACACAAACGCACTATGCACCCAAAACTCACCCACGGCTTTGAGCCCTTATGCATAACTCCACAACTGCACTTTTGGATAATAGATGGCACCTCTGTGTGGAAAGAATAGAGTTTTCTTTCTGTTATGTTTTTTGTCTTAATTAAAGCGTCTTACATCAATAACAGAATGCTTCTCTTCAGAATTTACCTTTCTTTAGTTCTTTTATCTACAAATTACAGAAACAAATAACAAAAAGTACACTTATACCATTAATGAGCGAATATATCCAAAAAATATAACAACAAATGATCCATTGAATGAGTTAAAACTTTGGGTATTTAACCACAAAGCACATTAAGCGACGTGTATTGGCTGTTGAACCACTTCTCCTATGGATAAATTTGGAGAAGAGTCGCACTCCCTTTAGATATACTTTTAGGTTATATTTTTTATCATGAATCTAGTATGGACGACAAGAATACAAGTTTTTTTTTTTACGTTGGTGTTCAGCCTCTACTTGCAGGCCTGACGGAATAATTAACATTGTTCGTGATGGGCATACGCACATCCAGAGATACTCGCATTGAGAAACAAGAGCGTTCACCGAATGTGGAGAATATGTGGGACATTTGAACACCTTGAGCTCTCTAGAGTAATCATGAGTAAAACTCTAAAAAATACATGCGATAAGTCACATGAGCGTTCAACTTTTATTTTTTTACAGCATGAGCGCGAAAATAATCACATCTTCTTATATACAATCGAATAAGTCTCTCAGTATGTTTTTAAACGAGATGATAATATAAACTTCAATTATGAGACATATATTAGCGGAAACTTTGACACTCGTGATATTTCTCTTTTCTACTCTCGTTGTAATAAACAAGAAAGTAAAAATGTAATTAGATTCTGTGTTTAAAGCTAACAAAACATCACAATAATAACACGAGTATACATTCCATAAATAAAGATATAAAATACTCTCACACTTAGAACAGACTTGATTCAAAACGAGTGGCACAAACACACCATGATCAATAAAACATAAAGAAAAACTTTTTTATTGTTTGAGAGATAGCTATCACATCTCAGCCTTCCAGATAAAGCATTTGTTATACCTCACATCACTATACTACTATAAACATGGACTCGCTTAACTCACGCTGTCTCGCAATATCTAAGCTATCAAGCGCTCACTTCGGGCATGAGAGCGGCTGAGGACATAACCCCACACACAACATGATTCGACGAAGAGACTCTAGACCCAACGACTTAGAAACACCTGCTCTTTTACAAACTAGGACAGAGACGTGACGGCGTGCACGTGTTGTGTATGCCAGCGCTGCTCTGCCGGGATCGTTTTGACAGTATCAGTTGCAGTCTTCGGTCTGCGTACTGAGCCGCTTCTCTAAAATGAGGCTCGCAGCATCCCGGACACTTTTTTATGCATCTTCTAACCCGAGTGCCCCTACGGTCTCAGCTTCTCTTTCTAAGCCGCTTGGCCGTATCGCTGAGCCTTATCGTATCTATGGGCGTGGAGCACTGCTCTGCGGGGGAGAGATTAGAGTCTAGTCCTTACACGGGTTGCGACTCCATCTTTCGCACTATCGCAGCTACTTTTACCATGGGATTCTCACCGCTGCTGAGAGAGAGCGGCACATAGACGAGGACTGTCTCTGTGCGGTACGCTACACAAGAGGGGTAAGGTCCTAATAGGAGCAGGAGCTGGCTGATGAAGATATAGGCGGCGCCCATACCGACGGTCTGACCACTCCTTCGTGCTATAGTGGCGCCGGGATCAAGTTATGGTCGTGGCAAAAGAGTGTTTCCCTGCCATTGCTGACGCTAACTAATGACAAATGTATATGTTATCTGGCGTGTTGTACTCCATTCTTTATGCGTGGTGAGGGATAAGTGGTGTCTGCTATTCGAGGCGACACTACTGAGAGAGAGTCATATTGACGGCTAACCAGCTCTTTGTCTCTAGCGACACGTGGTCGGTGCCCTAGTCAGCGATGCATCATGCCGGGCGCTATGCAGCTGGCATATTTGCCAGCACTAGAGGGCTTTTTTGTGAGGCGACACCACTCACTCCGTCTATTGGCATATATATTTCTTGAGAGCAGGGAGAGTGTTTTTGTAATCAGTCTAGCTCTAGAGTATTGCAGTTCAAGGAACTGATGAGAGAGAGAGCTCACTCAAATAGTGTTTCGCCATAATTTAATGATAGACCTCTCGAGAGCGAGAGAGAGTTGCCAAGTATGACGTTAGGGTGGAGATTAGTGCTCTGCATATTGATCTAGTGGAGAACTTTCTGTTCACGCTGTGCTCGGCCGTTAGTGATTAGAGCACCTGTGTCCTCGTTTCTATATATATCTGTGGACGAGTAACAGCCCGGCTCAACCTTCGTTAAGAGCCTCAGGACGACCGGTGGTCTCAATATTCACCCGCGGATCGGGGTACGCAAATAGTACTTTTTGGAGACCGCTCGGTGAAAGCCGTATCTCCTACATGGGTTACTCAGGGACGTCTGACTAAGGTCATAAGGCTAAGCCTTGCTAAAGGCTGGCCTTTGCAGCTTGTTTGGCCGAAAACTCATACGTTCATATGTGACCTTTATGCAGGCTTATTCATCTTCTATCTGTGTCGATCCCTGCTAAACTGACCTTAGATTGCTTTACAGGGATGACAAAACCATCATGTGCTAATTATCTTAAGATAGGGTGGATATGATTCTCAATTGACAGAGCAACTTCCTCTGTAATAACTGTTGTACAGATCAATAAATTACTTTCTGCTTCCTGCGCAGTCACAGCAGTCGTGTGTGTTTTGTTGTTCTTTATATGTTTTATGAGGCACTTTCGGTAACGATCTATGAGAGCTATTCTTCTCAAGCGTTAGATATCCCGCTAGATGGCCAAAAAAGGTCTCGACTAGTCATCTGAGAGGTGCGTAACTAGTGGCTCTGAAACAATCATGTTGGTCCAGACTATTCACTATGTAAACACTGTCTTGGAGCCATCACTGGCTCTTTCCTAGAGCAAGTATGAAGGTAGCTGGGCTGGCTAATATGTTCTCTCGCGGTGGTAAATTCAAATATCGATGTGAGAATCAAGTTATCGCACCTTGTATCTATACATTTGTTTGCGGCTAAAGGTTGCATCAGAAAAGTATGGTGACTGACCGATAGAGAACACTTAACATTAAATTTCTCTCGCGAGAGAGGTCCACATCAACACTCGGAGAGGCACATGATATCTCTCGCTGTGATTTAAGTTAGGAGTATATGTTTCTGAGGTCATGCAATTCTCCTAGCACAGCCGATGATAGCCTGTTAAGGTTATTTACGGACAAATGAAAGAGTGTAAGATGCTAACAAATACAGAGTAAGCCGTTGAGGGACATTTGTGACGGGATGTCTGCGACACAGATGTTTCTCTATCATGCATTAATTTTTGCTTTGGACCTTGTAGCAATAAACCACGAGCGCGCTAGTATCAAACACAGAGGCCGTACTTTTTGCGCAGTAGGTAGTAACTTATCAGTAGCCTCACTATGGCTAGAGAATCTTCAGGAAGATTTATGCACTAGTGATGTGTAATATCCATTGATAATCACTTGTGACAACCTTAGAGACACCATGACATGTTTAGGAGAAAATTAGCTTATTTATATGCTAAGTCTGTGAGAGATTTATACATGAGAGAGCAGGTTTCTGAGTTCGGGTTCATAGGCAGTATTATGGAGCATGTCAGCGCATAATGTGCCTCATTGTGAGGGTTGCCGCTACCGTTGTTTATGTGCATTTTGGCACGTACTCATATCAACCGCATATCTCTCTTATAACGAGCATACATACATGTCCTCCTCTGACTGAGATAGAGTTGAGCCTATCCAGAGCTATATCAGGAGCCATAGTATAGCTATTTTGCTTATATAGCGGTTATTAAGCTGGGTATTTTGTGTTCATATATTTAGAACTCGACTGATACGCAGCTAAGGTCCATAGTTTAGTAGATATTCTTGTCGCAATTTCCTTCTTATATTGAAGAATCCTGGCCTCTTGCGAATTGTTGTGACTAGTGTGGGACATTTAGGTTAGATTTGTCGAGTAGATTCTCTCTGACCACGAGCTCGCGAGAGACTCGAAACAAAGAGGACATTTGTCTCATTCTGGCTTTTTCCTGTTGTAAAACCTAGCACTCGAGAGTAAAAGCACACAGACCATGAGACGAGGGACGCTATATCAACGCCCAGGCGTTGTGTCTCAATGACGCGCTCGAAAAATCGTGTATGTCCGTGAGGAGCGCACTCAGATCATATATTCGAGGACGATTTATTCTGCTACGCCTCTTCTCTGAGTTAAGCACAGGAAATCATCGATAAGAACAGACTGGTCAATCGTTCCTTCTCGACTATGAGAGATAGAGGAGCATAATTAGTGGCCATGAACGAGTATATCACGTAAAGAGTCGAGTCTTTCATAAATAAGCACCTGCTGCAAAACTTGGTGAATTGAGGGAGATAAGAACATTTTTAGGCATGGTGGTGGAGCAATTTAGGCACACAACTACATCGGTTTGTCTATAAGTGGGTTTATATAGTGAGTCCACGTCATGGTCACTATATATTGAGAGAAAAGATAGAAAGATGCTCATCATCAATGGGACTTTTTCCTTGTTGACATTCTGATACATCGCTCACGCATACCACTCTCACTGTGCACGTCTCTTTCTGGTGTGTGCTCTGAGCTATCTACCGTCAGTGAGGAGTATCACCCAGCTCGCTTGCGCTGCGATCGAAAATAAGTGGACTATCATTGAGGAAAGGTGGACTCACTGTATTCTGTATCAGGGATGATAGCACGTCCGTCACTGATATGTCGAGAGTATACTTTCTCAGGAGTATTGATGGCAATTTAATAAATTGGCAGAGGATGTATTATATAGATCTGTATGTGATTACGAACCACGTATTAATAAGTGTTAGGAGCTTTTCTGGGGCCGCGTCAAAAAACATCCAACAAACTCTCTGGAGAGTATTTGTTGAGGTAGTAATTCCACCGCTTTTGTTATTAAAACAGAGAACACGCACTTTAACGCGATTATCTCTCTAGTATACGGTCTAGTGTTTAAGTCCACTTATGTGTCGTCAATTCTATTAATGCATCTGTAGTGCAAGTCGTTCGCTTGAGAGTCATTCACAGAGACTTTCTCCGTCATTTCTGATTACATTTGACACCACATAACTGAATGCTACCACATGTAGCACTCTATTTAAAATCTTATATAAGTGATGTGATATAGTAGAGTCAGGTAAAGTAACAAGTAATGCTGGTTATTACTGAACGAAGCCTACATTATTTTCTTGCTATTGTTCATAGGTTGGATATATCCCCAGCTGTAACAACTATAGATTAAATGTATGATTATGGTATTAGAGAATGTTTATTGGTATCTCTTTATCATCACGCGCGGTAAGAGGCTGGAGTATTCTTAGATTTTCATGTTAAGTATCATAATTAGAGAGCTTTTAATGACCTCGATCACTTTAATATCTGAGATATCAGCAGTTTCGAGTGTGTATCACAAAAACAAGTTAGTGATTAAGTTAGAAAGATAAATACTCCGTTATACAGTGAAAGATACATGAGATCTATCTATGTTTGAGACCTTATCTTTTTTGTTTTATTACACAGAGAGTACTTATTTGAGAGCGTGTACATTCTGTCTCGAGAGAGAACATAACTCCTAGCATTGAGAGGTTACCCGAGTAGCGCACGCTGAGAGTGGAAGAGACAGACGCGCAGTTGTCACACGCGCGTGTTTTATGCCAATTTTTACAGGTGTATATGTTAGAGTTAATATATAGAGGAGAAGCGAGAGAACAGAGCGAGGTTGGACTACAGAGGATAAATGATTGGCTTATTATTTCATGTAAATTGAACACACCAAGGTAGGTCGAGAATTGGAGCCGGCACAATCTCATTAGGTGAATCAGGGAGCGTTGGACTAGTCAGCAGAGTATTCACCCCAAGTGCGGTTACAGTCTGTCCAGTTTGTTTCACCAATGAGATGAATTCATTAGATGAGACTTTGTTATCTTCACTGCTTGACATGGATAGCTCACGGCAAAACACAAGGATGAATTCAACCTAGTACTAATAGCAATACAGCATTATAATTATCGCGTGCGATAACGATTAGTGGTATTGAGGAGCATTATCTTCTAGCCCGTCATTATATATAACCTTAGCGGTCTATTTATATTAACGAAATTGCATTCACTAATGCAACATGGATTCTTTTTTTTTGTGTGTTATTAATTCCATACTCACGCACTAGGGCCGGCGATCGCATATCTCCGGTCAGTGAGACAATTCAGTCCAAAGTAACATAATTCAGGTAGCCTTCTCTTCGGACGCGATCGAGAGAGACACCGGCCATGACGACTGTAGCTTTAGAAATCACTTTACAGATATTAACGATAATTGGCTCTCGAGAGAAGTGTAATCCATTTGCCACAAGTGATGTGCTTCCTGTCACTTCGTTATCTAACATCTCATTAACACTGAAATCGTAGACACAAGAGGAGCGTTTGGTGGGTACGAGATATTTACGTTACTCAAAAAGTGGCATACCTACTTAAAGCCTCCCGAAGTAGTCATACTCTGAAACGGATCTTCTACATCGATGCAGCTAGAACTGTTGCCAATTTGACTGGAGGTATAGTTACTTGTAGTTAGATACGCGTCTTTGTAACTATAGCGTGTCTTTCATAGGTATTTGCGATCGCTCTCCTGCCCTAGCTACGGTCCCGCCTTAGTGAAAATTGACGCATAGAGGGGAGTTGGGGAGCACCACCTGGCGGTTTCGAGTTTATGTAATGATGAGGAGCCAGTGATCGAGCTGAGGCGCGGGTTCGTCTGTCTGGGTTCACGAAGCGCGTGATGTAAAAGTCCACCGAGCGGGTGAGAGGAAGCACTCTGAGGTTTATTGTCACGCACAACTAACTAGTGTTTACAGACCACAGTGCTAGTTGTTTCGTCTAAGTGTTCATTGCTTGCTCATCCGTTAAATGGACGTGCTTGCATCTCTGCTCGAGCGCACAGAAACAGTTCCGTCAGATCATGATGCTGGCTGTATTGTCGCCGTAAACATCACCCGAGCGCTCTAATAAACTCTGTTTATTTTTGAGACAGAGCAATAGGACTGAGAGAGTGTATTTCTAATCGCTCTACACGCTCTTACACAAGACAAATACAAGTTTGTAAAATACCTGTTCGCTAGAAAGAATTAACTACGCACTGACACAGAGTATAGAGTCTAGGCTATGAGGTAAGTGATATAAACACGTAGAGTACCCTGACTACTAGGACCACTTCAGACGCCTATCGGTACAGTTATGAGGCTTAAATATACGAAGACTATATACCCGTTTCAATTACGGGTGTGAGTATCACTAAATGAGCAATGATGCACTAATGGTAACGCCATATTTCTCACCTCAGTGGTGTACGTCATGTCACCAGGTTTAGTCTCATGAGATATGATCGTGCTAGTAATATTTACATCACGACTCGAGTTTTGAGCTGAATACAGTTGCCGTTCGAGTTATATATATATATAGTTCTATCCATTTTATAGTTATGACCAACTAAAACTAAATGATTAGATCACAAGTAATAAACTTTATGGGAATATTTGTAGACAAAAATGGTATTCAGCACAGTGATTTTAGAATAAGTTTATTCTTTTTTAGGATATATATTATTTCTTTGGCTGTTATAAAAACAGCAGTAGTACAGACTATATTACTGACCTTTAGCAATGATTACCCTTTTTTTTTATTTTAGGTTGCATTTATGGATTGATTGGAGCAGAATTTAACTGTTTAAAAGCGTAAGGTATGAAAAATAGAAAGTTAGACTTTCTGAGTCTCTGTCGCCTGATGACGAGAGAATTGCGCTCTATCCAATTGTGTCTATCTCGTTGTTAGAGACCGAGAGCCACACAAGCAACATTCCCAAACTTTGGAGCTTCATATTCTCACTTGACAGTTCCCACGTCTTTGAGTCTATGCTTGCATTTTGAAGGTCACGCTAGATATTATCAACAATGAGTGACATAAAACTACACATCTATAACGCTATAGTATACATAGTATAAACATGTAGAGAAATGTAGCTATCACCTACACATCGCGTAACATTGTAAAACTACAGCACGTGAGAGGTCGAAGACATCGAGGAGAGTGGGAGAGTTTAACTTTTATCCCACGAGAGGGAGAGAGATAAATTATCATTCTACCCTTATGACTACCTAAGATCTTAAGTCTCGAGACCGTGAGAGCCTTCTAAGGTCATGCACTCTTCCTCGCATCTTCTTCTCATTTTACTCTCATATCTCATTTCATTTCCGTGACCGAGAGATGAACGCCTTGCTGGAGCTTTAATGCTTGGATATTGGTTGCTATATATATGGAGCTTGGTGTTTGTGCGCTTTTACGGAGACGAGAGAGCTGGGGCATATATATAACTTATACCACTTATCCTGGTCTATATTCAAGTTATATGTATTACAACGCGATATTTGTTCTCCTTTGAGCTAGAGAGTCCTGTTGTATATCATCTCTGCTTGCGCACTTTGCAGATCGGTGTATCCGCTGCATGATTTCGCTTCTTTATTTCTCATTGATCTGCTCCTCGTGAACGACGAACGGACCGCTAGTGAGTCAATGATACTCAGATTTAAGCGTGGAGTGCCTCAGCCTACTTTGGAGGTTCGGCTCGGGAGAAGATTGTTCAAGGACAACGTATTTGTATCCATATTCAAATTCCATACATAACTTTAGGTTAGAGCATAAATGTGTTGACATAACTGTTCAATTATTTGTTGAGAGTTAATATATGGTCACTATCTCCAATCCTTTGGGAGATACTCTTTGCTCTTTGATTGGAGATACTGTTCTGTTGTCTCATTTTAATGGACATGTCTATCATTTTTTGTCCAATCTTGTTTAGCCGCAGGAATCTGTAATGACTAAGTCATTTTAATGCAGCGAACGTTTGATGAGGATTTATGGCTTTGAGAAGATGCTTACTGCGCTTGATGGAAACAGGGCAGAAATGGTGAAATAATTAGTATTCAAATGTCCCAAAAAGAAATAACTTTCATTCAAATATAAAGCCGTTTTGAGGAACCCCGCTTTACAATACAACACTTTCTGGATTGCCACATACAACACTTTCTGGATTGCCACCTAATGACAGAGAACTGCTCCTTGCCTTGAGCTTTAAAAGAATGGAAATTGGGAGCACATTCTCATGTAAATGAAAGGTCGATTCTTTTTCTGTGGATTTGTGAAAACTTGTTGTCATGTAAACAGCCTCTACGTAAATGCTTTAGGTGGGTGAAATAAAAAAATGCAAATCCAGTAAAAATCCTCCCCACATTTTTATAATACATGTTGTAAAAGGAGGTGAATGTGTCAGACGTTTGTCATGTTTCTGGTTGTGTCTAAAGCAGAGTAATGAGAGCCGCTGCTGCCAACTGTCCTCTAAGTCCAAAGGGTGAAGCTCCGGTGCGAAGCTTGCTCTGATCTTTTCTCTCGCGTCTGCGCAGTGGGTTAGGGCAACTTCCTCGTTAGTATAGTGGTGAGTATCCCCGCCTGTCACGCGGGAGACCGGGGTTCAATTCCCCGACGGGGAGGAGATAAATCTTTTTCACTCTCTGGTGTACTCTTCCAACTGCTGTACTGTAAGTATTTTATCATCTCAGTATTTTTGCCTCTGCACAAGCCTGTTGAGTGCCTCTGTTGTACACAGTTTGTTGCAGTAATTTACATGATTATATATTTTCTTGTGTTTCCCTTTACTTCCTGAGTATGCCCCTGTGCAACCCACCTCAGCTTGTGTTTACACTTAAGCAGAGCCCATGTGGAGCAGGAGTATGGCCTCTCCTATTGTTTTTCCTGTGTTATGACATCCTCAGTAAATATTACACAGCAGACGAATCACAATGGAGGCTCTTTAGGGCCCTTACTGTTTGTTTTCGGGGCTCTGCAACACATGAAACCTGGGATAGTCACTTGACACGCCATCTCAGATGCTTCAAGTATTTCATGCTTCGAAAAAAGATCATGGCCATTATCTATTTCTAATCCTAAACCTAAACATCTACACCTAACCCGTAACCAAATTAACTGTTCCTAAAACTGTTCCAAATCCTAACACCTTATTCCAAACTTAATCCTAACTTTACCCTAATTGTGAGAATAAACATTTGCTCGGAATATGCGTGAAAAAACGTGAACGCTCAGCTTCACGAAACGAAATGCCGAACCTTTAGAGAGTCCTGCTTTAAAAACAGAGGGACTTTCTGGATTGCCACCTAATGACATCACAAAGTGGAACATAGCATTTGGGGAGATTTGCTCAAACATGCATGAATGAAATGAAACACAACTCCAGGCATGTTTTTCAATAGCAAACACCATTAAAACATAGCTAATACAAAATCACAGAGTAGACTCCTGTGAAAACTCTGTTGTTACAGTAATGTCAAACTTTACCTCTGCCCTAAGCCCCCGTGTCTCCTCGTTTCTTCATGTCAGCTCATTCGTACGCATTATCCTGATGTGTCATTTAGTATGCTTAAACGAGGCTTGGGAAGGAAGCTAACCTAAGCTGCACCCCCGTCCTAAACCCCAAGTATGTGTGCCCTTACCCCGACACCGCCAGATGGAGAAGGCAGCCCCCAGTCAAATGAGGTGCGAGCATGTGGACTTCAGGGATTCCTGTTTTGCCATGGAACTTGTTTTAAAAGAGGAGGACATTTTTTTGTCAGTTATGTCATCCGCAGTACGGTTTTTCGCCCTCGTTTTCTCAGTCTGGATGGAAAGCGACCTCCTGGGTGTCCTCCGCAGAGCGTTCGTCACAGATGTAGTCTAGGCAACGTTTTGTAAAGATATGGGGGAATGAGGTATGTGCTCACCTCCAATGGTAAAGTGTAGATTTAAGAAGTGGTGGTTTTTAGTTTCTGCGGGTAGAAATGAATTGGAAAAGACAGGCTGATCTACTTTGAGCCCTACAGCACACCAGCCCATGTACATTTTCACATTTTTATTTCAGATGAGCATAGTGGTTAAGGGCACCTTCCTCGTTAGTATAGTGCTGAGTACCGGGAGACCGTGATTCAATTCCCCGACGGGGAGGTCATGTTTTTGACCCTCTGGTGTAACTTCACTGTGGTCACCTGATGCTGTCTTTTTTATTTATTCTTCATGTTTATGAATTGGCTTCTTCAGAAAATGATAATAGAGCTGAAATAATAGAGCTGAAACTAAGTTGTTATGGTAATCGATAAATGTAGCAATTATTATTTCAATTAATAGTTTGTTTGGTTTGCAAAAGACCTGTAAATATGAAGTTTTACAAAATTTCACAGAGCTGACGCGTGAGGTCCCCCTGAGCGAGTCAATTTACAATGACAATGACCTGTTTTTAAGCAATAAAAGCTGTTCAGTTTCCGCTTAGCATTCGGTTTACTTTCACTTTCTCTGCCGTAGTGAAGAAAGGCACCTTCCTCGTTAGTATAGTGGTGAGTATCCCCGCCTGTCACGCGAGACCGGGGTTCAATTCCCCGACGGGGAGGAAATTATTTTTTTCTTACTGCAGCTGTGGTTGTCACTCAAACCATTTCATCAGAGCATGTAATCATAATTTCGTGCTATTATGCAGCCGGTCCTGGTAAGATTAATTACTTAGACTATATATATATGTTGAAACTTATAAGACATCCAAGTAGGAAACGTATCCCAACAGTAGTTTTTTCTTGCCAAAAAGGAGGGTCTAAGGAACATTTAAATACCCTTCTGCTGGTGAAATCAATATTTCTGGAACTCCCACCCAAGTTGTGATTTTGGGCGTTAAAAAAAAAATTTACTGAATTGAAATGTAATGAAACATCTTCAGACCGTAACATTGGGCTTTCTCTGCTAAACTGCACTTTCTTCAAGGACACATGTTGTTGCGACTCCCAACAACTGTGTCCATGAGTCCAAGGGTGGTGAGGCGTCTCCCAGGCACAAGGCACGTCCGAGTTTAGCTGCGCCTCATCTGGATGATTGACGAGTGTTAAAGTGGCCAATGAGAACAAAGAAAAAACACGCAGCAGCCGTGTGCAGACCAATAGGGCGAATACGCCTAATGTCTGCCCAACCTGAGCCCTGAGAAACATCAGCTTTCAAACTGAGTTAGTGTGAATATTCTTGGATAAAGATTATACACTCAACATTCTCCAAAATAGATATCAGTTTTTATTTAATTTTTAATATAGCTTCCCCTACGTTTGAGGCAAATAAGATTTAACAACTCCACACCCACAGAGTTGTTATTGTTCGTGCAGTACTCCATGTGATGCTCCTTCACGACTGCTTTACCTGACGGTGTTACCTTTGTGCAGTGGTCTCACGTCCTCTACCAACAACCTCTCCACTTCAACGGAGTCCTTCTGCCCCTCTGTACTTCTATCAGCAAACTCCAGCATGGCATTTGGTTTCCCGGATTGGTTTAAAATGAGTCAGGTTTTCCGCTGTGAATCGCCCAGCTGGAGTTGGAATGCATATTTTGGTTCTGGATGTGCGACTTCATGATATGGGAAGTGTTTAAGAGCTTTTGGAAGGAAGGGAGGTTTTCTGTCTGCTCGGCCTTTGATGAAAAACCACAAATCTGGAGTGCATAACTACAAACATTATGTCTACTGCATCTGAAATATCGACTGCAGAATGAAAGAAGCAGTGTTAGATTATACAATAAATCCAATAAATCTATTTTGTCCTCTATATATATATACGTAATCCTTACTTTGGACACAAATTACATGGTAAAATGTTTTGTTATTACTTGTTATACGTCTATGTATTAAAAGCAGCATTTCTATTTTGTAAATTTGGTTACACTTTATCATAACTACACCTTAATTAGCCTAATAAAACATGAATACTTCATTCATACTGAACAAATAGCATAAAGTAGCTACTTGGCCTGAATTGTTCTTAATTTAAACAAAAAAAAAGATTTTGAATTAAAGTGCATATAACAGGTTCTGATGTTTTTACCTGCAGTAAATATTTATCATGGTTTTTCAAGTGGCAGTTTGGAAAAGAAAAATTGCCTTAAAATGTTTCTCACCAGGACAGGTTGCATGATGGCACAAAAACACATTTCATCAAAACATTTAATCATAATTTTGTGCTAACTACAGTTTAACTAAGAAAAAAAAAAAAAAAAAAAAAAAGATTATTTCCTCCCCGTCGGGGAATTGAACCCCGGTCTCCCGCGTGACAGGCGGGGATACTCACCACTATACTAACGAGGAAGGTGCCCTAAACCACTACGCAGACAAGTTGTGATAGTGAAAGGAAACGTCCTTTGGGCCTAAAAATAGGCCATTGGCAGTAAAAAGAGACACGGGAAACCTTTCTTTGACTGGATCAGGAGGACCCCAAGCTTCATCTCTGTGAAATGTAGTAAAAATCTCATATTTACAGGTCTTTTGCAATCCAAAACGCTATTCAAGTAATTGGAAGAATAATCACTACATTTATAGATTAGCAAAATAATAGTTTCAGCTCTATTACAATTTTCTGATACAGCCAATCTGTAAACAAAGAATACATAAAAAAGACTGCATCAGCTGACCCTGGTGAGAGGGGCAAAAACACATTTCCTCCCCTTGGGAAGTTGAACCCCGGTCTGACAGGCAGGGATACTCAAGCTATTTTAAGTATTTAAGGTCAAAATTGTGTCCAGTTAAAATATTAGTTTTAGTATTGATTAGTATTTGTGTCTCATGTCTTCTTTCAGGGCCGCTGCAAGGGACTCCCGGGCCCCAGACAAAACATCCCATCCCATAGATTCTGGCCTTTGTCGTCATACATGTTTCACTTACATTTTTGATTCAACATTAAGACAAACAAGCATAACTAATAATGTTCTACACCATCCAGCACAAAATAAAACACGCTCCTCTTCTCCGGCTCACACTTCCATTCAAACATTCATTACTTATGGGTACAAATGACTGGAGACTGGAGCCTATCCTATTGACTTTGGGATCAGATCAGAATCAGAATCAGAAAGCCTTTGTCAATGAACAAAATTCACAAACATAGGAACTTGTCTCGGCCTTAAGGTGCAACATAAACACTGAGCAATAATAAAATAACATATATTCAATCAAAAAGGGCATGCGTTAAGAAACAATTTAAAAATTACTATAAAATAATAAATAAATAAAAATAGGCATTACTATGTACACAAGATGGGATGGGATATACGCTGGACAGGGGCCAGCTCGTCGCTCGAGATATATTGTAAAAGCATCTGAAATGAAAATGAGATCTCAGCATTTTATTCTCCAAGAAGCAGGAAGTGCGCAGTTAGCATGTTAATGTTTTAGAGCTTTACACAGGACGGCTAAACTCGCTCTGGGCTTAGAGATTTGTGAAAAGTGCTTATGAACTCATCACAGTGAATATTTAGGATGCTGAGAATGCATTAGGGCAGAGCGCAATAAATGTGAACTCTGTAAATGAACCAGTCTGTTTTTTTTAAAGCAGGTAGAGCGCCTTTGAGCCATATCACATATCTATCATATATCTGTACTGAAGGATTAATACATAAAGTGTGGCAAGATCAGAGTGTTTAGATGTAAGTGGAATGTCTTAAGAGGTGAGGTACCACGTATATTTCTTAAGTTGGATATTATTCATGGGTCACGTGACTTACTTGTTGAGGACGTCACCATATGTTGTAGCCTGTCTTGGTGGTGCAACCCACTGAAAATGAAAAGGGTTGATACTTCCAGAAGACTTGCCCTCAAAGCACTGCATGTCCATGTGAGTGACCAGCTCATCCTAAAATATAACACCTGAACAGGATGTAATGCGGCTAACATTAAGACTGTCTGCAAGTAGGCTAATAACGTTTATTAGCATAGCCACGCAATGAACATAGTGTTTGATGTGTGACCTAGCGTTAGCCATCTGCTAACTAGCGGAAACATGCTCACTGCTCAGTCTGGAATGAGTTCTTTTAAGTCCGCTGGTCTCTCCTGATGGCAGTAATCAATTTCTGGTGACCAACAGGGTCTTTGGGAATGTAATAGAAGAATATTTTTTTCTTTTGAGATTAGTTGTTGGCACAGGTCAGCGGAGCATTTGGCTTCCCACCTCAAGGTGGCAGTAGCAGCGTGTGTCGTGTCACTTCAGAGCCATGAATAATTAAGTGTTTTGTTAGTTTTAGTACACTGCACAGCTTTATCCCAAAGCAATACCTCCAACACCCACATCGCACCATCTCAAAGTGTCCCAAAACTATTCCCAATGCTTTATCTATCCTTCCCTACGACCTCTTACATCTCGTTTGTGCTTCAGCCCACACTTTGCAGCCCATAGAATATTTATACCAGCATGAGTGGGGTAAACAAAGCTTCATATTTGTGCCTTTGTATTTACGGTGAGGAGCTGTGTGTGCAGATAAAGCAGGTCTAGAGCGGACCATCAGTCACCTCGGCGGGCTGCAGGCTGGTGATAAGTGCTTCCTTACAGATAACCCAGACACCAGTGCTGTTTATAGGCCCACTGTCCCTCAGCTAACCTTGTGGTGTTTTTAGCACCGACCAATGCCATTTTCCCCCCTCTTTTTTGTTGTCTTTTTTCCCCTGCCGTCCGCGACATCACCTTGCCCCAGACTTCCTGCCACAAGTTTATTCCTGAAATGCAAGATAAATACTCAGGTGGAGGGATGATCGATGTCTTTTTTCACCTCCCTGCAACGATTAAAAATACTTTATTTCATGCTGTAAAAGATTTCCACTCTGATTTGAGGATTTACATTTATTTAGATTTTTCTTATTGTTGATAACATTTTATAACGAGACTTTATTACGAGTGACTGCAGAATGCATGGCCATATTATTCTGTATTTAGGCTTTATTCTGTGGACTTTATTCTTTAAACTTTATTCTTTACACTTTATTCTTCTTATTCTTCTTCGGCAGGGGTGCTGTACAGTCTTTAGTTAGTTATGAGATTAACATTTCAATTAATTTAGTTCACTCTGGTGTGGAGGGCCCTTGAGGCCGAACGGTGCAAAATGGGGCATAGGTCTGATGGACTTTTAGGATCAAGGGCACATCAAGGAATGCTCTGCAGAATTTCACTCATAAATATCAAAGCAATTTTCATGAATTCCTGTAGTTGGCGCCAAAAAATAAACTCCTCAGCAGACGTTCGGCCGAGGCGGCGAACGCACATGCGCAGTGGAGTTGTGTCCTATGGCAGTTCAGGTTAAGAGAGTGGGGTCCAAAAACTGAGGCGATCTGCTCGGTGGCTTGTCTGGGTCCCGCAGATACTTCAGAGGTGAGCAGAGTTTAGTGAAGAGCATTATTTGTTCCAAGAGCTGCGTCTGGCTGATTTTTTTTATCGGCCTTGGGTTTGCTTTGGTCCTTCTTCCGGGTAGTGCGTACCTACGTCACTGTCTTCCCGGGTAGTGCGTCGGTACCTCACTGGAGAGCAATCTCTGATTGGTTGCTGGGCCGCGTCTACCGCAAATAAGTTCAGCTTTGTCCAACTTTTCTGCGCTGGACGCTCTGGCTGCCCAAACGCCCCCGTTGCACCGCGTCCAGCGCTCAAAAGGCAGATCCGTACAGACTTTTGCATTTAAGAGCTATTGACCTCGGAAGTCCGAATCTGTGAATATGAGGCTAACTTTACCGAACTAAGGCACTAAGATACAGTATATACACAAGCTGAGCGAGTGTATCACATGGTGCGCATATGGAGGTCCCCAAAAGCACAAGTGAACCATGAGTCGCGAGGAGGCTACAGTTGTTATTTTGTCCGCTTTCTCAGTGAGTTTCGGAAGGAGCACACCTCGGCGCGAGCCGACAACACAAGACTACAGCGGAGCTTCTTCTTCTTCTTTCTTCCTTTGTCTTCTTTTCTTTTTCTTCTTTCTTTCTTCTTCTGTCTTTTGTCTTCTTCTTTCCTTCTTCTTTTGTCTTGTCTTTTTTTTCCTTCTGTCTTCTTTTTCTTCTGTCTTCTTTCTTCTTTTGTCTTCTGTCTTCTTCTTTTTCTTCTTTCTTTCTTCCTTTGTCTTCTTTTTTCTTCTTCTTTCTCTCTTCTTTTGTCTTTTTTTATCCGGGGCCGGGTCGCGGGGGCAGCAGTCTAAGCAGAGACTCCCAGACTTCCTTATCCCCAGACACTTCCTCCAACTCCTCCGGGGGGATCCCGAGGCGTTTCCAGGCCAGACGAGAGACATAGTCCCTCCAGCGTGTCCTGGGACATCGCCGGGGCCTCCTCCCGGTGGTAAATGCCCGGAACGCCTCCCTAGGGAGGCGTCCAGGAGGCATCCGGAACAGATGCCCGAGCCACCTCAGCTGGCTCCTCTCGACATGGAGGAGCAGCGGCTCTAATCCGAGCTCCTCCCGTGTGACTGAGCTCCTCACCCTATCTCTAAGGGAGCGCCCAGCCACCCTGCGAAGGAAACTCATTTCGACCGCTTGTATCTGCGATCTTGTCCTTTCGGTCACTACCCAAAGCTCATAACCATAGGTGAGGGAGGGAACGTAGATTGATCGGTAAAGCGAGAGCTTTGTCTTTCGACTCAGCTCCTTCTTTACCACAACAGTCCGATGCAGCGACCGATCCGCCTGTCAATCTCACGCTCCATCCTTCCCTCACTCGTGAACAAGACTACTTGAACGCCTCCACTTGGGGCAAGGACTTCCCACCCACCTGAAGAGGGCAAGCCACCTTTTTCCGGTTGAGAACCATGGCCTCAGATTTGGAGGTGCTGATTCTCATCCCAGCTGCTCACACTCGACTGCAAACCGTCCCAGAGCATGTTGCAGGTCCAGGTTTGATAGAGCCATCAGGACAACATCATCTGTAAACAGCATAGATGAGATCCTGTGTTCTCCAAACCGGACCCCCTCCAACCCCTGACTGCGCCTAGAAATTATGTCCATAAAAACAATGAACAGAACCGGTGACGGAAGGCAGCCCTGGCGGAGTCCAACACGCACTGGGAACAGATCTGACTTACTGCCGGCAATGTGAACACAGCTCCTGCTCCGGCCATACAGAGACCGGACAGCCCCGTACTCCCGTAGCACCCCCTAAAGGGCACCGCGTGGAACACGGTCGAAAGCCTTCTCCAGATCCACAAAGCACATGTGGACTGGTAAAATTACTATACAATAAAAATAAAAATAGGCATTTCTATGTACACAAGAGTTACAGTTAGATTTACAGTTTGAGTGCAGAAAGTGACAGTGCAGTGAGTGGTTGAATATTTGCAGTTAAAGTGACAGGTGTTTTGAAGTGTTCATGAGTCCAACGGCAGAGGGAAAGAAACTATTCTTGTGGCGGGAGGTTCTGGTCCGGATGGACCGTAGCCTCCTGCCTGAGGGGAGTGGTTCAAATAGACCATGTTTAGGGTGAGAAGGGTCAGCTGTGATCCGACCTGCTCGTCCCAGAGCCCTGGAGACGTACAGGTCCTGCAGAGATGGAAGTCTGCAGCCGATCACCTTCTCAGCAGAGCGCACAATGCGCTGTAGTCTCTGTTTGTCCCTGGCTGTGGCTCCAGCGTACCACACGGTGATGGAGGAGGTGAGGATGGACTCAATGATGGCCGTGTAGAACTGCACCATCATCTGCACTGGCAGCTTGGCTTTCCTCAGCTGCCGCAGAAAGTACATCCTCTGCTGGGCCTTCTTGATGAGGGAGCTGATGGAGGGCTCCCACTTGAGGTCCTGGGTGATGGTGGTGCCCAGGAAGCGGAAGGAGTCCACGGTGGTGATGGGGGAGTCTGTCATGATGAGGGGGGGCTGGGGGGCTGTGGCTTTCCTGAAGTCCACGATCATCTCCACTGTGTTCTGGGCGTTGAACTCCAGATTGTTACCGCTGCACCAGGACACCAGCCGGTCCACCTCCCTCCTGTAGACAGACTCATCCCCGTCCGAGATGAGCCCGATGAGGGTGGTATCGTCCGCAAACTTGATGAGTTTTACGGAGTCGTGGCTGGAAGTGCAGCAGTTTGTGTACAGGGAGAAGAGCAGAGGGGAAAGTACACAGCCCTGTGGAGCGCCGGTGCTGATAGTCCGAGTGTCTGAGACATTCTTCCCCAGCCGCACGCACTGCCTCCGGTCCGTCAGGAAGTCAGTGATCCACCTGCAGGTGGAGTCAGGGCACGTTGAGCTGGGAGAGCTTGTCCTGGAGCAGAGCAGGGAGGATGGTGTTGAAAGCAGAGCTGAAGTCCACAAACAGGATCCTGGCGTAGGTTCCTGGGGAGTCCAGATGCTGCAGGATGAAGTGGAGTGCCAGGTTGATGGTGTCGTCTACAGACCTGTTGGCTCTGTAGGCGAACTGCAGGGGGTCCAGCAGGGAGGAGGTGAAGGACTTGAGGTGGGGCAGGACCAGGCGTTCAAATGACTTCATGACTACAGACGTCAGCGCCACAGGCCTGTAGTCATTAAGTCCAAGTCCAGTGATCCGGGGCTTCTTGGGGACAGGGACAATGATGGCAGACTTGAAGCAGGCTGGGACATGGCATGACCCCAGGGAGGTGTTAAAAATGTCTGTGAAGACGGGGGTTAACTCTCCTGCGCAATGTCTTAATGTAGCGGCAGAGACGCCGTCTGGTCCAGCAGCTTTTCGGGGGTTGGATTTCCAAAATAGCCTGTGAACATCCTGTTCCTGAACTGAGAGGGTGGTGGGGGAGGTGGGGGGGACCAGGTTTGGGTTGGCGGAGGTGGCCACCGTGGGGGAGGGGGTGGTCACATCAAACCTGGAGTAGAAGGTGTTGAGTTGCTCAGTCAGTTTTCGATTGTCTGCAGCAGGGGGGCTCGGGGCTTATGGTTGGTGAGGAGCCGGAGCCCCCTCCACACAGAGGCGGGGTTGTTGTCAGAGAACTGCTGCTTCAGACGCGTATTGTACTGTGATCTCGCTCGAGAAACCTCTTTGCTAAATCCATACTTTGCGTCTTTGTAGCGCCCCCTGTCACCAGCCCTGTGCGCTGCCTCCTTCTGCTGCCTTAACTGCCTCAGTTTTGGAGAGTGAACCAGGGTTTGTCATTGTTGAAAGTGACTTTGGTTTGTGTTGGTATAATGCTGTCCTCACAGAATCGAATGTTATGACGTCACAGTGTCTGTGTACTCATCCAAACTGTGGCAGCTCTGAAAACCTCCCAGTCTGTAATGTCCAAACACGCACGTAGTTCCTCCGCTGCCTCATTTGTCCACTTGTTAGAGGTCCTCACTGCAGGTTTGGAGAGCTTCAGCCTGTGCCTGTACGTGGGGATCAGGTGTGATCTGAAAAAAGACGAGAGCAGTGCGAGCCACTGCGCGGAAGGCGTTACTGACTGTTGTGTAGCAGTGATCCAGCGTGTTCTGCTCTCTGGTTGGAACTTTAATAAACTGTCTGTACTTTGGTAGTTCGTGGCTGAGATTCCCCTTGTTAAAATCACCCAGGATAATACACAAGGAGTCCGGGAAGGTCCGCTCCACACTCAGAATCTGGTCCGCGTGCACGTTTGCGCTCGGCGGGATGTAAACAACAGCCAGAATGAAAGAGGCGAACTCACGTGGCGAGTAGAATGGTTTGCAGTTAATGAAGAGATATTCCATATCAGGAGAGCAGAGTTTGGAGATCACAGTCACATCTGAAGACCAGGCGTTGTTGATGTAAAAACAGACTCCTCCACGAAAGAGGCAAAACCCCTCGATCTGTACGGCGCCGTCCGGGATCGGCTCACTGAGCCACGTCTCTGTTTCGTCTCATCAGTAGCACCAGTTCGTCCATTTTGTTGGAGAGTGAGCGAACGTTGGAGAGGAAAATCCCAGGTAGGGGCGTCCGTGTACCGCTTCTCCTGAGCCGTACGAGGACCCCTGCACGTTTTCCTCGCCTGCGGCGTCTCACTCTTTTAGCCAAAAGAAGGGCTAATTCAGCAGCAGAAACTAAAAACAACTGGAACTAGGTCCGTAGGAGTTATTTTTCGGAAGGACAAGAGCTCTTCACGGGTGTAAGAGCACGCAGACACAGAATTTACGAACATAAACAGACATAACAAAGAGCACCTAAAGGCCAGGGCATCCGTCTGCGGCGCCATCTTGGAGTAGATCTTCCTTCTTCTTCTTCTTTCTTATTTCTTTCTTCTTTCGTTCTTCTTTTGTCTTTTCTTCTTTTGTCTTCTGTCTTCTTCTGTCTTCTTTCTTCTTTCGACTTATTTCTTCTTCTTATTTTGCTTCTTCTTTCTTTCTTTTTTCTGCTTCTTTCTTTCTTCTTTTGTCTTGTCTTCTTTTGTCTTCTGTCTTCTTCTTATTTCTTCTTATTTTTCTTCTTCTTTCTTCCTTTGTCTTCTTTTTTTCCTCTTTTGTCTTTTGCCGTCTTTCTTTCTTCTTTTGTCTTCTGTCTTCTTCTTTCTTTCTTCTTTTGTCTTGTCTTCTTTTGTCTTCTGTCTTCTTTCTTCTTCCTTCTTTGCTGAAAAAGTGTGGGTTCTTTGCTGAAAAAGTGTGGGTTCTTCTTCTTCTTTTGTCTTCTTTCGTCTTCTTTTGTCTTCTGTCTTCTTCCTTTCTTCTTTCTTTTGTCTTCTGTCTTCTTCTTCCTTTTGTCTTCTTTTGTCTTTTTTTTCTTCTTCTTTTTCTTCTTCTTTTTCTTCTTCTGTCTTCTTCTGTCTTCTTCTTTCTTTTGTCTTCTTCTTTCGTCTTTTTCTTCTTCTGTCTTCTTCTTTCTTTGTCTTCTTTCGTTTTTTTCTTCTTCCTTTCTTCTTTTGTCTTGTGTCTTTCTTTCTTCTTTTGTCTTCTTCTGTCTTCTTCTGTCTTCTGTCTTCTTCTGTCTTCTTCTGTCTTCTTCCTTTTTTGCTGAAAAAGTGTGGGTTCTGCTTTGCTGAAAAAGTGTGGGTTCTTCTTCGCTGAAAATGTGGGGCTTCTTCTCTGAAAGTGTCTTCTTATTCTTCTTCTGCGGGGGCGCTGTACAGCCTTTATTTAGTTATGAGATTGACATTTCAATTCATTTAGTTCAGTCTGACAACTTTGGTACAATTGTACTAATGTTTAGTGTGTATTTAAGCCTGGCCAAACTGTACAAAATGGGGCATAGGTCTGAAGGATCAAGGGCACATCAAGGAATGCTCTGCAGAATTTAGAAGTAATGTTTATGCATTCCTGTAGGTGGCGCTATAGCACCACTCATAATGGTTGGGACGTTAGGAGGTGTACAAATGATTAAAATTTCAACCCAATCAGATGAAGCGTGATTGCGCCAGAATTCTTTTCATGTGTTTGTGAGCCTTAATTGCGCCCCTGCTGGCCAATAGTGAAAAATACACAACATCTGTAAGATGGACTTTTAGGCACATCAAGGAATGCTCGGCAGATTTTCACTAATAAAAGTTAAAGTTATATTTATGCATTCCTGTAGGTGGTTCGACATCACCAGCATTCCGCCACTCTAAGAGATGGGGAAAAATCCCAAGTTTGAAGACAAATCCTGGAAAAATGACAAAACCGAGGAATACCGAAAGCAATAGTGGGAAAAACACGAGAAATATCTACAAACTGAACCTTGCATGATGAAAATCGAACAAGAAATGGGACCTTTGCAGTCACTCAACTAGAAACTTTGCAATGGCATGAAGCCATTGTGAGTGACTGCAGAATGTTTGGAAAACAGCATGTGTGTTATGGAGAAGTCCAAGACAGACATATTTTATACAGTTGCCATGACAATAATGTCACACCGCACCAACATTCCGCCACTCGACGAGATAGGGAAAAGTCCCAAGTTTCAAGACTAATCCCGAAAAAATGACAAGACCGAGGAATACCGAAAGCAAAAGCAATCATCACACAAGATATAACTACAAACTGAACCTTGACTGACGAAAATCGGACAAGAAATTCGACCTGTGAAAACTGTCAAAAAACTGACAGAATGGAAAAAGCAAGAACATTAAGTGCCTGCATTCTCAAGCAATGCTACATGAATGAATGCATTAGTTCATCATGATTTGCATGACGTCATGCATTACCACATAATATATCCACCAGGAAGTTACATTATCATGCTTCTCTGAGTTATATGCAAGTAAATCACTTAATCATTACGTCATTGATAATGACGCAATGATTAGCAGTCTAAGCAAGGACTCCCAGACTTCCTTATCCCCAGCCACTTCCTCCAACTCCTCCGGGAGGATCCCGAGGCGTTCCCAGGCCAGCCGAGAGACATAGTCCCTCCAGCGTGTCCTGGGGTCTTCCCTAGGGAGGCGCCCAGGCGGCATCCGGAACAGATGCCCGAGCCACCTCAGCTGGCTCCTCTCAACGTGGAGGAGCAGCGGCTCTACTCCGAGCTCCTCCCGTGTGACTGAGCTCCTCACCCTATCTCTAAGGGAGCGCACAGCCACCCTGCGGAGGAAACTCATTTCGACCGCTTGTAGCCGCGATCTTGTCCTTTCGGTCACTACCCAAAGCTCATGACCATAGGTGAGGGTAGGAACGTAGATTGACCGGAAAATCGAGAGCTTTGTCTTTCGACTCAGCTCCTTCTTTACCACAACAGTCCGATGCAGCGACCGCATCACTGCGGACGCTGCACCGATCCGCCTGTCAATCTCACGCTCCATCCTTCCCTCACTCACTCGTGAACAAGACCCCGAGATACTTGAACTCCTCCACTTGGGGCAAGGACTCCCCACCCACCCGGAGAGGGCAAGCCACCTTTTTCCAGTTGAGAACCATGGCCTCGGATTTGGAGGTGCTGATTCTCATCCCAGCTGCTTCACACTCGGCTGCAAACCGTCCCAGTGCATGTTGCAAGTCCAGGTTTGATGGAGCCATCAGGACAACATCATCTGCAAACAGCAGAGATGAGATCCTGTGTTCCCCAAACCGGACCCCCTCCGACCCCTGACTGCGCCTAGAAATTCTGTCCATAAAAACAATGAACAGAACCGGTGACAAAGGGCAGCCCTGGCGGAGTCCAACACGCACCGGGAACAGATCTGACTTACTGCCGGCAATGCGAACACAGCTCCTGCTCCGGTCATACAGGGACCGGACAGCCCTGAGCAAAGGGCCCCGGACCCCGTACTCCTGCAGCACCCCCCAAAGGGCACCCTGTGGGACACGGTCGAAAGCCTTCTCCAGATCCACAAAGCACATGTGGACAGGTTGGGCAAACTCCCATGAACCCTCGAGCACCCGATGGAGAGAGTATAGAGCTGGTCCAGTGTTCCACGACCAGGGCGAAAACCACTCTGCTCCACCTGAATCCGAGGTTCGACTATCGGTCGGATTCTCCTCTCCAGTACCCTGGAATAGACCTTACCAGGGAGGCTGAGGAGTGTGATCCCTCTATAGTTGGAACACACCCTCCGGTCCCCCTTCTTGAACAGAGGGACCACCAACCCAGTCTGCCAGTCCAGAGGCACCGTCCCTGACCGCCACGCGATGTTGCAGAGACGCGTCAACCAAGACAGTCCTGCAACATCCAGAGACTTTAGGTACTCGGGACGTATCTCATCCACCCCCGGAGCTCTGCCACAGAGGAGTTTGCCAACAACCTCAGTGACTTCGGCTTGGGTGATGGATGAGTCAGCCTCTGAGTCCTCAGTCTCTACTTCCTCTTCTGAAGACGTGACAGTGGGATTTAGGGGTCCTCAAAGTACTCCTTCCACCGTCCGACGACATCCCCAGTCGAGGTCAGCAGGTCCCCACCCGCACCGTAAACGGTGTTGGTAGAACACTGCTTCCCCCTCCAGAGGCGCTGGACGGTTTGCCAGAATTTCTTTGAGGCCGACCGATAGTCCTCCTCCATGGCCTCCCCGAACTCCTCCCAAACCCGGGTTTTTGCCAACACAAGCTGCGGCACGCCTGGCCCGCCGATACCTGTCAACTGCCTCAGGAGTCCCACACGACAAAGAGGCCTGATAGGCCTCCTTCTTCCGCCTGACGGCATCCCTTACTTCCGGTGTCCACCACCGGGTTCGGGGGTTGCCGCCGCGACAGGCACCTGAGACCTTGCGACCACAGCTCCGAGCAGCCGCATTGACAATGGAGGTCGAGAACATGGTCCACTCAGACTCAATGTCCCCAGCCTCCCCCGGGATTTGGGAGAAGCTCTCCCGGAGGCGCGAATTGAAGGCCCTGCTGACATCGGGCTCCGCAAGACGTTCCCAGCAGACCCCCCGCCACCAGCGGATCCAACTCACCACCAGGTGGTGATCGGTTGACAGCTCCGCCCCTCTCTTTCCCCGAGTGTCCAAGACACGCGGCCGGAGGTCAGATGATACGACAACAAAGTCGATCATTGATCTCCGGCCTAGGGTGTCCTGGTGCCACGTGCACTGGTGGACACCCTTGTGCTTGAACATGGTGTTCGTTATGGACAGTCCGTGACTAGCACAGAAGTCCAATAACTGAACACCGCTCGGGTTCAGATCGGGGGGGCCATTCTTCCCAATCACTCCTCTCCAGGTGTCACTGTCGTCGCCCACGTGGGCGTTGAAGTCCCCCAGTAGAACAACGGAGTCCCCGGTCGGTGCATTGTCCAGTACCCCTCCCAGGGACTCCAAGAAGGCCGGGTACTCAGCACTGTTGTTCGGCCCGTAGGCCGACACCACAGTGAGAGACCTGTCCCCAACCCGAAGGCGTAGGGACGCGACCCTCTCGTTCACTGGGGTAAACTCCAACACATGGCGGCTGAGCTGTGGGGCAATAAGCAAGTCCACACCAGCCCGCCGCCTCTCCCCGTAGGCAACACCAGAGAAGTAGAGCGTCCAGCCCCTCTCGAGAGGATGGGTTCCAGTGCCCAAACTGTGCGTGGAGGCGAGGCCGACTATATCTAGTCGGAACCGTTCAACCTCCCGCACAAGCTCAGGCTCTTTCCCCCCCAGCGAGGTGACGTTCCATGTCCCCAGAGTTAGTCTCTGTGTCCGGGGATCCTGCCGTCGACTGCCGCCCAGATCCCTCTGCATCAGCCCCTTACGGATCCTCCTGCAGGTGGTGGGTCCACGGGAGGACGGCCCCACGTCACTCGTTCGGGCTGCACCCGGCCGAGCCCCGTGGGGAAAGGCCCGGCCACCAGGCGCTCGCCGTCGAGCACCCACCCCAGGCCTGGCTCCAGGGTGGGGCTCCGGTAACGCCAGTCCGGGCGACGTAACTGGCCTTGATGTATTACTATTCATAGGGGGCTTGTGAACCGCAACACTTTCTCATAGCAATTACCTCACGTTTTGGTTATTTTTTGTTTTTTCATTCTTAAGATACATACATTTCGGAAATGAAACTGGTCATTTTGGTAATGATATGGTACTGAATCATTGTTATTTAAGACATTTGATATTAAACCCAACAAGCGAAAATGAAAAACAATGTTCCCAGTTTTAGTCAATTTCATTTATCCTCTCAACATACAAACAATATATAAACCCAACCAAAAACATTTGACTTTGCAATTTTTAAAAACACTAACAATGAAAACAACTTCAGTTTGTTGAAGGCTTAGTGAAAGTGACGCAAATGACTCAACTGTTCCCCCCTCTGATAAATAACTCCAGTATCAAGGGTCACTGGTGGGTTTTCTCCTCCAAAATGAGTTTCCTTGATTTTCCCTGTTGCATTTTTACTGTAGTCAATGTGAAGTACCACTTCTTCTGTGGTCAGAGCTTCTTTTAACTTTTCTAGCCTCTCAAACTGGTGGTTCACATTGAAAATGAGTCTTGATATATTTAGGAGGTCAGCATTTGTAATTTGAATATATTTTTCAATATAGTTTTGCCCCTTCTCAAAGAAAACACTTCATGTTTTCTTCTTCCTCGTTGGACCCATCTTTAGATTTTTTGAGAACTGATCTTGTGACCCATGTATGTATGTATGTATGTATGTATGTATGTATGTATGTATGTACGTATGTATGTACACACATATATACATATATATGGGCGCATGAGCGAGTTGCTGATTTGCGTCAGGCAGCGCCGCAAAACACTGAAATAAGATGTTGGCTTTTCCCACATGGTAAATAATGTTGTTTTGGATGTAACAACCCGTAAAAAGGACTCAAAACGAGATCAAAATGATGAACGCTCCAGCCTCCCGTGAGTCGACACAACCAAAACAGTTCCACCGTCGAGTACAGTAATAAAGCGTCGAATTTTCAATGCATTTTGAATTATGGCACTTAGAATGACGTCATCAAACGTAAACTGCTACTGATTGGTCGGAACTAATTCTAATTCTTCTTTTGAGGGAAATTTCAAAAATACGAGTGGAAACATTTTGAAAAGCATTTGGGGCATGAATCTAGAAATATTTCCCCTTCTCATCACTAGTAGTTTCTTCGTTTGTATTACATTTTTCTTTTACAAGTCGCTGCAAGTTGAGAGTATCATCATGTAACGAAACTCGACCAAAATTCAATTCCTTTCCAGGGTGAACATCCTTTTTTTTTGTGGAGCTTGTTTAATCTGCTGTTCTCATTTCGTCTTATATATATGTATAATATACAAGGTTTAAAAAATAACAAAGACCTTGTCATTTTTGCTTTTGGACATTTTTTAATGATACTCTAGTTAAAGACCATGGCAATTGTACACTTTAGTGTGGAGTGACCCATATATATTTGGTCAGGACAGTTGATGTTAATGAACATACATGAAACACCCGCTGGGACTCGTCCCATGCAATGTCGAATCCATTGTCTTGTCTTTACAAGCATCTCATGTCCTGTACATGCGAGCTATGTTGGCAACACTGCATACAGCAGATTGAACTATTTCGTTTGGACTATTCCAAGATGATCCTGCTTCTTTATTTTCTCAAGTGTAGTTCTCATGTGTTTTGCATGCACACATTTCTCAATCTTTGACTTTTTGGTACTAGATCCAAAAGGTATTAAGTTTACAAACTGGGCCTTCCTGACAAAAATCTTCTAAGAAGATTTTCCATTGTGTCACTAAGGTACCTTTTGCGGAATATTTGTCCATGTTTATGAATTTCCCCAACTTTCCCATTTACCACAATAGACACCGTTCTCATGATCTAACAAGCGTACTCATCAGTTTCTGTTTGCCAATGAGGTTGCATCATCATCCTTACCGTCCATGTTCTTTAGCCTCTTCAGTCTTTTCTTTACTGTATTCATCTCTCTTGTCCTTTTGATCAGCTTCCCTTTGCTTCACTGTGTACTGTAGCCTTGTTCTCAGATACTTTATTCTTTAGCCTTTAGACTTTAGACTTTAGACTTTATTCTTTATTCTTAGGCTTTATTCTAAAGACTTTAGACTTTGTTCTTTAGACTTTATTCTTTAGGCTTTATTCTAAAGACTTTAGACTTTATTCTTTAGGCTTTATTCTTTAGACTTTATTCTTTAGACTTTATTCTTTAGGCTTTATTCTTTAGACTTTATTCTTTAGGCTTTATTCTTTAGACTTTATTCTTTAGGCTTTATTCTTTAGGCTTTATTCTTTAGGCTTTATTCTTTAGGCTTTATTCTTTAGGCTTTATTCTTTAGGCTTTATTCTTTAGGCTTTATTCTTTAGACTTTAGACTTTATTCTTTATTATTTAGACTTTGACTGTGCAAGAGAGAGCTGGCCTTGTGTGATTCTTGCTGTTGCTTTTGCTATTCTTCATTCTTCAGTCTCATTGTCAGATGCGTGACATCATCGTCACGGCAACTGTACGGGATATGGCCATGCATTACGCAGAATCTAGCATCTTTTGTTTTCATGTTGTGTCTTTGATGTGGAGTAGATGTCCTAACGTGTGTTGTTGTTGGGGAAGTTGTTGGAGTTTTGTTGTGTTGTGCTGCTTTGTGCTCAGTTGAACATAAATTCTCTAGATGCATCTTTTTATTGAAGGATCTGGTCTTAACTGTTATGTTGAGCACAGCTTTTAATAGTTTTTTCTTGTCATAGTATTTTTTGAATTGTCTCCAATTTTTTTTCCCTTTCATATTACTTTTTTTTTTTAAGGTTCTTTTTTTTTTTTAAGATAAAATTCAGACATGTTAATAATTGAAAAAATACAATCTAACCCCTCTCTTTCTTTTTTTCTCTGGATTGGAATAGATTTGTTCACAAATCTTTTTAAGCCTGGCTTTTGCCAAAAGCTTCTTTTCTGTCACTCGCCAACTGTCTGAACAAGCATACAACGTTAAAACACTATATTTACCACAAATATATATATATATATATATATATATATTTGACAATATAATGTTTTTATTAATGCATATATAATTTAAATATATTGTAATATTAGTTTATAAGTACAGTTCTCATTACCGAAACACGAATCTCATCCACCGCAACAGGTAGTCAATTGTTGCGTTGGATGATAATGGCGTTAATCATGTAAGCCGCATGGTGGCAAACAAACAAACTGACCAAAAATAAAACCAAGTTATTTTTTACTTTAGAAAAATACTGTTCCAGTAACTAGAAATAAAAAGTAATCTAGATGGTTTTAACCACTTTTTCTTTTGTTTAGTCAGAGAAGGTATGAAGAGATTGATTTATCTTTTGTCCATCTTTTGTGCCATGTCATAAATGATCCTTCAAAAATGTCTCCAAAAAGTAGGTTCCTCATGTGTTTAAACAATGACCAAATATAGTTGCGGACAATGAGAAGTTATGTCACGGACACACATGCATGTTATTTTCTCAGAGGTCATAGTAGGAGACACAATAAACTATATACAATAAACTACTATGTACATGTAAGTACATAATATAATTACATGGACTGTTAAAAAATTCAATTTTGAGTTATAAACACAAAACAAATCACAGTAGAATTTTGACATAGACGAGTTGGGGAAATGAGAATTTTACTAATTTTACTTTTATATTGCAATTATAATTACCACTTGGAAACATGTATAAGATAAACTAAGTAAAACCATGTATGACTTATTTATTCCTATTGTATTTATTTTTTAAATGTAATCGGAAATCCTTTGGTGCCACCGTAATGTTGAGGTGAAGACTGACCCATATATATATATATATATATATATATATATATATATATATATATATATATATATATATATATATATATATATATATATATATATATATATATATATATATATATAATTTTTTATATATATATATTTTACATTGAGATGACATTTCATGAGAGTCAATGGTGAGTAATGGTATTTTCTCAGTCAGAGCAACAACGGAGAAACTACTTTTACAAAAGCGCCATGGACAAAAAGTTTTTAAATGTTATATTTTTGCTGGCCATTATTCTGCCAAATAGCCAGAATGTTGAGGGGCATTTCTTTTTGTATTATTATTCATAATTTTAATTACTTATTTTATTATTATAATTTATGTCAAAAATTACCAAAATGCCATTAAAATAAAACGGGCTGGACCTGGACGTAAGAGTGATGACATCATCACTTAACAACCACATAATCATCAACAACTGTCAGTGCTAAAAGTGTAGAAATAACACTTCACTCTGCAAGTTTTGTTTATATATTTAGATGATTCTTTTGCAGCCTTGTCATATTTATCTTATTATAGTCAATTATTTCAAACTACTTCATCCAACATGTTCATCCGTGACTATCATATCAATGTCTTCTTTATCCTCCAAAAAATGACCTGTTCATATTTCCCTCCGTGTCGCTGGTGGTCGTCTTTGATCGATGCCGCAGTGACCGAAGCGGACTCCCACACCAGCGGTGCACATTTGTTTCACCGAACCCCGCGTCGTTTTCCCCCATTCATGCTCGGACCGTTTGTCTCCAGAAACGTCGAAGGGGATGCAGGTTTTTCCCTCTGCCTGGCATTGGTTAAACGGCGTTGTCAGGACTTTCTCTGCCTCCTCCTGCCTGAATCTTAGTTCCCTGGATCTGGTTTGGATTTCGCGTCTCCTTGCGCTCTGATTGCCTGATAGCTTAAACATCTCGGCCCGTCGGTGGAGTGTGGTAATCCAAGACATGTGAGCGAACTGGTGTCCAAGCCTCTTCCTGACTGTGCCGGTTTAGAAACAGTCTAGTTAAATATGGATAAATGTAGCTTTTTGATCGCGTTTGGATCCTTTTAGCACAAAACAGAACCATCATGTTTTCCACCTGTTGCCAGTTGTTGCGCAATAAATCAGTCGTAAAGTGAGTCGGGCACTTGATCAAAAATATTGATATTATTGGAAAACTATTTTATATGTATGCAAAAATGTAATATTGAGTATGTTGTTTATAAATGGAGAAAACTAAGTGATGTTTAAGTGAGTCGTTTCATATTTGTCGGATACCTGAAACTCAACTAAAACATTCAAAGACTTGTTTTACCACACGTTCGCTCATAGTTTGATACGATAATGTTGCGATTTCGCGATAATCGATACTTTGCACAGGATATTTTGCGATATATAACTATTGTTTAAGCATCAAATACATTTACCAATTGTATTTCTTTGCAAAGCCATGACCTGCTCAAACTTAATATAAAATGCACCGATTTTAATAATTATAAACTGCAAACATGTCAAATGCTTGTTTAGAGAAAGAAAACTTGTTTATACCAAATAACACAATTGTAGCACTGTCTCAAAAATATAATTCAAACCTGAACTAAGACATGTTTTAACACATTTCTGTTGGCTTGACAGGGGGGAAAAAAAGTCATTATGATTCTAAGGTTAAATTCCTTTTGTTATAAACATGCAACCGAGAAGCAGAAGAAATGGTTATAAAAAATAATAAATACAATAAAAAATACATTAAAAAATAATAAATACAATAAATACCACAAATACAATACATAAATAAATACATGAATAAAATAATTAAATTAAATGAATAAAATAAATAAGTTAAGATGAAATATTAGCATCACATTGAGAATGAAATACTATAAATATGTCTTTTATCAGTCAAATCCCCCATTTTAACTTGACTTATAAAAATATCGTTCATGTTCAAGTAAAGTTTTATAAGCGAGCTGAGTATTGCACACTGACTTTACTAGGAGGATTTACTGCAGTGTCAGAATGATTTCCTGTGTCTCAGTGGAGCAGCGTGTCTGAATATCATGATCGGGAAACCCCCAAACATATCTACATATTCATTTTTGTCGATATCGCCCACCGCCAGTTGTAACTGGCTCAGTGCCCTTTCAAGAAAAGATGAAAGCAAATCTTTTCATCTTAATAATTCGAAAAAGCATACAAATCAACTCCAGTCGGCCCCATACATTTTCCACTATCTAAAACAAGCGTTCCTCTGTGCGGTAAATCAAGCAGCTCATTGTGAGGCTTAGCTATAGATATGATCCTAATTCTAATTCAATCTTTTTGTGGACGTAATGTTTCATCACAGGAGCTCTGACATGCGATCCTTTCCTGTGAACGCAGAGGAGATAACCCACATTCAGAGCGAGGGTACTAACTGTGCCGAGTAGGAGAACGTAAGACATGTGTGACTATAATACTTTGAGTTTACCATGTGTTTCCTAAATCAAATGAATATTAATTAAAAAAAAGATACTATGTTTTCTAAATGTAAGTCCTGTTAGTTTTCCTGGAAGGTCTTTATATGAAACTATGATGTGATATACTATATGCTATATGTTTGATGCAGGAACAACTATGATTATGATTAAGGATGTTTTTATTGCTGGTCATTGCTAAAAAATTAAGACAAATTTAAGAACCAAATACGGTATTTCTTCAACTTCATATGAAATACAGCCATTTGAATCACCAAAAAGTGAATTTGTTTGAGAAAGTAACACTGAAAGTAACACTGTTGAAAAATCAATTAGAAAAATATACTAAAATTGTGAAGTCAATAAAAATGTTAACGTCACAATTTGTCACCAGTTTCTTTCAATTTCTCAATAGAAATAATTCAGTTTAAATCAGTTCAGTTTAGTTCAGTGTTAAATAATTGTTAATAGTTATTTAATTTCAGGTTTCATTTTGTGGCCCATTTTACAGAAAAAAATTAACTACATGAGCTCTGAATCTGATGCTGGATTAAATCACCTAGGAAATGTGGTTGTATTTCAGACTATAGACAAATCCACTTCTTTTACTCCGAGTAGCATCTCCGAAGCCAACACTGCAAATCCATTGTGCACATGTTCAGTGGAACCTGCTCACTGACCTGCCACGTGTCCAAACCAGCACTGAATTTAATTGTAGTGTTTTTTTGGTTGACATGAAATTTGCATGACAAGTTTTCCTGTAAAGGACCAAAGGCTGACTAGGAGAATTGATGCCTAGTATAATATTGTACTTTTGCAGTGTTGATTTGTACAAATATTGTATAAAAGTAATTAGATAGCAAAGCATATGGGCAAAGCAAGAAAATCTCCATGGAGACAAGGAGGTGGAGAACTACGAAGATTATGTTTTGTTTTTATTACCACCTTTTCATTTACACTGAATTGATTTTTTTGCATTTGAATTATGTTTGTTTTTTTGTTTTCTACATCCAATCAAGTAAAAATATTCTTTGTATATGAATATTATGTCTATGTTTTAAATGTCAGTGGGAAATAATACAATACTTTAATATTCAGTTTGAAATTTCAGTGTATAAAAAAGAAATTGTCTTAAAATTCAGTGTATAAAAAGCCCATGTTTTAAAATTCAGCTTGTTAAAAAACAGTTGCTGTTTTTTAATTCAGTGCAAAAAAAAAATTTGAGCGTTTCAAAGTCTCAGTTTAACTTCCGCTTAAATCCAGACTGAAGCAGTCGAGCTCCTGTTCCCCATGAGCGGAGTACTGCTACTTCATACCTTCTGCTTTGCTTTTAAAATTAGTCAAATAATACTTTTAAAATAATGTTTCGAGCATGTGGTTTATATTTTTTAATATTCATATATTTATGCATGTTTAGTTCAAAACTTGGCTGATAGGAAGCGTTATGGTGTACGTTATTCTGGAGTTTCCTGTTGTGGCTTATGTTGTCAATACGTGCAAAAACATTGAGCCGTCTCTTTCTTATCTTCACTTACAGTTACATAGTGCATGTCTTAGAGATGTAACAATAACTGAAATATTGTGATATTGTATCGTCAGAAGTCTCACAATAATATCATGTTTTGTCACAATGTATTAAATGGACTACATAGACCATAATCCTTTGCTCCATTTCAGTGGAGCACATTTTTATCCTAATTCTTTGGAATATGACAGTAAAGATTCACACCAAAATTTTGTCGAGGCATTTTAAAAGGAATTGTGTCTGTTGTACAATTCTGCTCTACAATACAATACAGCTTTCATCCTTCCATGTTAAATAGACTATGTCCCGCTGCAAATTTCAAACTAAAAACCAAAGATGCCGCTGTCCCCCCGATGCTCCCAGTGCGTCTCCCCACAGTGAAGGAAGCGGGATAGAGCCGTCTGCCCACAGCCCCCTGATCCAAAGTGACCCGGGTCCCCTCCACTCTCCAACCCGACACTCCACATTCTCATCTCCTCCGCCTGCTGAAAACCCAAGTGAGAAGCATTAACTCTGGACTTTCTGGACTTTCTCTTGGCCTCGTTCGGTCCGACCCGGTGATGAAAAGCGAATCGGACACGTTTTACATTGGGTTTATTTTCATTTGCAGTTGCTTTGTCGAGGCCAAGCTGGGACTCACTCAGGATTAGTTCAAGCACAAAGTCGGGAATGAATGTCCAGATTGTCACAGGGAAGTTGATACAAACACCTCTAAACTTTACTAGATCAGATTGTGTAACAGTACATTTTGTTATCTAATCTCTAACCAAATCATTTATTTTTAAAGAAAATTCAATTCAATTTATTTTTGTAACGCCCAAAATCACAACAGTAGTTGCCTTGAGGGGCTAAAAATGTGTGATTCATTTGTGCTTTTGTGGACTTAGATAACGTTAAAAAAAATTTGCATTGTTACTTTCTTAATAATGTTTTTCTACCTCGGAAAATTCTAACAAATAATGCACAAAATTGTTTTCTATAACTTACACATAATTGTAGAATGAAGCTGTGTTTTATTTGTTTTTATTTTTAACTTCTAACTACATGTGCTTCAAAACGTCTAGAACGAGTCACTTTTCAGAGACAGTTCCTAAAGGTGAGAGTATGTATACATTATTTACTAAAACTACCCCTGTTTCGTTATTTTAAATTTAAAAAAGATGTAAGAAATGCTGTGTGTCCTGCGGTGTGACATGAAAACCACATATGGCACAAAAACCAGAAGGCGCTCCAGGACACGCTCTGAGCTTCAGGTTAAAAGCCTGAGGTAAAATAAATGATAATTATTATATTCTTATAAAAGCATTCTTTTTTGTGCGCCAGTTTGATGTCCTGCTGTGTGTTTTTGTTTTTTTTTTTGGGTTTTTTTAATGGCCATTTTTGTGAATATGTGACATGTGTGTGTAAACATCTACATTTAAAAGCATTACACCCAAAATGGTGTAATTCTCCTGTACACTTGTAGAACAGATCTTTTTGAAATTTTGTATTATTCGTATACTTTTTGTACATTTTGCCTCAAAGGTGTGTCACGCCGCAGGACGGGCGCTTACACCCTCAGATGTCAAGTACCTTTATTTTTATCATTGATATTTAACTCAGAGAATCCAAATGAAATATAAAACAGTGAAAAGTGGTGAAAAAGTTTGATTGGATTTCTATAGGACAAGCTGATATCGTTGCTGCTGCTCCCTGTGAGATTGATTTAATTTGACTTTTTAAATGGAGGCAATTTGCTCTGTTGTAACTTTTGGCATTTTATCAATAGCTGTCAAATTCGGGATTGTCAAATGTGTGTGAAGGGACGTCCAACCTAGTCATATCTGTATCTGAATTCGACTAAATATGAATTTCAGTCCATCTATGTCAACCATAATCTTTCCAATATTGCAGTGATTCTTTGCATGCAGGTTTCATCCAATTGTACTTGAAAATCTGCTTATTCTCTTTAGTCAATGAGTCACGTTTGTTTGAGGTTTTCATCATTTGGGCTGGACATAGTTTAAACTTGGGATGTGCCGATACATAAATCAAGTTTTTTTTGTTTGAAGGAAGGTAATATACTTTCATATTCTGCACTTGTATTTGTTTATATCGGTTATCGACAGTTACTTAAGGCCAAAGTATTGGTATCAAAACTCCAAAAGCTGGATGGGTGCGTCACTAGATAAGTCATGGTTTAATTCTGTTTTTTCGACCTGAATTTAGTTCTTGAATATCATTTGTCCTGGTTTAGAGCTGGTCTAGCCTTCAGTCTTTGTAGACCAGTTTGAAATCTAGTTCAGTCTAGTTTTGTCGTGATACTAAAAAATTTCAAACTTGATTTCGATACTAAGGAATAGGCTCTATACGTAATACCAATTTCAATAACACACTTGTATTGTGTTTTAGACAATACACTGTAATTTTCAACACAAATCAATAGTACTTTCTAGGGCTGCAATAACCGATATCGCAAGAAAATAGGCTAAATATATTGCAGCAACTCAAGGTTCTCCATCTGACTGAAATGTACTGTTAAGGTCAAATGTTATGAATGAGAACGTGGTACTTCAGTTTCTTGGAGACAAGTGCGTTGGCGAAAGAAAACATTCCTGCACACTGCCATATACCTGCAAAATGTAAATTTATTCGGACATAAACAACGATTTGGCCTAGTGGTCTTTTCTATGAAAGTATTGAGTTAAATCATCATTTTCCATCATTTTCCATCATTTTAAATCTTAATTTGGTCTTAATTTTGTCATGTTTGAATAGTAATTTAAGGCTTGTACTTTAGTCATTTAACTTTTCAAAAAGTGTTAAAATATTGCAATGATATTGTTATCGCAATACATTACACACTATTGCATCTTCTTTTCATATCAGCAGCCCGAGTTCTACATGTTCCCATGTGGTCTCATAGTTCTGATAAAGC
This sequence comes from Chaenogobius annularis, assembly GCA_015082035.1. Classification (NCBI taxonomy): domain Eukaryota; kingdom Metazoa; phylum Chordata; class Actinopteri; order Gobiiformes; family Gobiidae; genus Chaenogobius; species Chaenogobius annularis. The sequence continues at coordinate 897,903 of BJKM01000071.1, read as the reverse complement.
TCAAGAGCATTCTTAAACTGTTCAGGAAAGGTCACACTTTGTCCCGTTTATGTAATTTTGCAGTATCTTTACTTGTTCAAATGAGTATCCAGTTTCAATACTAGATTTAGTATTGTTTAGTATGTGATCTGTGCTACTTTTGATAACCCTGGTTCAATCTAACCTTCAAACACACCTTCGTCTTGTTGTAAACCTGTTTATACTAGTTCTGTTTTAGGCCTGTTTTAGCCTTGGTCCTGCTTGTACAAGTCAAGAATAAACATCATATTTCTAAAGTGGCATTTGGTGTGAAAAGTTTAAGAATCAAAGTTCAATTACGTTACCAGCTCCATCTTCTAATTTGGCGCAGATCTCTTTCAACAGATCCGTGTTTTTTCAGCCGTTGACTCTTTTAGCGCCTCCAAAACCCACTCTTCACTGTCCACCATCCTCTACCTCCTCGACATTTTCACTCGTGGTTTGCATTAGAACCCTCTATAAATTACCGACATCATAATCACAAACCATTTAGCTTTCGACTGCTGCGAGCTGAAACGAAACACCCGCGTCGGACTTTGAACTCGATGTACTCTTTCTCCCGTCTGTAATGTTTTGTTTTCAAATTGCCGCAAACGGGTTCATGGGAACTCCAATCCGAGGTTACCTTCATCCCCTTTCTGTATCCCATGCAGTGGAAAACGAAGAAGGAAAAAAAAAAAGCATTACGACGACAAGAATGTTTTCGCTGCTAGTTGAAATATTGCTAACCTTGTCAGACGCCATTTGGAAAGAGGAGGCCTACATATTTTAATCAGCGTTTTGCACAGGCGAAAAGAAAGAGGTCAGCTAATTGCGGCAATTGATGTCATGTTAGCTTCGCCGGCTGGTTTTGAAGGGTTTCTGGCTGGAAAATCCCCCTAGACGTACTTTATCACAAACGGCTAAGTGAAAAACTGCTCGGGGGTCTTAAGGTTCTCAATGCGGTAATCTCCAGTACCATTTCCTGCCGGCCCCGTGCTCAACTTCAACCTCCACCTCTCTGAATATGCATCACTGCTCGGACGGAGTTTTTTGGACAGACGCAGTACCGGAATCCAGCTATTTGTGATCTATTTGCGGTTAGGAAAGCGAACTTACGTCAAGGGTTTTGAGAACACAAGGTCCTATTCACGGACTTCAAAGGAGGCTTCATGTGGTGTTGACTCTACATTAAGATATACATTATTTTATTTCATGTGGTGCAGTTTGTCATCACGGTTGTATCTGCAAAATACATTCATTTCAACCTGGAGAATCTTAATGTGCCTTTCTCATTTGTCATGTCACGACACGAATGTAGTGAATGGACAAACGTTTAGACGTCCGTGAGGCAATGATGATGGATTTGTACATGTGCGCGCTGGAGTGTTCCACAGTATGGCATTAAACTTGCCTATCTCCATGGAGACAAGAGGGTAACGCCAGACGTAGATGCTGTGAGTAAGAATGCATGTTTCTCAATGTTTTAAATGCAGGATAGATAAGTTTAATACCATACTGTGGAACATTGCATAACAGTGGTGATAACAGCAATAACATCTCCATGGAGAAAAGCAGGGGATGGACTCGCCATGAGAAACAAGTTTCATTAGCCATGTTTCCACTGGTTCACTGGATCGGGACAGTCTGAAAGTGTCTCCACTGTCATAAGGGAACCATACTGGTCTGTTTAAGGGCTCCAGTGGTCCCTGGGGGAGGAGCTTCCAAATGGGTGTTGCTCATTTTTGAGTGAGATGATATAATAAGAGCGAACACAGACTCAGTTGAAGATGGTAAAAAGCAGATACAGCAGAACAGCACTCAATCATTTTCAAACGCTGACTTGACCATGTGATGAACCTCCGTATTTCCAGTGACATGTTGAGCCGACCGACTTAGCAAAACAAAGCCCGCGCACGTTAGCATCAGCTGTTTCCTGTTTATCGACGCACGATACTCGCGTCAAGACCAAAAATATTACATTTCCAATGCATAATGCCTCTAACATCATTCAAACACAAAGCATTACATAAAGAGAGGTTAAAATACCGTGTAGAGGCTACACTGTATAATAAATGCTGAAAATCTGAAGATGTATAGTTTCCTGTTTACTCTAGCTTTAGGCTCGTCTCACAGTGACGCAAACTTGGAATTATTAAACATCTTTTTGTGAATTGCAGAGATCAGCCTTACAATTAAAAAGCTTAGCGTGGCATTACGCCATTAAAAGAATCATTAAAAGAAGGCGCTCAAAGCATGGCTGTGCAGCACCTAGAATCAGTCAATAGAAATAAAAACCCAACACAAATGTCGTCATCCAAAGTATTCCAAATCTTATCAAATTGACCCATTTTTAATAAATGAATTCACATTAACCAACAAGCTTGTGACCTCGCACTCCCCCCGTCCCTCTCTCCTCTCCCCTTAAAGCAGCTCAGGCCCACGGGCTGAAGGAGGGGCTGAGTGAGGATATACACAGTAAATTGTGTTTGACAGAGTGAGGTTTGTGGTTGTGTCGCGGCTTGTCCCGGGCTGTTCTCGTGCTTCCTTGTGCCTTAGATAAGCCGGGGAGGTGGACCGTATACCAAGGTGAGTACTGTGGTGGTGGGGTAGGGGGTCTTATCTGGAGCACTGATTTAGGGGCAAAACTCTGAGGCAGAGAGCATTGTGCAGTAAAGACATCCATCATCCAGTTCTGAGTCGTGCCCACAGATGGAGCAGTCTGGGGTCTGAGGTGGAGGGGTGAATGTGACAAAAGGACGTTGTGAATGTGGAACACGCTGCAAAATGAAGTTTGTATGTTCGATTTGTTACCCAGGTACACATATTACTTTTTTAACATATTTATATTCTATTTATTTAAATGAATATACTTCTGAACATTCTTCATGGAGGTAGATTGTTTGCCATACTGTGGACGGGTTAGGGTCAATAGAACAACATTTACATGGAAACAAGCTGGAGGAGGCTCCTCTAGGTCACGAGTCAGGTTCATGGAGATGCAAGTCCACTCACAACGCATGTTTTTCCAAAATGAAAAAAATAGACTTTATATTTTAATTCTTTTGTTTGTATTTTTGCTAAAAAGCTACAATACTGGGGCTTTAAAAAACGTTCAAAGTTTAAAATGTATCTATCTTGCGTTTGGTTACTGTATGCATATGTTTTTTTTGCTGAAATGAATTCCTTGAGCAGGGTCATCTCTCCACTGATCTGGAGTCTCATTTATAAAACTTAAGGTTGAAATATGATTAAAAGTAAAACACAAGCTTCACAAAACTTGTAACCCCCGTTTTCCACCTCTCGGAGCACGGAGCGCTTTCTGATTTGCTTCTGAAAGCCTTCCAGCCAGGTTGCAAAGTTTGTCGACCGGACCCATGGAAGTGTAAATAAGATCCGGAAGATGAATCAAAGATGGCATAGTACTCGTTCAATGACCTCTGCTCATGATGGAAAAATAGAGAAGAATCCCTCCAAAGTGCGACCTTTGTGAAAGTTGTGGGTCCCTGTCAGCCGACCACCAGCAGTTTGATCTCACACTAAAACTACACTGGCGCTCAATGGGAGAATTCTTCCTGTTCTTTCGCAGTTTGAGCAGTAATCACACTCTTATCCAGTTCACGTTATAGATCCGTGACCACACTGCATATTTACACGTCAACGTATCCATTTATAGACCCAAATTATCGTGGAAAGTCACGTAGGAAACACATTTGTTCGAACATTATGAGCAAAGCCATACCATCTCCCCGGAGACGAGCTGGTGACTGACCCTCTGTCCAAAAAAGTACATAGATTATGACTTGTTAGACAGTTGTTTTGAAACGGTTGAGCATTTAATAGAATGACTTACAAAGGGCAAAGGTCTTCCAATACCTCTTTTTTATTTGGTTCGGCTTTTTACATTTCCCTTGCCTACACCGTCGGCATAAGCAGCTCTTTATGTCCAGCGAAACTATGTCTGTTTGCATCTTTCCATCCGCGCTCGTTCCACCGTTTATTTTTTTTCCTCCACATCGCCGAGCTCTTTCCGAGGCATTTCCCTTGATTTAGAATTCAAGATGGCGGCGCGGCTGGGGTAAATAAATTAGCCGTCATAACTGCGGCATATGAGAGCCTTCCTCTTCGCCGCGCCTCCATAGAGAAGTATTTATGACCGTTAATGTTGTCCACGGCCTTTGTGGCTAGACTTTTGTGAATCTTGGCTCTGCGCTCTTGTTTTTGCTGGCCACCGTAGCACCGGCTCATACGTTCAAATATGCAGTGTGTCATGCGTTGATTTGTGGAGGAGATATTTCATAGCACTGCTGTTCAAAACTGTAGCAGAGGCTCTAGAGTGTCGCGGATTCTTCGGGACTGACAGTGTTTTCATAAGTAGAGGGAAGTTGAAAGTTGATATGTCGATGTATTGCATAGTGTCTAAGAGACCAGTTTTTATTGTACAATTTGTAGACTTGGGGAAAAGAGAATTTCTAAAGGCATTAGTGTCAACGGTTAGGATATAGATGGCAGGGCTACAACTGACGATTATTGTAGTCAACTAGTCAAATGATTATTTCGGTTGTAAATTCAGACTTCTTAAATACATTATCTACCACATAAAGTTAAAAAGTTCAAAATATTTTCTGACATTTTTATTCAATAATGCCTGTCTTTGCTTTAAAAGTTATTTTCATATGTGTTTTAGACTCTGTATTGTCCAGATAATGATTACAATGATCAAAAAATACAGCTACGTTTAAAAAAGAATAATCGACTAGTTGGACTAATAATTTCAATAGATGGTTGCAATGATGACAAGAAATCGAAAGTGCATACACCTTGACCGTCGACCACGCTGCTAATTTGTCCTTTCAAAAAGCTCCACCCCCGCTGCTCTGTAAGGAGGGAATAGTTCTTTGCATTGGGGTAGTTACTACAATATTATCAGTTGCTGTACATTTTGAACTGTTTATTATCAGGATATTCAACAAAGATATATCTTTATTAAGGCTGCAAATAACATTTATTTTAGTAGTCAACTAGTCAGTGATTTTATTTTATTTTTCTATTTTTTTTTATTAATTGACTAGTCAAACGATTATGTCTATTGTACTTTGAGACATTTAAAATACATAATCAACCAAATAAAAGTTGAAATATGGTGACTGAAGTCTTCTAGATGGAGGAAATAGAGATGTTTTTACATTTTGATTTAATATAGTCACTATATAAGATCTTTTCATATGTGTTGTCGAGTCTGTTTTGTCAGCTACTCATGCTTGGTTGATTAATCGCTGCCGTCCTAATCTCTGTAATGAAATCTTTGTAGTTAAGTCATTTTGGAATGATTTTGCTAATACTAAATCTACTTTTAATCATGTGTTATGTGTTCTTACAAAGCTAAAAATGTTTACTCTCCTGTACATTCAATATTTTTGTTTTTCAGAACGGCTTTGGCCACCTGTTTTAAATTTGACATCATTGCCTGTATTTCTGAACCACGTATATAAACACACCAGAAATAACATGCCAAATATGGTTAGCAGAAAACATTTGCATTCCTCTTGACATTTCGAGGCTGCTCAACTTAAGTGCATGGCTAACGGCTAACATCAATCTCTCCTTTATGCTAAACCTAAACGCTACGCTAGCTCCTCTGCCGCGGCGGATAGCTTAAGCCGCTAATTACGCTTCAGTCTCTAATCAAATCCATGTCAACCTGTCTGAGGAACCCGGATTTGCGGTCGGATTTCTTTTTCCCAAACACTCAGCTAGCTTAAAACATTTTATGCTTCTCTCCTCAAATTAAAGTTCCTCCTTGCAATCCCTTGGAAAAACGTGTCATATCCCATTAAACAAATTTGGATACGGTAAATTAGCGTCGGGGAGTGCGCTTACGTCGGTGAATGCGCCGACTTTTATGTGCGCCATGAGAAACGGAGGGAGGGAAGCTTTAACTCCCTTAAAAAGTTGTCTTGAATTTTCTCGGCAAGCGCGCTGATGTGTTTTTGCAATTCAAATATTTGCCGGTTCGCTCTTCCCCCCCCATCGTACTCGGCGGCTTTGAAGAAGTGGAGTTCTATCAGCATCGATGACAGCGTGACAGTGCAAGAGGCAGTGCCCGACCATTTCTAACTGCATATTTAACTACCAGCCAAATCCTAAATCAAAAATGTATGCTAATGTGGTTATGTTTTGCATGCTGATATGTATTTTTTCCCTTCTTTCTAACCATCAGCACTTGCATATTCAGGTAGTAGACGCAATACGTGCTTAGATTTTTTCGCATTAATCATTGAACTTCATATCCATATTGTAAACAAATATCTCTGTGGCCCACACATGGAAGTTGCTTAATGTTCCTGCGTGGGATGGTATAGTTTGGGTGATTTGCAAACTGAAAAGTTGGAACTCTCAAAGGCAGGATTTCCTTCTTTTGCTGCAAACGTTACCGCACCATCTCAAATACTTGCCCTGATTTTAGTTTATTGCATTACTGAAGTGGCAAAAAGTTTTTTTCTATAAGTTATCATGTCAAAACATGACTGAACCTTAAGATGAACCACAAAAGTGCAGAAATATCACTGTTACACAAGACGTTCCTGTTCAGTTTATTTTTAATCAGTTATTTTTGTTGTAGTTTTTATTAGAATTAAAACAATTAATCTACTAATTGTGGCTGGTTGACCATGAAAAAAAATAAATAATAATTGTCGCCATATTTTGAATTGTTCTTTGAACTATACAGACTCAAAAACACATACGAAATCAGAATCAAAATCAGAAAAGGTTCTGGTTCTGATTTCGAATGTGTTTGAGTCTTTTATAAATTCTTATAACAAAAGACAGAGGCATTATTACATCAAAATGTCAAAAAGCATAAGCGTTCTGATTTCTATCAAAAATACAGTTTATTCATAAATATTCTCCATCTGGAAGACTTTTGTCACCATATTTCAACCTTTATTTGGTTGATGATATTTTGAAAAGTCTCAATGTACAATCGAAATAGTCGTTTGACTAATTGACTAATGCAAAATCATTTTAATTATAGCTAATCCACTCAATATTCTAATTGGGCAGTGTCTCCAAGACAACAACTGCGATATTATAATTTTTTTATATATCTCCTACCTTATTTCTTGTTGGTGTTTTGAAAGACGGGAATTGCCTATAAAATTTATTTTCGAAGCAGCAGAAACACAGGCATAAATAAACAATATTATTGCAGGCTAAATAAAAATAAAATAAAAATAAATTCTAAGTTTGAGATTTATGTTATGAAATCAAGATTTTATTCACTGTGCACATTTTAAACATGTTCAGGAGCATTTGAGAGAGAACTGAAAGGCAAGAAAGAGCCACATGCATTTCAGGTTATGATTTGCTTTTTTTTTGCCAATGATTTGTTGATGAACTTATGTAGCTATGTGTTATAGTTAGTGATTAATTTATGTTTTGTATTCATGAATCCCTTTTTGTAGATGCCTTACGATAAAGTGTTATTTTTGTAATTATTTGTCTATGTCGCTGCATAAAGGAGGAAGGACTGATGGGGGGTAGTCACATTTCTTTTTAGATGTTTATTTGTAAGGCTCCTTTCACACTTCTCTTAACATGTAAAGAATATATCAAAAGTCATGATGTGCACTTAAAAAGGATGAAACGAAATGATGCGAACACATATGTCCTATTAGTTCCAGTAGAAGATTCCCTCATTAGACTGTGGGTGGTAAAATCCAGTGTCAGCACGCAGCAGTGGAGATAGATAAAGCGTGCACAATCAAAGCTCGATATATACGACGAGCCTGTGCTTAGATTATGTAAACAAACCCTGAACGCACAGTATTTTGTTGAATAAGATCTGAGAACAAGGACAAACTATACCTTTTATTTGTGAAGAATTCTACAGTGTTTGCTTGAAAAATGATGAAACATGAAACAGTCATTATTTTCACCTTCATTTGGGAGCAAAGGTGATGCACTGTACATTTTTAAATCCATGTTTTTTAATGAGTTAGTTTGATTATAATTTGCTGTTATATTTGAATTGAAACTGTAAACACTTTCGTTGACCTTAATTCAACAAGGAAATGGGGAGAACATGCAAACTCCACACAGAAAGACCCCAAACCGCCCAGGAATCAGGCTCTAGGACAAAAAGATGCTTTAATACCTCGTCGTCATAATATAAGTGTAAAAATTATACTTGTAAACTTTTTTTTTAAAGTGGAAGAGAGTTCACCTGTCCAACTGTTCTAAAGATCTACCTCTTCAACAACATTTCAAAATATTTGGTTTCATCATTAATTGAGTCGGAGGAGATACCAACTTCAGCTCTGTCAATATGGGCATGTCCGATCTCATTTTACAATCCATACAATGACGCTAACTACGGCATTAGCATAATTTGTATCTTTAGCAGATGCTAATTGTGGCAGCCTGGGTCGAAGGTCAGGTTACGAGGGCACAGTAGAATCTTAACATTTTATTAACGTGTATCAAGTAAAGGTCTCATAAAAGTGGTTGTTCATGCTAAACAAACATCGGCCGATTAATCGTAATCGGCATTCCCCGAAGCGCATGGTCATCATTCTCAGCCCCACAAAAATCAATATCGTTCTAAATTTCTTTTTCAGCTCAAAGTTCATAATCTGTTTTGAGTTTGAGTTTTTAATCTTCACATCGTTTCCAGGGAGTATAGGTTAGGGATGTATTGTATTTGTAAAAAGTGCGATATGCAGTATTGGTGTAAAGTACTCTTGTATCGAGATTGTCATGATATTTTACGCTCACCCAAAAATAGGACTTGGGTTTTAAAAATATATCAGCTTTTTTCAATTTAAAATCTTTTGTTTGTCTTATGTAGGTCAATGTATTTAATCAGCAGTTTGGCCACTTTAGTACTATCATGAATTATTTTGACACTGGACCGTGCAGAGCGAACAGAGCAGAGGAACGCGTTACAAGAAGTGATATTATGAGCCAAGTTTGTCTGTTTTGAGCTGTTTGGTCTTTGTTCATCTCTGGTCCTGTTTCTGTGCTCTTTACATGCATCCAATCACTGCGAGGCCTGAGGATGTGCAGATGTGCTGTAACGACATGATTTGTGCTTTCACGATGTTTCATTTGAGTCGACTCATTTCAAAGCGTTGCCGTCTGCGCACTTTTCTCACACAGGCGTCACTCTAACTCTGTCTAAAACGATTGTCCCTGCGATTACGCCGTGGAGCTGGTCTTTCTTGGCGTGCGCCTTTATCGCGTCTCTCTCTCTGGCCCCGTTCTTCCTCACATTAGATCTGAGTTAGCAGCTGGCTAACGTAGCAAGACGACGCATCTTTTACACTTTTTTTACTTTCTCAAACGTCCTCTCTTCTAAAGCCATATTTCAGTCGGAAAATGCTTTTGATGAGCGATGTTGGTCCCAAAATGTCCGTCCCTCCAACCAACTCTGCGCCTTGCGCTTTTGCCGTTTTCTCTAGTGCTGAGCGTATGGGACGGCTCATTCTGCGGCGCACGTTTAAGGTTGAGTCTGATTGGGCAAAAGTCAACGCATGCAAAAAAAAACGCATGATCAATACATTAAAAAAAATGACAAATTATTGCGCAACTTTGTGTGACATTTCGCAATTATTACATATTTTTGATATATTGTGCAGCCCCATTCTAAGTGGAAGAGTGAAAACGAGATTGCCTTTTGTTGCGTGGTTTGGTTTGTATTTGTCCCAAAACCTCAATACAATAAGTTATGTGTTCAAACACCAATACTTGAGATATTAATATTGTGTAGCTATGTTTTGTGTCATTTTTAAGGATGGACTGATATGGATATTTTTTTTGCCGTTGCCGATAACCGATATTTGTCTTGTTGCTGTTGCCGATATATTTCCTACTGATACTTATATATTAAACCCAGAAAATTACCCAGAAATGAAGTATCTTAAGTTGAAGTAAAGTTCACAAAGTAACGTTTCATTTGAGTAATAATGGTAAGCGCATGTAATTGGCTTGTATATAAAATAATTAGTTGGATGATTGCGTGAACCGACATCATTTTTAGCCTGATTGCTTTTCTATTTCCATATTTCCCTCACTAGTCTGTTCAAAAAGACAGACCTGGTGCACTGAGGACGAACTGGGAATGACACATGAGCACACACAGGCCGTGCACAATATCGGCCCCCCCCCCCATCTCAGCCGATACCGATATTGGTGACAGTCAGCCAATACTGGAAAACGATATGTCACCCGTCCTTAGTCAATTTTGGGCAGTCAAGCCAATAATGTAAAATGGAAACTGAAAATAGAAGTAGATTATTAAGCATGGGGTTGTACCATAAGGCAAACGGTGCTTCCTGTTCCGAGTGATGCCAGACCTCCTTAAGGTGCAGCCTCTTTTATAAACTAATGAATTGTCATGTGTGAAGAACCCTTGCTCTGCGCACCCTATAATTCCACCCTCTTTCTCCTCACTTCTTTTTTTTTTCTCTTGGGTCTTTTTTTTCCCTTCTACTCCTAAATGGCAATTAATCTCATTTTTAGTGCAATTTCCATCCCTCGGCGTGAGTGGGGAGCGCGTCCTGTTTTGTTCCTATTTGGCTTAGTTCCTGTGCATAGTCATTAAGGGTCCAATTAATGTCAGGCCTGAGCTGAAGAGTGCTCATTTTTATTGGGGAGCTGACAGTCAGAGCCGCGAGTGCCGCAGTGTAATATGCATTAATTGCCCCGTAACACTGGTAATTACCAGTTCTTCAAGCCTCTCAGTAAACTGTCATGCCCAGACACGACGGCTTTGAAATAGATTACTCATTAGGGGACTGCCCTGTTTTCCAATGGGGGATCGCCGGGTTGGCATAAAGACTTAAAAAAATGTGCTGCCTGAACAAATAGTTGCCAAGAGCAATTTCCTATTACAACTTCTCAATGACGGCTCTTCCTTCTTCCGTTTTTCTTCTTTCCCCCCTTCTTTCTAGGATTTTTCTTGCAGATGAAATTCCGGACCTCACTCAATTTTAAGATCATGAATCCAGCTGTGTGAGACTTGGTGTATTATTTGTCACTGTACTAAAATGTCACTATATATTTAAATACCACAATGATGATAAAAAATACATATTTTCGATTAGATCATAGAATGTGATTGTCAATACAGAATTGTAGTACTTTATTTAAAATAGCCATGTGACCTTACACTAGTTCTGATATAGATCAAGTCCATTCCATTTAGGAAATGTCAAATGTTATCCTTTTATATACATTTTTTTTCAATCAAAAGTATCAATGGGCCTCTAGTTTCAAACCCAGTGTTGGTTTTGATTTTTGTTTTGATTTTGTTTGAAATGACTGTAATTAGATTTTTTTTCTGAAGACCATATATTTTAAATGTATTTGAAAAATAATTTATCAAATGTGATGCTCAAAAAGCATAATACACAAAACATGTTTTCATTGTTACATTTGTACAAACGATCCAAATAGCTTGAGAGAGTTCATTTTGTTTTCACCCATAAACAATTTCAAATGCCATACAGATATTTTCTACAGAGACACAGGAAGTAACATTGTGACATCTATTTTCTTTAAACAAAACCAAAGAAAAGCATATACAATAATACATCAAGCTTTCAATTTAAAGTTTGTATTTTTATTTTTACTCTACCTACACAAACTAACTGAACAGGACTTGGCTACTTTTTGCTCTTGTTGCATGTGGCTAGTCTTGTTAGCATATTGTTTACATAGAAAAGTATGGGGGGATACATAAATAATGACATTTGTGATAAAATCCTATAATAAAACACCCAATCCAAATTGTGTTATTGTGTGAAGACATATTTCCTTCCTTGTTTCTTGGCGTGGGGCATTCCTAACCTTTTGTTCCCCACATCAAGGCAGGGCTGGTGCCGCGTTCTTGTTCAAATATTGATGCTAGCGTTGCTCGGGCCGACTGTTTGCAAACCGTCGAAACCTCTCTTATGACCATTACACTTGTACACCTCCCGCCTTCTTCGAGGAAAGCGATCGATAGGGAGAGCAAACAAACTAATTTGACGAAAGGACAAAAGCTTCGGGCACGTCGAGTGGGTGTCGCCTCCGCGCGCGATAAGATAGCCTTCAACCTCGCATCCTCTTAGGAGTTGGCCTGTTTAGTCACGCTAGAAACAACATTTAGATTTCACCACTTGGCTTTGGAAATCCGTCTGAGCATGCCTTGCTTTCCCCCTCCTTCTCTTGCCGCTTTTATTTCATGCCATTGCAAATTTACTCCACGTGGAACAAAAAGTGAATCTGAAGAGCGAGGAGGAGGGAAGGTTAACCGCCGCAAACATTGCAACGCTAGCACGGCGCTCGCACACACTGCTAGCTTCACGAAAAAAAGGTTTTATCTCTCTTATAGCACCTGCTCGAGGCAATCTGGCGCGCTTCCACCTAAATGAATCTTGTCACAGCCTTTCACGTCCTCACCCGGCCACGCGCTAATGGAAGGAGATGGCGCAATTTGAAGCAACCGGGTTATGCGGCTAGCAGCGTTAGCAGCCGTGTTCTAAGAATGGACGAGCCACATCCTTCGGGAAAAACAAAAAAACAAAAGAGGCCAAGTCAAGCGTCACGATGATTTACCCATTACCGTTCGCGTTAATAGCTCTCTAGAATGTGTTTGTGTTGCTACGCCGCTTACCGAATTGTTTATGACACCCCTAATCGGGCTAATTGAAGACATTAAGATTACCTGTCAGCCGTGGGGAGCCAGACGCAGCATCCGACTGACGATTTTTGACACTTGAGGGCCCCCGTAGCATTGGTCATGATGGGGCCCGCGGACAGTAATAGGGGGCAGTTCTAATTGGGTGTGGACAGCAATCCGACTCGCTCGCTGTGGGGCCGGGTTGGTGTAAGTGAAGGATAATGGTGATTTGGGGGAAAGCGGTTTGTGTGTGGTTCAGAGGATAATGGAGTGGCCTCTTTTTTTTTTTTTACTGAGGTGAGTGCTGAGGTGGTCCAGGAGTGTTTAAGAACAGAATTTGAGGAGGGGGGAGAAAGTCTAATTGGGATTAGTCTAGGGATTTATGGTTTCGAATCAGGATTTAGTTAGCATTTTGAACAAAAAAGAATCCCATGCTCTTCAGAACATGCTTGTAGATGTTTAAACTAGGGCTGCACAATATATTTCGTATTGCTAATATTATAATCAATGTTACAACAAATTAAATGTATCACAATGAAACTGAAGCCCTCCATTTTTCTTTTATGAAAATGTTGATTTTATGAATGATTTTCCTCATTCAGTATAAATTAGCCTTGGTTTAGTCTTGGTTTTGTCTCTACTTTGTTTTTATTTTTGACAAATACATGAAGGCATCAACATGATTGTGTTAAATATATATTGCAATAATGTAGATAAAAATTGCCGTACATAACAGCCATATCGCAATGGTTAGCGTTTTGTTGTTTCTTCTATTTCAGACAATGAGCAAGAAATGATAACATGCCAAGGTAATGACAAGGTAATGACGTGACAATGAAGAAACAATGAAGCTATTCTAAGCTATTCTCTAAGAATATTCTTAATCCCTTTCCAAATCATCATAAAAACATTGGATTTTTCATTCTACAAACCAAAAAATCATTGTGACACTTCAAATTGAGATGCTGCACATTTATTCCCTACATTTTCACTCTCTTGTGGCAGAAAGGGGACTAACCTGCCTTTGTCTTGTAGATCTGAACTGGTGGTCCCTGGGTTGGTGGGCTAAGCTTGATTTCCTTTCTTCTCCTTGCCTTCCTTTAACACTAACTGTAAGGCTTTCTGTTTGAGCGTACTTGTGCATGTATCTGTATTCCTCTCCTCTCCCTCGTGTTGTGTGCAGGACGTCATCTCAGTGACACATCCGCGCTGTCAGCCTGGGAGAGCCCTGTTTGTTTGTTCAGCTCCGATCGGGGTTAAACTGTCAGCTTGACAAGTGGAGACCCTCTGCCCTACCTCCTGCCTTCCCTCCCGCGCTCTCCTTCCTCTCTCCTCATGCTCTCTCTCCCTCCTTGTCCACCTTGATCCCTTCCAAAACCGGTGAAAATCAATAGCAGATTGCCTGAGGAGTGGCGTGCAGTTTGGCGTGGGCTTGACCCCTGGATGGCCCGCCGCTCGGCCGCTTTCATTTACACGTAGGGCGCTATTTAACTTCCAGTCTGATCCCCTGCCTAATTAGTGTGGATAAGTCTGACCCTCCCTCCTTCAGGTGGTCTGTCCTCCGGGAGTGCACCACAGAGCGGTGTAGGGATTTGTTTTGGACTATTCTTTCAGTGAATCTGAGTGGTACTAGGGCTGCAACTAATGATCATTTTAGTACAGCAATATGCAGGCTTGAACCAGTGACCCTTTGGTTGGTGGTTAGGAATGATGTAAACCGTATGTTTCCATCTTCAAACATCAGTATAAGGGCTGTCAAAAGACAAAACAAAAGTATCTACTGTGATCCATACAGGTACATATCAGCACTGACCAAAAGCAGATACAGAGAAGGACAATGGACTTTTCTTGGCATTGAACATGGGATGGAACAACAACTGAAACATTGTGATCTCATGTCATCACAAATGTCACAATAATATTGTTAGCTGTCAGAATAGTTCAGATTATAAAATACTTTTCTTAAAGTCACAGTATGTAACTATTTAGAAAAAAAGGCTACATTTTGTCTTCATTTTGGATAGTTTTATTGATCTAAAAATTTATTTAAAAATGTGCCCTTTCAGCGAGCGGGGTTCCATCTCCACAAGCCCAACTAGGACCTTACTTGGCCTGGAGGAGTCTCCCCCTGCTTGTTCCCATGGAAATGTTATGCCTTTGGCCTCTGTATGGCATAATACGGATCCATATCCATGGAGAGTGTTGTAGTATGGTTTTAACTTTCTATTTCATACTGAGGCCTTTTTTTATTTCTTTAGAATATGACCATAAATATTTGCACCAAAGTCTTTTTGAAAGCAAAAAGTAGCATTTTTATTATTAGTTAGCCCACTTCAAATCCATGACATCCTTCCATGGAGAGAAACAACCATTATGTTATAATGAACATTCTTTTGTTTTTATCATCGTGGTATCGAAATTGGTAGTATATCAAACACTGTAATGACACACTGTTTACCTAGTAGTTATTGATTATAAAAGATGTGTCACTGTTTTTTTTAAAGCAATGTTTACCAAAGTTGAACAGAAAGTTTTATTTAAATTACGCACATAACATTACAGAATTCTCTATTGCTTTTCTGTTGTTTTAAGTCTGCGTAGAAATCTTCAAAGTCCATAGATGAGTAGTATTGTTTCCCCTTGATCCCAGCGCTGTACGTGAAGCACTGAGCCTAATAGAATCCACATTCCCAGCGTGTGTGCACAGAAGCTCCCAGCGGTGTCCTGCTCTGTGGATCATTGTTTTGTTTGCCCAGCACATTTTTAAAAACTACAATGAAATTAGATTTGCACCCAGATCAGGAGGGAAAACACTGGATATCCTGTGTTAGCTGAAGGGCTAATATGCTCAGCAGTGGGCCTGTTAGCCACACTTAGCCTCTGCTTCTGTGCTTTCCAACACCAGGATGTTACAGACCAGCTATCGGTGTGCAGCCATGCATTATAGTTCATTTAAAGAACACATTCTGCATTGTTTGTCCTTTTATTGTCCTTTAACTTGCTCTTGCTCTTGTACTTTCACTTTGATATCTTATGTTTTAGAACTAAAAAGAATGTATACTAAAAGCCACACACTACTTTCTATTGATCAGACATTCCCTCATCAGGATTTGGCATTAGCACTCCAGCTACTGGCAGCAGGGGGAATTCCCATGAGGAGATAAACAAAAGCTAGCTTGCCCTGACATGCTAATGTAAGCATGCAGTTGTATTGAACATGATTTGAGTCTGGTGATGATTTATGGACTTAAAACAGCACCAGAGACCTCCGGATCTCTACCTTTGACGTCACAAATCTGGGAAATTGTTGTGTTTTTGGGAGGCTGTTCATAAACAGGTTAGATGAGACAAGCATCAATGAAGCTAAATACTTGCCTTAGATCCAGAATGTACACGTGGCACCCCTCCGTCTCGCTTCGGGGCAAACTCTGTGACTGTAACCCACAATCAGATTAGTTTATTCCAATGACGCAAATAAAACTAATGCTTCATCGGTCATTATCATTTAGAACAAAACCAAACTTCTCTCACCTCAGATTAACAGCACTTTGTGCCTCGCTCTTTGATTCTGCAGAAATACGTAATCAATTTTCAGTCGCTGTGATATTTTTTTACGGATGTCCCTGATTGGCTAATCCACCTGTCAATCATGGTCATTTGAAGTACTGGAGATTACGGACTGACCAGACTGATGTCATTCTGTATAAAAATACAGAGCTATTTCATTCTGGATTTTCAAGCTAAATACAACTCCAGGTATATTTTTGCTGACAGAATAATGTTCTTTCATGCTTAAAAGTTCAAAAAAGTCAATTTTGCATAATAATATGTCCTTTAAATTAGCCTTATAAAATAGATGATGCATTACCGTATACATACAGTACTTGCAATTTTCACAGAGACTTGGGAGCTCACTTCTGGAAGTACATTTCATGTTAATATTTTGTTTATATTTCTTTATTTATGTATTTACTTTTCTGAATGTCTGAAAAATGTAATGGGAAATGGAGTTTCGTAAACCTTGTGGTGGGCGGTCACTAATGCACTGCCTAACAGGCCTAACAGCTCAGAATCATCATCTTTATTTGATGCAGTAATATAACTGCACACACAGAACGTTTCGGATATTTTCAAGCAATATTAAGATTATCTTTGACTTGAAAGCTAAATAAAAATTCTATCATTGACTAGCATTTTTTTTATAGCTAACTATTAGTGTTGTCACGATACTAACATTTTAAGTTAAATTCCAATAGTTAAGAATAAGCTAGATACTCCCAATTTTGATTGGGCTTGTGTCTGGGCCCAGGCTTGGGTCTGTGTCTGGGCCCGGGCCCGGGCCTGGGTCTGGGTTTGGGTCTGGGCTTGGGTCTTAGCCTGGGTCTAGAATGGAAGTGTCCAGTGTGGAGCAGGTCTGGGTGCCTGGCTGCACCTCTGCTTACTCTGCACTCTGTTTACATTCCTGGGGGTAATTTTAGCCCCTGGGGGTGGTCCGCTGGGGGCGGGAGGGGCGCATGTGTTTGGAGCCTGTCAGAGGTGGAGCAGAGCAGCAGGGCAGTCTACGAGCCCAGGGACCAGGATGTAGGGTACAAAGGTCCAGACGATGATTGCACTTTTGGATTGTGTACGCACTTAGAAGGAATGCTTTTGACATTCGACATTAAATATGCCCGACGACAAACGATCACTCAAGTAAATAACACCAAATTCAAACCTGAAATAGAAGCATCGCTAGCAACATGGCTCAATTAAAGGCTTCATGTGTAGTGTGATCAAAAGTCCACCATTTCCATAAGAAGTCAAAACAAGTCGATGACTGGTCTTATGATCGCACGCAAACGCACACAACACAGGCGTCGTGGGGTCATTTCAATTTTACAGATGTTTTAGGGCAGACTAATCCTGTGCAAATAGGGTTTTGGTTTTGTCCTGTTCTAGCTCTGGTTTTGTTCTGATTTTAGTACCTGTCCCAATTTTGAACGTGTGTGAACTGTGAACGCTCCAAAGACGCTTAAATAGTTGCTACTTTTTAGAAAATTGCTGGAATAATGTAAATTGAATGTATAATTTTCATATTCATATCAAAAACATATTTGTCAATATAGTTGAAAGAGAAACATACTTTCCCTTCTTAACATTTGTTTATTCTGAATTAGCTTCACTTGTGTAACTGTGACCCGGTTTAATGTGAGTGTCAGCTCTGTTCAGCTCTGTGTCCTGACGCTCACTGAAGCGCTCCAGCTTCCATGGACATAATCAGGGTCCAGGTGCACCGTGGGACTTGAAAATAATTCATTTTCATTTATTTATTTACTAGAACAATTACATTAAGCCTGTGTGGAGACATTTCTGTGCCAAACTTTAGCAGTTCAACGCCATCTTTATTCTGTTTTAACATTATCAACCAGTCACAGTGCTTGTGATATGCAGCACTTTGACAACGTTTCTAGGCAGAGGTGCACTTACAGCCCGTCCACAACACAGCAAGCGCTCAGGTATAAACCAAGGTCTGCAGAAAGTATTACATGTCCAAAAGCATCCATGTCAGTTCTGCATCAAATGAGGATGAACATTGCATGATAACTAGCTTATATGTGATTTGCTAACTTATAATTACATCGAACATATATTCTTATATCACACTTTTTTTTTATACTTACATACTTATTTTTTTATCTGCATATTTCTATTGTGTTGGCTATTTTTTTTATATCTTTGCATCTAACCAATAGTACTGGCACGTTTCAATATGGATATAGTTGTTGGCCAGTTCCTTTGATAATGCCTTGGAGCTTTTTCCTTCTTTTCTACTCGGCTATTATAGTAAGCAGATCACCATTGCTAATGTCCCCAAACCCTCCGTAACCTGATCCGTCCAAACCTGTGGGAACTCGGGCCTGACTTATTGAGTGTTAGCGCGCTCACTCATGTTCATTTATCATCTCCCGTACCACAATATGCCCCACCTTCTCGCACACAGTGGAACATTCACACCCGCTCTGGAACTGCGTGGGGCGGCTGCGTGGGGCGGCTGCGTGGGGCGGCTGCGTGGGAGGCGCTTGCGTGGGGCGGTGCGGGCCCCTGTAGGTGCGTGGGGCGGCTTGGTTCTCTGGTCCGGGGCGATGACATGTGATTTAAAGCCGTAACACGACGATTGCACTGCCAAAAGGTGCTGACTTGGATGGAAGCCAGGCCCCTCTCTGTGTACCAGGGACGAGGACACATTAGGGCCCGGACGCTAAATTTGCGGGCCGGCACTGGTAGACGCCACGCAGGGCCACACCAAGCATTCACACCTGCAGCTTCCATGGGAGGTGAGGGTTACGTCTGGACTTTGCTCGTGCACTATTAAAGTGTCCAGACTGTGACTGTTGTCTGCACTGTCGGGCAGCGGCTAATGTAGCCGCTGAAACAGGATATCACAGTAGAATATTTTTACATTTATTTACTGTATTCTTTTCTCAGCAGGGTTAAGGATTAAATGTAATCAGGTCGAGGTTAATTATGTAGTCGTTATGGTGGTTTGCGCAGTCCACAAACTTTCATCATAAATAACTTGCCATTAGTGTCTCACAGAGCTAAAATGTCAAACTCGATTTTAATACTAAGGAACATGCAATTTGGATACCACGTGATCATTTTTAAAAATGCTCTGGTTTGTGTTAATATTAGTTCTGATAAAAGCCCAAGATCATCCTAAAACTGTTAAAGAATGTACAACTTTGTCATGTTTATGCAACAAAAAAAATGTATCGATATACTTGCTCAAAGAAGTATCTTCTTCCAAGACTAGATTTAATATCTGATTCTGAATCTGACATACTGGAAAAGCTCTATTTTCTGTCCAAAATGTCCTGACTATCATTTAGTGTCATCACTGCGTCGTCATTCCGAACAATTCCAAAGATTTCAAATGTTTAATAATTGTCAATTCACGTTGGCTGCACTAAAACAGTCTTTTCTGATGTACTGCTGGGACAAAACGATGCATTCAGGCAAAGGCTTTATAGATACAATTTCAAATGTTAATTCAAAACAACATTTTGGGAGACTATACATTGTGACATCACAGTTTACATTGGTTAACGATAGAACGTTTGGTGTTATTATAGTACTTGGTCTACTGTCCAGTGCTATATTACTATAAACCTCGAGCTGCTCTTGTTTCTTCTTAGATTGTCTCCTTCTATCGTTGTCTTGGAGTTTGTAAATTTGTAATGCAAACTTTCTGGGAATCTTTTTCGAATCGACGGCACTTCAGGATTAGCAGTTTAATGTTCTCTCCTGCCAAGTCAATCTTTGATAACTCTAAATCTACTCTCATGCTCCTTTATAGTTTATGGGCTTAGTTTGGGTTATTATCAAATTGCCCAAAGTAAATGACAGAAGACCGCGTTATGTCTGAGATTGATATGATTCTTATTTCACACTTTGATCATTATGGTATGGTTCATCATATTCGGATCAGTTCCCCTGTGCCGCTGAACACGTCACACAAACATGTTCCGTTTCTCCCATGAGCTCACCCCTAAACCCCTGTACATCTCCCCGGACCCTGGAGCCCTGCTGTCTCTGCCCCGGCCCGGCCGCAGATACGGTTACAAGCCAAACTGTTGTTGATTAGCCCCATAGCCCTGTGGTGGGGGGGTCATCCCGAAATTGAAACCACACATTAGCGGCCTGGGTTTTAAGGGCAGGATTATGGGACACAAAATGGCCGCCCCCGCGCTCCAGTTGCGTCGGGCACTCCCAAGAGACGGTGGCAATTATCGGGCCGGGGCTGTGCTGGAGATCAGAATAACAGGTTAAAGAGCATGTATCCCCCGACGATAAGCCCGGACAGGACGCTGTGGGGAGGAGGGGGGGGGGGGGGTTCCTGTCTCCGAGCCGACGACCAGGCAGGACCTGGGGAACGCCTGGTCACGTCGGCAAATTAGCACCGCGGCTAGCAAGCTGGGCCCTTCCGAAAACAATGATAACAAAGTATGATGCCGAGGTTTGAAGGTTCAACGCTCGTCAAATCACCAAAGTGTGCTGTAGTTGTAGTTTTCATTTTCCAACACGATCAGGGACTAAACACTTTACCTTTAAGGAAGCTGTGTTTTTAGTGAAACTGATGTCAGGATCAAATCTAATATAACTTTATAACTTAAAACTGGACGAGTTGGTAACACTGTATACGAAATACACCTTCACAGTTTTAATAAAGCCGTCTGAATTCATGTACAATATTGAATGTAGAATGAATCAGATTCATGTGTTATGAAGGCTAATTAAGGTGTAAGTATTGTAAAGAATAAGTATATTGCTATTATTTCTACTGTAACTTCTGAAAGACAGTTTCTACCAAGCCTGGTCATGCCAGAGAAACAACACAAAACTTGTCAATTATGCAGGAAAGTAGTCTTAAATGTGTGTGTATTTTTGTTTATTGTGTAACCGAATACGTTAACTGCCATGTAGGGCTGTGAAGTTATTGTTATTTGTATTAAGATTCAGTCATTTCTAATCGTCAGGATCATTAAGAGAATTTCAATGGAAAAGCCAGTCCTCTGTCGATGAAACCTGGATTTAATGAATCATTTAACATTTGGAATGTCCTGACCAAATTTGGAAAAAATATTGTGTAAAAGCATGTGGTTTGAGCAGAATGGAATAGAACACTGGACTATGTAATCAGTGGTACCCAAAGTGTGGGTCGTGAGAGTACTGAAATGATGCACTATATTATTATGTTTGTACAGTATATTTTGTGATTTATGTCAAAAACACAATCAACTACTATAATAAAGACAATTAAACCTGATTTGAAATGATCAAAATGATTACAGACGCCTATTTAATTTGCAGTGGGTCCGCCCAGTTGCATGATCGTTTGGGGCTCTATCAGTATGAAAGGCGACCTGAACTTAAAAACAATATAAAGGATGACAAATGTCTCAGCTGCTTTGGTTAACAATCTTGAATGAATTAAAACCTTCTCAAAACCTGGATATAGGTGAATTTTGAAGTACACTGACAGACTCCGACAGTCCCGTAACATAAGTCAGAAGTGCTCGCTCATGTCTTCAGGCCTGACTTGAAAAAGCCCCTCTGCGTGGACTCATCGCAGTAATAGAATTAAATAATATGATCATTAGTGTTAATGAAGCTCCACTCAGTGTGTTCATACTGAGCGGATCAGGCCATTCCATGATGTACAGTGTCATTACAGACCGAGGGAGTCCATAAAGGAGAGAAGAGCGAGAGAAAGAGGTAAGGGAGAGGTAAGGGAGAGGTAAGGGAGAGGTAAGGAGAGGAGAGGAAGAGGAAGAGGAGAGGTAAGGGAGAGGAGAGGGAGAAAGAGGAGAAAAGAGGAACGAAGAGGGAGCGAAGACGGAGCGAAGAGGGAGCGAGAGGGACGAAGACGGAGAAAAGAGGAACGAAGAGGAGCGAAGACGGACGAAGACGGACGAAGACAGGACGAAGAGGAGCGAAGAAACGGAGGAGAAAAGAGGGAGGAAGAGGAAGCGAAGAGGGAGAAAAGAGGGGAGGAAAGCAAGAGGAGAGCGGAGAAAGTTACGAAGGAGGGAAACGAGGGAGGCGAAGAGAGAGAGAGAGCTGAGAAAGAGGGGAGGAGGAGGAAAAGAGTGAGAAAAGAGGGGTCGGAGAGAAAGAGGAGAAAAGAGGGAGAAAAGAGGGAAGAAGAAAAGGAGGGAGAAAAGAGGGAGAGAAGAGGGAAGAAGAGGAGAGAGAGAGAGAGCAGAGAAGAGGCAGAGAAGAGGCAGGAGAAGAGCGCAAAGAGGGAGAAAAGAGGGAGAAAAGAGGGAGAAAAGAGGGAGAAAAGAGGGAGAAAAGAGGCAGAGAAGAGGCAGAGAAGAGGGAGCGAAGAGGGAGAGAAGAGGGAGAAAAGGGAGAGAAGAGGGAGAGAAACATAACATACATACAATACAAACAACTAAGTCAATAAAAACATAAATAATCATTGTGAATACTAAAAGTGACTGGATTGTTGACCCATTAACGGGAGGTTAGCAAGTTCATATGCAAACATCACCACTAATCGTGTCGCTCTGTTTAGTGGTCCTTTGAATTACAGGGAGGGCCTCACAATGCATGGGTCACACGATGATGACACAACAATACCAAAATAAAATTATATATATTTTGATTGGAAAAAGTCTCCAAAATGTTGCACAGAACAGGAAGCTGAACCCCATGAATATGAGAAAATAAATGCAATTTTCGATAATTGAATGATGTCCCAATGTCAGAAGGTGGGCAGGGCCGGTGGAACTCGATGGAAGATTTACTGTTCTTGAAAGAAATGTGCAAAATATAAATCCATAAACGTTGAACCTTGTCATTATTTGTCATATTAATCGTATGGTTTAAAGTCCTTTCAACTGACAACCGTCACGTCACCACTCCAAGCATTTAGTCTTGACTCTTTTCTTAGACAAAAATACGTTGCTTGAGTAGATTATTGGCCGATTTCTAAACAAAATGAGTATTATTTCTGACCTTTAACCTGTGGCGCTGATGATGCTGGTTTAGGTATTTAAAATGGATTTGTTTCAATACACTTAGCACTTTGTTAGTCTAATCCGATCCATCCTACTTCAACTATTAAACAAATATCCTGCTTCCTGGGTGTTAACGTGGCTTAATAGTGTATGAGTATTGAATATCTAGTGTAAATATAACATCTGAGAGGTCACCAGGAGGGCATGTCTATGACTGCAAAAGGTATGAAAAGTGTGTAACACAAAAAGGGTTAGGGAGAGAAAAATATACATGAAATAATCTAATTTGTAAATCCAGAAAGCTTCTCTTTGATTTACTTTTCATAGTGTCTCACCATCTCTTGCACTAGGTTTTACATGTTCAGTGCCTTCAGTTCGAAGCAGAGAATCGTTACTATTGTGATACGTACTATTACGATCACGAAAATGTCAAGTAGGGATGTAGTTGATCGTGAAGTCTGATCACATTTGTGTTCTGCCAAACGATCTCTCAACTGCCTTTTGGTGCCGCCAAATAACACCTTACACTGATGGAAGGTGTGCAAGTACAGTAAGTGTGTTCTTCAGAGACATGTTTCGAAAACTGGGGTCAACTGCGTAGTTTTGAAAGCCAAGATTTCCAAATGTATCCATCGAACGTCTTTTAAAACCTCCAGCTAATTGATTCCAGCACTACAGCCTGACTCTAATAGAAATACTTTAGTTCAGTTGTTGGTATATTATTTTGTCAGTGTGTAAAGGCCAAAGCCCCCTTGTTATGTTTCAGCATTCATTGGAAGCAGATCGGGGGCCGTCAGAGTGCGTTGGAGCGTGACAACATGATCTAAGTTCAGACAAACCAAAACGATGCATTCAAGACGCTGTTGTCCTTTAGCATAAGTATGTGTTGCAAATGCGGTTAAGGCCATGCGTCGTTAAACTTAGCACTGATTATGACCTCCTTGTTGTCGAGTCATGTTGGATGATGTTGATAGAAGTTCTAAGCGAGACCAAATGCCGGGTTGTGGGGAAGTAAATCTAAAGAAGTCTAAAAGAACTCCATTTCATGCTGTGACTGAAGCCAGATCATCTCGACTGAAACAAGCACTAGCATCACTGACTCATCATCAAGTCTTCGGTGTCACAGAAATTAGCTTATGACCGTTAGCTAGCAAAGGTTCCTCATTTCCATGTTTCATTCCAACTTTTTCCATTTTTGTCAAATGTCTTCTCACCATTGTTTCTTATTTCAACTTTTGCTGTGTCTTCGCACCGGGACCACCATATGCTAATCCTCAGAGCCTCATTTGTTCACGTTAGGCTCATTATCATTTGGCTCCTTGATAGAGCTGTGAATGATAAGCTGCAGTGAAGGTGAGAAGGTGGCAGAGGTCACAGAGGATAACCCTATGCATGCTTGATCTACTGGGGTTTTCTGATGCCAAGATATTGACAACTATTCAGAAAAACTACTGAACTAATGCCTCATCTCCATGTATTTCCCCAACTGCAATTAGTTGTGCATATAATGGAATGGTGGCTAGCCCAGCACTCTCACCTCACAGCAGGAAGGCCCCAGGCTGAGTATGGCCTACATGGAGTTGTTGTGGTCTCCTTGTGTTTGGTTGGGTTTC
Source organism: Chaenogobius annularis (assembly GCA_015082035.1). Classification (NCBI taxonomy): domain Eukaryota; kingdom Metazoa; phylum Chordata; class Actinopteri; order Gobiiformes; family Gobiidae; genus Chaenogobius; species Chaenogobius annularis. The sequence goes on along the minus strand of BJKM01000071.1, from coordinate 873,121 downwards.
CTCTGAGTATTTATACTGGTTATGGCAGATCGATATGTGTAGCACTCATAGAATTGAGTTTTACAATTATTTATCAATCTGATCAGGCTCAAACTCTGGAAATGGTGAAGCATCCAGACGAATATTTCAAGTTTATAATGAGAAGCGTCACGACTGCAGGACAAGTATATTTTCCCTCCACAATTGCACAAAGCGCTTTCCTCTGCACGTTTTTTCATATTTACGCCAAAATCGGTTAAGTATGTCCGTCAGCGTTGCCATGTTTGTTTGGGCGTTTCACCTTTGTCTTCTGCCCAAACCACAATTGGGGATTGGTCCAGTCTTTGACCCACTGGAGGGCCAGGTCCAATCACAGAAGCAGGCCAAATGGATTCTCATGAATTTGTGAACTCAATTGTGCACAAATTCTCCTTGGTGGCCAACAAGGGTCTTGTGATCAAACCAAGCTCCAAAAATTATAAGATGGGTCCCTAGACTGTCCACTGTGGTCGTACAGGTAGTTAATAAAGTATTATAATTTCATCTTTTATAATTCATTTAAAATAATTTAAATTGGCCGTCCATATCGTTGACAGTGAATCAGTAGTGACTGTCACAATCTCAGCTGTGTTTGCTAAAGGCTTTAGTAGCTCTAAGCATTTAATCAGACCAATATATAGTTCAATTTCTACTACTACTACTACTACTGCTACTGCTACTGCTACTGCTGCTACTACTACTACTACTACTGCCCTTATGAGCTCAACACAAGGGTCACACCACCTGCCTGTGTTCCCATAGCTACTTGTTAACACCCTGTAATTGTTAGCTACAGTAAATGACCACGCTGTACACACTTAACCTGACCTCGCTAACCACTCTGCCACACTCCTACCACATCCGTGTCGCCCACCATTTTCTAAGGCCCATCGTCACCACACATAAAACCAGGTGGAGGCGCGTTCTCTTTTTATTGCCTGGTGTCCGATGCTCGCGCACCTTTTAAGATTTGAGCTGTATTTGTGTTTGGCGTGGTCGAGTTGAGTTAACGTTCTCTTAAAGGGGAGGTGCTGGGACCCGAGGATGTTGTAATGTTACTGCGTGTGGGAGGGTTGCATTATTTATGACGAGTGGGTGTACGGCTGAGCGCAAGCAGTCATTTGCTTCCCAGTTAGAGGTATGATTTAATAATCATACATAATGATGATATATGGGTGTGGTATATTTTAAGATTTGGGGCTGCAGTGTTAGCCTGGAGCAACCCAATGTGATAAATGTATGTACACGACAGGTACGATAGGGTTCTTCATCCATTCATTTTCTACCGCTTGTTCCCGTTAGGGGTCGCTGGAGCCTATCCCAGTGACTATGGGCCTTAGGCGGGGTACACCCTGGACAGTGGCTAGCTCATCACAGGGTTATGATATGACCCAAAAGCTCAATAAACCTAGTCAGTGTCGAAAGAAAAGAGTTTCTTACCCTGAGCGGTCGGTGAAGGCTCTTTATTTGTGAGACACACGCTGTTCACTAAAGCAGAGAAGCGAGCTCTCTTTCTCTTTCTCTCTGCTCTCTTTCTCTCTCCTTCTCTCTCTTTCTCTCTCTCTATCTTTCTCCCTCTTTCTCTCCTTTTTTTTTACGGTATAGTACTTTGAAGACGTCCATCTACAGTAGGTGGCGGTAAATGCACCTTTTCAGTTGGCTGCCAACCGCCTTTAAAAGTAACACAACAACAACAACAAGTCCTGTCATTCACGAGTTGAGTTCAGTCGTGTTCAGTTCAACCCAGCTTTCAACGTCGCAACGGTTCATGAACTAGCCTTCTGCTGATGCACTGAGGAGTAGGGCAGTTAAATGAGGCTAAACACAATAGCTTCTTGTCTTAGTTTAAAGGGGCTATATTATGTCATTTATGTATCAGTGTTTCCCATTAATAAAGGAGACTATGGTGGCCCCCCGTAGTCTAACGTTGTCCCCTCGTAGTCTAATGTTGTCCCCGCATAGTCTAAAACAAACTAAACAATAACCTTGCATGGTAAATAATACTTTTGGCCTGCTGTATTATCTTAAAAAGCATTTAGAAAAACTACACTGTTCAAAAATGAAGTGTTAAAGATTGACATTTATAATCCAACATTTGTATAAAATAGAAATGGGTTCACCTTTTCCACCAGTCTTAGCAGAATCTATGGGAGAAACTGATACTAAATACTTGGCCCATTTAGTCCTAATCTAGACTTTAAAAACACAGAGGAGGCTTTCTGGATTATCACCTGATGACATCATGCAGTGTTTGAATGCTCAAGGGGGAGCCAGCATGAAGACTGTATGTAGGAATACTCAGAATGTGAGAATGAAATGAAACACATCACTTCCTTAACTCTAGATTTGGCAAAAAAAAAAAAAAAAAAAATTAATTATAATCAGGCAAAATATATGAACTTTAATCAAATTTACATCATTTTAAACATTTAATTTGAAAAGGCTATGACCTCCTGTGTGTAGAGCATCCCAATATTGGAAATATTTACATATATAAACTGTTAATTACTGAAATATTGATACAAATTTCAATATTTGAATTACTTTCCATTTCAGTTATAATAACGCTTTAGGTATTAGTTAAACTTGGTCAAAATAAAAACATAATAGAGACAAAAAACAGACTAAATCAGGGTTGATTTTGTCTTGATAAGAAAATCATGAATAAGATTGACCAGTTTAAATGTTTAAATCGTATACCAGTACGTTTCTGTCAATCGAGCCTTGACGTTATTGAGATATATTTAGTTCAATGCGTATTCTTGCGATGCATTGTGCAGCAAACTACTCCAGTCTGAGCCCATCCATAAAAATTTTTTTTTCTACATTACATTTTTCCGCTCCTTGAGTCATTGGAAACAGCCACGCGGTGATGCCTTGGACAGCGTAAGCCTTTACCTGCCACTGAACTGTGCCTCGGAGCTCTCCCCACAATGGCCTCTTTGTTTCCCGCATCCATACATCACTTCAACGGCAGCACGACTAACCCACAACCAAACATTCAGCTTCAGTCACTTGGCCTACTGCGCACAGGTGTCCAGTGCTTCTACTTCTGCAGGGAGAGAGGGGGGACAGGAAGGTCAAATAGACTGTACTGTAAGTCTAGCTTAGAATTAACTGGAGCGTTTCATACAAGAAAGGTTGACTAATGAGAAGTTTGTAAAAGGATTGTGAGGTGCTGTATACTTTTGTGCGATGTGTGATGTGGAGTTATTCCACAACAGCAAAGGTGTGTCAGACATTTACAAAGAGCATTAGTTGTCTCAGAACTAACTAAAGTTGAACCGTGAAGCAACTGCCTGCGATAGTCAAAGACAGTTGTTTTCCACGTGGTTCTTATTCACCAAAACATTTTGTGAAAAACATTTACTTTCTAAATAATGTTTTGTTTTTTTTCCTCTAAACTTCAACTCATCAGTGCACAAAAATGTCTTCTAAAACTATTCATATTTGAATTAAGTTTATTTAAATGTCTTATTTTAGCACTCTAAGATGTCCTTCGGTCTGTGGTGACATAGATGCATAGTTAAAACACCAGCATTGGAAAGAATAGATGGAATCTGTTTCACTTTTGGCTGCAGCAAATCTGACTTTTACCTTGATACGGACCATCTACCAGACACGGGCGCTGGGCGCCGTTATTCGGTTCCCAGTTGGAACCTACCGAGAAGGTCCAAGGGGTACTGGATCCAAAAACATGTTCTTTCGGTGATAACCAGATAGACTGCTAACCTATTCCAGATGCTTTCGATATTTGCGTCAATGAGCGAACACAAAGATCAGTACGTTTTAACTTTAGTGCCGTATGCGTAGAAACTTAACCGCGCGGTGATACACGTGAGCTGCGGAAATGAGTTGTGTGGCCCTCAATCATTTGTTTGCACAGTGGTTTGGAGTTCTAACTGAACAGACGCCATACAAGTATGTTTTAAAATGAGATTTAACCCAGTTCAAGCATGATTAAATACAGGAAATGCAAAATTTTGGCCATGAATTTACACCAAAAAAGCAGGGACCAAAAAAAGAACCATTCAGGAACCGGTATCTTTAAAGTACTGGTATCAAACGGTACCTAGCTCCAACATTTGCCTAACTGACTTTTTATTTCCTGATTTATTCTTTGGGCTGCTGTATTTCTTTTTGTTTTTGTCTGTTCACTCTGCCCTTGCTATTTGTTTTTATTATAATATTAAAAAAACATTGACTCCCACTCTCTGGCACCTGCTTTTAACCCCTCCTCCCCTCGCAGCCCCTCATTAGCACTAACGACAGCTCTCCAGGCCTGGGCTTGTCCGGGGCCCCGCTGAAAGAGCCACTCAAATTAGCCACATTTCACAAACAATTTCACCACATCGTTACATGCTCAGGTGTTTATTGGTAAATGGCCGACTTGGAGGCAACACCGTGTGCCAGGTTAAGATCATTATAACCTGCAATTTTACACACAAACTCAAATGAAAGAGCACTTCCAACGTTAACGCTATTAACGCTTCAAAGGGACAAGATGTAATGGAGACAAAATGTTTTAATTTATAAATGATAGCCTGTTTTATCCCAAAATCACCACTTGACACCAGACATGTCGATCTTGTATTTTATAACGTGCAAAAGTATGTTCCATCTCCTCTCCAAAGGAGAGTCACTGTACACAACCTTAGTCAAAGCCACATAATTGGTTGTAGTCTCATATTTTGACGCTACTTGCCCAGTAGAGATGGGTAATATGGGAAATAATAATTCATCAAAATTTCCCCCCTCATGGCATAATTTTGTATGTTTTTAAAGACATCAGTGAAGTCTGGTTTTCCTCTAGAAAATAATTGTTAGAATTAAATTATCCAATTTTCCCATTAAAATCTGAAAAGACAAAAAGCTTAAAAATAGTTACACCCACTGATATTATTCAGTGTGAAACCGTTTTTATTTCCTAATATGTCTTTAATTATCCAGGAGGCTCAGAAAAATTCCTTTGGGACCCTTGATGTCACACTTAACAATCCCATGGGAAGAAAAGCTTGCAATGTTCATGTTTCACTCATAAACGGTGAGAAAATGATTGTTTACTTTCTGTAACTCGGAAAAAGCATGTGAGCAGAGAAAGGAGCTGGCGCTGGATTAGGAAAACCACTGAACCTATTTTAATTAGAAGACCACATTAGAGCATGGTGAAAGGTTCAGTAAACTTGCCTAGAACAGGACCTTTTTCATGCCGTGTTACTCGTCAGGTATAGCCCCTCTGTCCTCTCTTATTGTTTCTCTTACCCAACTCTTTCTCTCTCGTTTCATCAAGGTCCCAGCAGCATTGCCTTGTATTCCTTCCACGCTCCGTTCCGACTCCATTTATTTTCTTCACGGTGCGGAGAGGCCTTGGTGACATGGATCCCCTGTGTTTATAATTTTGCGTGTTTCAATTTGCGCTTGGCCTCCTCTGACTCACCCATGACAAGACATATCGTGCACCACCGACTTATCTGTTGATGTACGATTCTAACCTTTTCAGAAGGTTGCACACTGCTCCCCCTTCTCGCCTCCTTACCCAAACTTTTTCTTTTACTTTTTTTTGCACAGTCCATGTACTGTGCACCATAACCCCTTTTCGCAATGTAAATGTTTAGGTTTAAGTTCCATAACATTTCCATATTAAGGGTTCGCAAGGCAAGCAGGAATGGAGTCCTGCGAGAACTCTGACATTGCGTTGAACTCTCACGTGTAAGCTACGCTACGCTAGGTCTGTTAGCGTTAGCCTGTTGGCGCTATCATACGGAACTGTAAATCAGATTGTAAAATGCAGGGCAAGGTAAGGAAGCATCTAGAGAGTCTAAAAGAAATAGAAAAAATGTTGGCCTTCATGGAAAACTGCCTCAAGGTCCTAAGTCTGTACAGCACATATATGTTAAAGTGTCAGAACATAATATACGGTGTGTGTTTGGAAAGGCCTTCTGAAGTCGCTGGATGGTCTGACGGAACACAAGGCTTTTAATGTACTGTTGTCTGCTAAATGATTGTGACAGTACTGTATTCTTTGTGCATTAAAATCAAAGCTTGTGTATTGTGCTGATAACAGAAAAGTGCCTTAATGGGTCAGAAAGTGTTGGGTGATATTCCAAGATCCAGGAGGAATAAGCTTGTAACTTAAAAAACGCGATCTGAAGCTGCACTAAGTAACTTTTGTGATGCAGGGTACGACGCCTGACCTGGCCTGCTACACTGGGAGGTTCCACACTGTGGCTTTACATCCATCTAGCTAGCATTTATTCAACTACAGTTGCTCTTATTTTCTAAAGTAATATTATCCCGATGGAGACTATAGGTGGTATATCGAATGACCCTGCCCCCCAGATTGATTTGATGTGAGTGCTCTGCGTCCAGAGACTGAGCTCTGCTACTTAAGCAACTGACATCACCAAATATAATAACTGTTTGCTTAATAAATACAATCTAAATCATTCCTGTATTATCTTCTTAATCATGAGGATGATGTCAGCATTTCACAAAAAGAGGTTTAGTATTTCCAAGTTTGCATGTCTGGCTATAGCTAGAGTAAACAGGAAACTACTTCCAGGTTATCTTCAACTTTTTCTGTATTTATTTCACTTCTCTGCAAAGCCTCTGCACCATGTTTAACTGCTCTTTATTTAATCCATTCAGTTTGGATAATAATAGCTGCATTATACAGTGGAAATATAATAATTTGGTTCTTGATGTGAGTGCTGTGTGTTGATAAACAGGAAACAGCTGATGCTAATTTGTGCTAGCTTTGTTTTGCTAAGTCTGTCAGTTCAACATTTAAATGACCGTTACTGTAAATACGGTGGTTTATCATAAGATCAATCAGCACTTGATGAGAAATGATTCTTTTATATGAGTCTACGTTCTCTCTTATCATCTTGCTCAAAAGTGGTCCGGGAGCCAAAGCCACTTTGGGAGCTAGACCTTGCAGGGTTTGCTCTTGGGCTGGTACAGTTCACTTAAGACAGTGGACACACTTTTGGACCGCACCAATCCACCCAAAAGTGAACCAGGACAAACATGGCTTAATGGGCCTCTTCCAAAACCTGCAAAATACACGTTAACAATAAATGGCTGATATCTTCGCCGTCTTCATTTTACAGTGTATTCATCCGCCCTCGGAGTCTGCGAGTTCATAAATCAGAATATGGCTGACCGTAAAGAGCCCGTACTTCTCTAACATGCTCCAAACTGCACCGTGGGGCCCGAGCGTCTGCGTTTTAATTGAAATGATTGATCACAGGAATGAATTTTACTCTCTCTCGCTTCAGGCTGCTCCGTTGCCTTCTCTCCGCGGCCCTTGGCTCCCTTCCTGCTCCCATCTCCAGGGGCCCCTACACTGTTAACTGTCTGTGAATATACAGTCGTACCTGGAACACGGCCCCACACTCCCCGCTCCCTGTCTGCTCTAGCGTTCGGGGGCCTCCAAGTTTAGCTGTGACACGTCTTTATGCATGGCAGCTAATGTTCAAAGAATACTTAGGGTCTATATGGGGCATAAAGGGGCCTCCGGGTAGTTCTGTGAGGCATAGGAAAATAGCTTGGATAAGATGATTTATAGCTTTTGTGAGAGGAAAGGGTGAAATAATGTGTCCTCCACTCCATTCCAAGTGACCCTTTGCTAAACATCGTGGTGCTTACAGTTGTTAAAATGTGTTCAACATGTTAGAGAAGTGAAGATTGTCTGGTTAAGTTGTGTGACGCGACTAGTTTTGTACAAGAACAAAATGTGAGCAGATAAGTTTTAATTTATCACTCTATGAAATGAAGTAGGCTGTAAATTATGTTCAAAAATGTTTCCGTTCTTGTCTGTCTGCGGGAAAGATCAGAAAGCTAACCTTTGCTTTAGAACTGATGTGCTCTTTTTGGTGAGAACTCACAAGGCTCCTAAAGTCAAAACGCCCCCTACAGGCTGCTTCAGGAAAACCGCACTGCTAATGACATTAAACTATGTCGCAATTGGCTATTGTTTTCCCATGTTAAGACATTAAAGTGCCCCCTACTGGTCGGACGACTCGCTGAACTAAAATGCAGTTAAGATAAATATATTTAGAATTTTGCTAAAAATTATAACAATGTAATCACAGAATAGCACATTTTTTAGGTTTATAATTTAACTTCCTGTTTGTAATTGATGACATCACACCAGGAAATTACCCAGCAAACACCGGGCTAAAACTCATCTAATGTCACCAGTTTTTTTATTTGGTAAATAAAAATATATGAGAGCGACTTTATTCATGTTTAGAGAGTTGTAAAAGTTGTTTCTTTGTGTAAATTATGCAAAAACTTTGACTGGAAAGTGTGAGGTCACTTCCTGTCACTTTCTACAGATTTTTCAACCTCTCCTCCTCAAATACCTGCTCGATTGGTGCAAAACTATCATTTATATGTACGACAGGTATAAATACACACAGTAAAGTCAAAATGAGAACATCGTAAAAACCTGTCATACGCACTTTAAGTCCGGAACGTGCCGCCGGATAATTTGCCCAGTTTAGACCCCGATTCGTTTTTCCCTAACTTCGGGCAGGCATGACTCGACTTTGAAGCCTTCATCTTCAGAAAACCTCACCCCGACAGCAACAGCCAATTTAAATTTGTTATGGAAGTTCATGGAAGAGCTGGAAGAGCCAATATTCTTTCTCTTCATGTTGATTCATCTCGTCTTTTAGTGATGATTTCATGAGCATTGATTATACCGACTTTTTATCTGTGCCATTTAATACAAAAAAAAAGTTTTCTTGATTTATTTTAGATTTCCTGACCTGAAGGCTTTATTAGACTGGACAGTTGTAGGGTGAAATAGGTAGAGAGAAGGTAGAGACATTTGGCAAGTTGTATGTTTTGAGCGCAGAAGTGTTGAACTGTGGTTTGTGTGATGCCAGCTTCCGTTTGCCGTGCCCGCAGCTGATTGGCCCAGCGCTGCCATTGTAAGTCATCATGTTTGAATCGGCCCGTCTCAGATCCTTATCTCCGGCCCCTCGCTTTGATTCTGCTGGGGTTTCCTGGCCCCTGATCAAAGGGCCTCTCTGTCCATCTCAACTACATTTCAGCTCCGCCCTCTTATTCCTGTTATGAAGTTTGTTTAAAAGCCCACTTTATGCATTACTTCATATCTGTGGTACTCGGATACATTACAACTTTTATGGAGTCCGGAAACAACTTTGTTTTTAAGCTATGACACATTATGTCATATGATTATTATTTTGGCACAACAACGTTTTTCACATGAATAATGCCCATTGAACTTTTCCACCTCCTCACCTCAGATGCCAAGCCTGTCTGTGTGGGTTGGTTCTCCATGGTTGGTTCTGGATCAGTTTCTTCTGGGTTCTTTACCTAACTGGAGGATTACCCTAAGTGGGTCATCAGATGTTCATCTGAACGTGCACGTTTGTAAAGGGCTATGGGCTAAAGGAAGTTCTTGAGCAAAGGAAGAGCCTGGTGCTGTCTAATTCTATCTCTTCTGGGTTTTTGCTAAGTCGCTCTAAAATCAAATAAATCCTGGCGGATCAGGCGGTGGACAGTGAGAAGCAGGTGCATGTCACTGACGACACGTGCAGACTTAAATGAGGTGAATACTTCTCTGGAGGACACTTCTGTGTTTAGAAAAGAAGGTCTTTGTGTCTCAACGCTAATGCTAATGCTAATGCTAATGCAAATTTTGAGGCATTATAAATATTAAAATAACACCACAAACACCACAAAAATGGTGTTCTTAACTTTACATGTGAATTGGTTGGTTGTTTTTACATTTTCCATTTTGATCAAAGTTAGCATTAGCTTTGAGACTCGGTGAGCTAGCCAGTGCTGCTGTGCACACTGCCTGTTATAAAAAGTCACCCTCTCACAAACCACTTTTGCTTTGCTTTTCCTCTCTGTAGGTTTGGCCCAGGCCTGGTGATCTACTGGTACGGCTTCATCTCCGAGCTGGACTGCCAGCGCGACCGCGGCATCATGCTTAAGGAGTGCTTCCCCTCAAACATCGTCACTCTGTACCAAGCGGGTCAAACACACACACCCACCCAGCCCAAAGGTGAACCCAGGTCCAGCCAGCCAAATCCTCAGTGAGAGATGAGAGGATGAATAGGAGGAAGGACAGAGGAGGGGAAAAGGAACACTTAACTCGGCACCGCGCTGGGCTGGACGCGCAACTCCGGAAGCAATTTGGCTTTCCTGCCGCCAGACACACAGAGACATTTGAGAGAGGATACCGGCCAAAAAGATCGGACTGAACTTCCAGTGAACCGGGCTCCCCGTCTGACCCCTTCGCACCGGATTGTACAGCCCTGGATGAAAACGCAAGACGGAATGTTCAAATCAGCAAGTGTTAATATGAACTCCTAGAACTTTTAGGTTTGTTTTCCATGGCTACAAGTTACTGTAACACTTCATGACAAAGCATGAACAAAGACTTCATCATGAACAAATGGTTTATTAAGAATGATTCAGGCTTAGTAACTATAATTAATACCCTTACTCTGATTCCTAACTCCTAACCTTAATTCAATCGTTACTTACTAAGCCTGAATCATTCTTAATAAACCATTTGTTCATTATGAATAAAGTCTTTGTTCATGTTTTGTTAAGATGAGTAAAAATGTTGTTACTCAATGTACACATTTAGGGCTGCACAATATGAGCTAAACAAGATTTGAAACATTTGAATTCACCAATTTCATAACAACAATGTCACTCAAAACAAATTACAATTAAAACAATAAATAAACCAGGGACTGATTAAAGGTGCACTTGGTCACTTTTCCTGTTTGACTTGATTAAAATGTGTAATTAAACAAATGCAAAATAGACCCGCCCCAGAAAAGTTCCATAGTGCACCTTTAAGTAGAAGGATACAGCACATTTGTTCTTTTTAGATGACCATAAACATAATCCTTGTCATTTGCTGCAGTATGAACGATCTTGTGAGTTATTACGCAGCCCTAAATGACAGTTTAACTCCATCGCACACGAACTGTGTGTGTCGCTCTCCTCGTGATAAACAGCCGTGAGAAGAAGCCAAAGTCCTGATTGTCCTCCATTGTGACCGCGAGTCCACGTCATGAAGGTCTTTGTTGTGTTGTTGGCTCCTCACATTTCCATGAATTCAGTAGAACTTGTCATGTTCACATCAGGCATCAGCGAGTTTTACATGTGTCCTACAAATGTGTGTGAACAGTCAAATGTGTATTCTTATGAAATGATTGTGGCTGAATTACGATTTGGACTGTTATGAACTAAGATATTGTAACTTGTTTTTTTTTGTTTTAGAACTTATTCAATAAAGCTGACAATTTAGTTTTGTTTCTGTATTTGTCATTTTTAATTAAGGCAAAAGGTGGGCAATGCATCAGTTCTGCACCTTTAAAGTTCATTATTACATGGTGAACTTCTATTTAAACTTTTTTTATTTTATTTTTTTGTATAAAAAGCTTCTTAACAATCAGAAGTGAAAGTGTTTTCAAATATAATATTTCCAAGCGATCCTCTAACAATCCTCTAATCTCCTCCACAGTTTACACAATACAATGACACCTTATTGTGTAACTCATTTTCATCCAAAATGACACACTTTACATTCTCAACCCTCACGATGTTCAAATATATACTTCAAACTCAATCGTAATACTGCCCGGGACATTGAAAAGTATCAGTTCTCATGAAAAAATATCATTTTTGAAATACATCTTAATAGTACAGGATTTTCAGTTTAAATTCAAAGCGCATTAGTATCGACATTGGGTTATTAATGAATGAATGAATGAATGAATGAATGAATAAACACAGGTCACACTCGTCCATCATGAGCCGTTCCAAACCCTTCTCAGTTGTTGATTCCCGGAATTACATATCCCTTTGGTGCAGTCATTCTGTGGCCCCTGGATGGCCCCTGGATGGCCCCTGGGTTAGAGTGCAGGGCCCTTCCTTATCACGCCGGGCCCCTGGCCTGTGTGGGCCCTCCCTCCTCTGTGGTCAGATAAGAACAGCTGGATGTGTCTCTGACCTGCGTCAGGCGCTGATCCTCGACCTTCTGTCACTTTCAAAGTAAAATCAGACTGTGTAATATTACTTTAACATTATCCCACATGAGTTTGTGGGCAGATTAGTCTGTAAATAATTCATGAATAAATATATGTGGAAAGTCTTCTTTTTCATGATCAAACCTGTCAGGTAAATAATCATATGGCTTTGCATTATTTGTCTTTTCGAAGAAAAACACAAGTTGATATTCCGGTGGTCCGTGGAGTATTCTTGACCCCCCCGAGAAGACAGCGAACATGTCAAGCTTCTAATTCTAGTCCCTTCAGATTGAAAATGACTTCCGGACACCTTTGAAACCTTTTCTACTGAAAGTGTAACTAGTTGTAGATAGTAATCAAGTGTGGCGAGACGCTCAGCTTCATCGTTATCGGCCCTCTCACGCTGGAGGCCCCTCGGTTGCAGAGCAGGTAAGCCCTTGTGTTGAGGCCGCCCTGCTGGTATGTCGGGTTAAACTCCTCTAAAGTGTTGTCTGATTTCTTAACCTCTCTGTCACTCTTTTTAGGCCTTCATCGTTCCGTGGGGTCAGGACAGGGTCACCAGGCGGCCGTAGCTTCCTCCTCTAGCCCCCGTCTGTCCATTCCTCTGCGCTCCGAAAACAAATGTCCCCCTGTGTCCAGTTAAAGCCGACCATTTCCATGGACTGTGCAACGCCTCGTGAGAAGGCTGACTCATTGGATCCTGTTAGACACCTGCATGCCCTGGTTATCTCCTCTTTGCGAGCTGAAAACCACATTGGTGCCCTTATCTACAAGGTGCTCTTTAAAACAAATCATTTTAAAAGCATGACCTGCAAAAAAGTCAAAAACCATGACTTGAAATATGGGACACTCCCTGAAAGTTTCAACAAAAGTATATTAATTCCACTTAAACCAAAAAGGTGACAAGAACTTGAAGGTTGAATAGGCCAACTATAGACCTATTCAACCTAGTCATCTATTGCATCTTCTCCAGAAGGGAAAGTGCATTGTGGGGAATACTGAAGCCTGCATCGCTCCACACTTGTGCTGTATAAATAAAGTGGACTCGGACTTGGACTTGGACTTGTTGGAAGTGCAAAGAGAAGAGCAGGTGAAGTGCGGATCAAAACATTCTAAAGACCTGGAACACTTCAGCTCCTCGTCCTGAACGCGCACAAGAACAAGCGTTGGAACAGGGCCGACTTTTGACCATTTCAAATGTATAATATTTAGATTTTAATTGTTAATTGTTACAGAAACAGTCCAACATTTTCATGGCTCTGAAACCCATGGATACTTTTCTCTCATAAACAATGTAAAGGAGATTTATCTTACCTTGAATAAACCAGTTACAGGCTCTATAAGTGTGCTGTCTTGTGTCCATCTTTTCAGTTTATATAAATGTCTGTAAATAAGTTGTTAAGAAAAGCAAGACATGGTTTACTCAATTCAAAATAGCGACAAAAAAACTGAAAAAGAAAACGCTGGATCAGTTCCTCAAGCTTTTCCTGCCATTGTTTTCCAAAATGGCTGCCACACAAAGAGAAGCCCGGGTCAGCTCCTATAAATTAGCTTCGGCGTACAATGTAAACTAAATCTGTGCGACTTCAAAGGCACAGGGCCAGACAGTATTTCAATGGAGCAAATATAGAAAAGTCAAACATGTGATGATTTTAGGAGTCGGAGCTGTTTGGGTTGAACTTGTCACTGCTCCTGTCACAACAATGAAGCCCGCCGCTGACTCCAGAAGGAAAGAGGAGAGGGGGCAGGGACAGGAATCAAACCAAACTTGTAGTTTTGAAGATCATGCGGGAGAGAAACTCAGTACGAGGTCCATTCGCTTCATTTACAGGAACATTTTAGAACATTGTTATAGATTGTGAAAAGTATTTGTCTTCTTTTTAATATCAGCTCATGTTTTTCTTCAATAAGACAGATGTTACATAAAAGCTGGTCAACCAAACATGTCAGGTAAATGAGCTCATAGCTTTTTTTGCAACATCTGTCTTACAAGAAGAAAAACACAAGCTGAGATTGTGCAATAATTATCTTAGAGAAGATAACGTGAGAAGCAAGTGAAATATTGAGTTACGGCCCTTAACATTACTCTTACAGTAGTAGCAGAAGCCTAATAATAGTGTATTAGCAGTACTTACTTTGAGTGGTCTTTATTTACGGGTTGTAGGAGGCTCACCCACCACTGTGACCTCTATGCCAGGGTGGCATGGCCTTGTTTGGGTGCAGGAGGTTCACACATGCTTTTAGTGTCTAAAATGACATGTGGCTGTGCTCCTTCCCCCCCCCCCTGGTGTGGAGAGCGGAGGGTCATTATGCCCTGTGCTCATGTGATCTGTTTGGTTTGTCCGTCCCTCGTGTGAGGACTGACTGGGGGAATCAAGCTTTTGCCTATGCTGCTCCTGCAGCTCGGAACTTCTTTCAGTCAGAGTTGAGATTGTGTGAAATTGGCTCAATCAGAGGTTTTCGTTTAATTTTAAAAGACAACGAAAGTGAATCTTTAAAGAATAGTCTGGGCTTTTAAATGTGAAATGTTTTAAAATATTTGTGCTGTTATGTCTTTACTTTGCCCCAGGTCAGCCTTGAAAAAGAGTCCGATCTCGATGGGTTCTTACCTGGATAAATAAAAGCTTATTAAATTAAATGTGTCGTGGCTAGTCCCACTGGGATTTGGACTGTCTTTTTCAGGGGAGCCCTGGCTCCAGAATAGTTGATTTATTTATTTTTAGTTTATTTCAGTCAATAACATGAACAGTTTAAATCTAATACATCCAGTGACGCCTATTGTGCATGTTTTTAGTGTTTTTAATGGTAGGACAGACACCGGGAGAACATGCAAACGCACAGAAAGGGCTTGTTGTGTTCCTTTTTCACACACACACGCACACACGGCGCACACAGCGCACAACACACACACATGCACACGCGCACAACGCGCCGAAGTTATGTGCTATGTATTGAGTCTAATGAGTGCACGTGCACACACAACACAACGGCACAAGCAACACGCACACACACACAGCACACATTACACACGACCACTACACAGTGCCACACACAGCCACACGCGCACACACGTGCACAACACACACAGCACACGCGCACACACACACAGCACACACACACACACGCACACACACACACACCAGGCATGAAAGCTCAATGTGAACAAAAGCAAAACTCAACATTATTAGGACTGCAACTAAGTGTTATGAACTTCCTTAAGTTTCTAAGTTGTTTTTTATAAACTCATTTCTCAAGTACAATGTAGATTAGTCTATAAAATGTTCTGATTGGTATTTCTCGTGGCAGTAGTTCAAGGAGGCATACTCTTACATACTTCTACCCATAGTTTTCCTGTCATTTACCCTCTCAAAGGTGTATTTGGACTGATTCCTGCACGTTTGAGTCGTCTTTATTCTCCTGCACTCTTTTAGTTTTAGATAAATACTGCGATTTAAAATGTCCAGTACAAACTCCATAGATTAACTGTGCAGCAGAGAAATACCAAATTAGAGCATATTTGAAGCCACGTTTAAGACACTCTGGCTTGACCGCTCCTGTTCCAGACTTCTCCTGTCAGATTGGGTGCTCCATGGGGTCCTTCTGACGAGCACAATGTGGAAAGGTCTCGGACGCGTGTTTGTATCCACGGGGGGGACAGCTCAGCCTGATCTGGCAAAGGTCAGCCTCCTCCTCCCTCCCCCGCCACCCAACCAGCTCACCCCCCAGAGCGGCATCAGGAGTGTGACAGCAGCGACCCACGAAGCCAGGGTCCTGATGGTGGAGAGGGTGAGGAGAGGGGAGAGGATGAGAAGAGAGAAGAGGAGAGCTGACAGGAGAGAGGGTGAGAAGAGAGGAGATCGGAGAGGGGAGGAGAGGGGAGAGGATGAGAAGAGAGCGGAGAGGAGAGGGAGAGAAGAGGAGAGGATGAGAAGAGAGGAGAGGGGAGGAGAGGGGAGGAGAGGGGAGGAGAGGATGAGAAGAGAGGGTTAGGGCAGAGAGGAGAGCAGAGAGGAGCGCATTGGTCTTTAAATGACATGAGTCGTGTGACAGATCTATAAACTTTACTAAGTCCTCTCCCTCTGAGCTTCAGAAAAATACTGTGTTTCAAGTTGTCCAGGTTAGTGACTTTGTCAGAGGAGATCCTGAGGTCTCCTGTGCTGTTTCCAAGTTCTGAGCATTTCTAACTCTAATCACCATCATGACAACTGTGTGCTTATATTAACATGTCAGTGCATGGAAGTAATTAGTTACACATTACTTAGTTACTTAGTTACTGCCTCAAAGTAATGGGTCTTTGTTTTATTATTGACATTTAAACTGGCCATTATCTCCACCATGGGAACAGTACGAGTCGCGTCTGTGGGTTTGTCACTTTCAGCACATTGAACATGCTCCTCGTACTGGGCGTATGCTCTCTAAATACTCTTATTGGTGTCATAGGTAACTGAGTAGTTTGTAAGTAACTGTGATTTAATTATAAGCATTTTCACACTTAAATACACGTCAGCTTGTACTTAAGAGAAGTATTACACTGCTGCCAACACAAATCCTGACGAGGGAACGACTCACAGATAGAAAGCCTAGTGTGCTTTCAGTTGAGACCTTCTTTGATGTTCTAAAACATGAGATGCCAAAGTAAAGGTCCAGTTTAAAGGCCAAAGAAAAGCCTGATGCAGTCTGTTTCCTAACGAGTGCATTGTGTCACCATGGTAACGGTGACATATGGAGGATAGTGTGTACATCAACTATCACTATTTGTGGTCTGGCAGAAGTATTTGAAGCTTAGGTCAAACTCGGAGCCACGCGGCCCACACCTGTCACAGACCTCTTATTATGACATCACTTCTGTGGGCGGGGCAGCTGGACCTCACCGGGTACTTGTCTCCAGGGTACCCACTGCTGCGGCTCTTATTATGGGATGAGCCTGTCGACCGCAGGCTTTGATTGGTGCCGCCGGCCTTGAACCTCAGCTCATTCATGAACAGCCTCCATTTGTCAAACGGGGCCTTTTGATCATCGCCATCTGAAACAGCACATGTCACCATGGCGACATAATACTGTATCTTTGCAGTAGGAATTGAATGAGATGCTCTTGTTGGAAATATTTCCCTGAGAAGTATGTGCGGCAGGGCGAAAGGCCAGATAAAGTATATCAAACAAACAAAACCTAAGAAGGTTGAACAAGAACAACAAGGATCAAAGGTTACGCACAAAGTATTAAGTAAGTATTAAGTAAGTATTAAGTAAGTAAGTATTAAGTTATCGATGTTGACAGATGAGTAATTGACATCAGGTTGAATAAACTCAAAATTCAAGGTAAAGTAAGACAGTATTGGCCGCATCATGATCCAGAAGTCCCATAACCGCCCCAAGATACGCAGCTGCGTCCCACTAGAGGTCAGGGTGGTCAGGCCAGTGACAAAGCCCCACAAAGCCCCAGACAACAGAGAGCCCTGTGGTGGAGCAGCTCTACACAGTATGCAGGAGAAGGGCATGAAGGGGCGGAGTTAGTGAACTTTTATACTCTATATACTATATAACGCTGTATTGGACTGTATATACTGTATATACTGTATACACTGTATATGCTGTGTATACTGTATATACTATATATACTGCATATGCTGTATATACTGTATACGCTGTATATGCTGTGTATACTGTATATACTGTATATACTGCATATCCTGTATATACTGTATATGCTGTATGGACTGTATATACACGTACACGCCTCAAACACGTACACGCCTCAAACACGAACACGCCTCAAACGCGAACACGCCTCAAACGCGAACACGCCTCAAACACGAACACGCCTCAGGTGCAAGCAGACGAGTCGGGTTTAGCTCTCACATTGGTCACTAAAATGTGTCCTTTCTGTCCACTGCCCGACACGGTCTCATCAGTCACGTGTGAAGAACGAGGTATTTCAGCCCATGCTTCAAAAACAGTGAAAGTCTCTTACCAGAAGCTTGTGCAGGACACACTTCCAAGCCAGCCCTCTCAGGTGCTCTTCAGACGCCCGAGTCAGGCTTGGCTCTCATGTGTCCTCCCAGCTACTGCTTCTGCCAGACACGGTCGCCCAGGAAACCATCAGCAAAATACAGTTACATAAAATAACATTGGACATGAGTTGGAATCTAGTGAGAAATGCCATTTTACAATAACTAACTCAGCTGTATGTTGTTGTCTAGTTTTGGCAGTGAAGATGACGGGATGGAGAGGCTGAAGAGGCTTGTTGTTTTGCTGCTCCTGTGGTTCCCGGTTCTTGAGTAATCCTTCCTCAAACTGTGTCTTTGATCATGTGCAGACCTTCTGAAATCCAAGGCCGGAAATATTCCCAGGAGCAGATGCGACTGGTTATAATATTGAACTGTTGCCATTAGCGACATAATATTTTTGTGCCGGGGAGCAGAGGAGCGAGCGTTTATCACTGGGAATTATGGTCGGAAAGAGAGGACTATTTTCTTATTATCACATCAGCCTAAGTGTGTTTATTTAAGACACGGCAGAGGTTTAGATCCGGAGCTGGAACGGTGTGGCCTTCAGGACTGGCTTCAGGACTGGGCTGTGGGAGCTTTTGAACAATTCTAAGGGATTTAAAATGAAATTACGCATTTGAAACAGTGTCAAAAGGGAAAATAAGCAAATTAAGTAAATCAATGAATTGACCAACCAATAAATATAATTAGTTAATCCATTAGGGTATATCTTCTACATTTCACTCCATCTGTGTTTGTGTCAGGAGCAGTGTACACGCTCAGGGAACCAGTGCCGTGCGGTCAGGGCAATCAAGGCAATCAGCAGCAACATTTTAAATGACCGTGTGTCACAACTACATATGAATTGTTCTAAAATATATCCAAATAAGCCTGTTTTCCCCTCACTTCTGCTGCTGAAGCGCTACTGAACTCACAGTGTCTTGTAATAACACCCAGCGGCCTGTTACTGCGCGGGAAGCATGATTCTTCTTCTCCCGCAGCGGCTCAGTCTGTGGCCGTGTTCAGAGGCCCGTTCATGCTCCGCCCTCTAACATGAGCTTTTAGAACCAGAGCGGACAGCAGCTTCTTTTGGAGGTCTGCACATGTGCTCTGAGGACCACCCAGCCTCAAACCCATGGATCTATGCTCAAACCACGCTGAATAAACCTGTGTGGGAATCAAGGATGTTTGCAGGTTTTATCCTAACTGAGCATGTGCTGAGGAGAATCAGAATCAGAATCAGAATCTGAATCAGAATCAGAATCAGAAAGAGTTTATTGCCATTGTCAATGAAAAAAATTCACAGACATAGGAACTTGTCTCGGCCTTAAGGTGCAACATAGAACACTGAGCAGAATGAAGCAACAGCAGCGCCAAGTTTCACCAAAAAAGAAGTCTGGGTTTATAGCTCAGGCTCTGTTCATGTTTACGGTGACGTTAGTTAGAAACACAGACAGTCATTTAACAACACAGAACGCTAATTTGTGTAATGAATTGGACAGCGACGTAAGCTTATTTCATGAATTTAGCACCTTGATAAGGTATGGGAGTTTAGGATAGACATTCATCCTTCATATGGGAGACCCGGGTTCAAAGCCCACCTTTGCATAATAGATTTTTTTTTCTCACTTTTCTATTATCCACTAAATATTGATGAACACCCCAGGTATGCTTGCCCATCCATAAAAGTCACCGCACGCTACTGCGTTTCACTAATTATAATTTAGCTCAGTAGAATATGTGTAAATATTGATCATAGAAGTATCAGTCAAGTTTATCAAGATTATTATTCTGAGTCAGGGAGCATTTATGCACAAATAACCCTTTTTTACCCTTTACACATTCATTTAACATAATTAAGGTATGTCAGGAGGTCAAATTATAACAGGAGTTTATTAACAGGAATTAAACTGGTAAATGTCAATGTGCTAGAGTGAAATGAGTAATGAGTATCTGTGATACACACTTTAAATAATGCACAAGATCTGTTTTGTTTTTGTTTTTTTAAATGGACTAAGATCTAAAAGAATTTTGAAAAACTGAACTTTACAAGTAGTGCAACAAACACAAATCTTTTCATATTTTATATTTCAACATAAAGCTTTTAAATAAACACTTTTACTCAAGTAAGAGACTGTTACATTGTGGAATATATTATTTAGTGAGTAAAAGTATGTAGTCCAAACATGAAAACTAAATGGAAGTCGTGATTGGACACACTCCAGAATGGTTTCACTTTATACTTGATCATACATTTTGTTGGAAATTGTGGGAAATTGCCCCATCACGTCACCTGTCCTTGGGTTGTGCCAGTAAATACAACCTTCCATTCTTCTTACAAACAGCCCATACATATCCTGCACCCGCCCCAGTGAATCATGGGAGGTCACACTGAGCGATCGATGCTGTGCTTCATTTGAAGAGTCCTGATCATGTCGTTTTGGACCACAGTCTGTTACAGGGACAGTGAAGAGCAGGGCCGCTTGTAGATAAAGGTGATCTATGCACATGCAGGAGGGGGCCATGTCCAGAAGGAGGGCCCCAAAGCTGAACGTCTTTAACACATGGAATACTTGTGCTTTTGGCATTAAATGTTTGATGTGTTTTTGTTTTTCTTGCTCCTGGTGTTAACACATTCAATATGTGAATGATCTAAACACTTGGAAGTCTGTCTCATGTTTATGCTCCTTGTCTAAAACAGACGTCCCCTTTTTTCCTTTTCAGCAAGTGTATTTACTATTTTCATTTTTGTACAGTATAATAAACCCAATCTCTATCAAAATATAAGAAAATATTTTGGAGTAAATAAAACATTCTTAATAGTACTCCGGATATGGGTATTAGCAGAAATGATCTTAGCTGGAAATGTCAAAAATGCTACAGATACATGCTTTGTGGGACTGCCCTTTGTGCTGGACTCAAAGCAGGGCTGGTTACCATGTGACCTGCCCAAGTCACCCGGGCTGTGTCTGCTGCGGGACAAAGCAGTGTGAGAAGATGTTGGGAGGGTGAATGTAGGGCAGGGGGTCCAAACAATGGCCCGGGGACGTATTCTCTTAGTAAATTGGCCCACATTATGCTGTAATTGTCATTACAGCATAATGTGATTGATTACAGTCATTGTGATGTGAGACAGTCTGAATAAAGGTGTGGTGGCACAGTAAAAACATTTCTATCATAGTTTGAATTTTAGTATTATTATTCCCTCATGGCCCTCTGCTTCTACTCAGTTTCAATATACGGCCCACAATGAGAACAGTTTGGACAGCCCTGATGACAGTTTGTGCTTCTACATTGTACATTGTACATTGTATATATGTGTGTGTATATACTATGCCATAATTTGTACACTGTAAAGTGATGATCCCCTATTGCAATGATGATCCCAGTGGGCAGCACTAAACCAAAGCAAAGGATTATGGTCAATATCGTTTCCTGTTTTTAGCCTCGGTACAGTACAATCCATTTCAACCATCAGCATGATATTTTATCTGTCTAAGGACACAGGACGCAGGGACATTTCCAAGTCCCTATGAACATTGTTTATTTCGTTTTCCTCTGTAGCCCCTCGAGGCAACTACTCTTGTGATTTTGGGCGTTACAAAAATAAATGGAATTGAATTGAATTGAATGACAATTTTACCAATAAACGTACAGCCTTTGTCCTAATGTATGCACTGTCCAAATTCAAATCCCTTTCTTCTGTAACTACACCAGCTCATCCTGGGTTCACGGGCAGGTCACGACTCAATGAGACCATTTGAGGTTGTCGGTTTGATGCCACAGATCACTTGAACCATTGGCCCTCTGTGATGTGCTTTTCTCTGTGGATTTGGGCTGAAACTGAAACCGCAGACCATTCAGGTGTTCAGCACAGTACCTTTCACTGTCTGAGGACGTCCTGTCTCCTGTGGCTCTCTGAGGAGCTCCTCATTGGTCGATTGGGGCGATATCGCGGCAGGTACTCCCCACAGGGGCTCTGGGCTGCCTCGGCTCGAGATAAGATGGTTTCATGTTGGTTGTAGCAGATGAAAGCCAGTGAACATGTAAAGCAAATGGAAAGTACAATCTTAAAGAACTAAGTAACATTTTTGCTAATTTAAACGTCTTTTTACAAAGAAAAAAAGTACATCTATAAGCCGCCCCATGTCTATAAGCCGCAGGTCCACGTTGTAACATGATATTTACACAGAAAGATGGTACACGGTAGTGATGCACGGTTTGTCTTTAGACTCAGAGGTACAGCGGGTGGACCGGGGTGGGGCAGGCCTCCGGTTGAGGAGGCTCGCCTGGGCAGCGCCCCCGGAGGGACCTGTCCGAGACCGAGACCGGTAATGATCCTTCCGCAGGGCGCAGGGCGGCTTGGGGCAGGTTATAAAATGCTGACCGCTGCATCACACGCGCTCCACGTGTATGTTTGCTTTTAGATGTGTATACATTCACTTCCTCATTAGACCCATTTCTCTTTGAATATGAGTCAGATTGTAATAATGTCTATTGTCCTCTCTGTCCTTGATTTCTCTGTGTGAGCCAATTTACCTGTGTCTGTGTCTCCACGTCTGGCTCTGCGCCTGTGTGAGCGAGCAAGAGAGAAAACACATGAAAGACAATGTGCTGCTTGTTACAGTGAAATGTCACTATGAAGAGGCGGGGCTTATCAGTTCTGCAGTTTAGAACAGGAAGTCAACAGACCTGTTTCTGTTACTAAGCAGTTTTATAACATTGTTGGGGTTTACAATGAACAAAATGTAAAATTATGATCTACTTATGTTATTCTGAGTACCTGGAAAACACATTTAAACAGTGTATTATGTCATTATATCGAATGTCTAATGTTCATTATAAATGTCTTTGTTCATGCATTATTAAGGATAATTAAGATATAGTTATTGTAAAGAGTTACCCGTATTTTTGTTTCCCATTTTATTGCTATGAACTATAATTGGTTAGTAGTTAAGATTAGAAAAGAATATAATGGAAAACTGCTAATTTTAGCATAATTAATCAGCCATTTTAATACAATGTCCATAAAACATGTTCCACTTAAGTCAAACCCCCTTTTCTGGTTAAAATGCCTCCTTATGCAATATTTAGTCTGTGTCAGAGTGTAATAACGTCAATTTTAATCGCCATCTTCTCCTTTTACCGTCATTATTTACTGCCAGAAACCTCCAGGCGGCTCTAATTAAATCTTAAAGTGGCTCAGATAAAGCTGCGCGTGGCTGCGGGCTTCACTAAACTCTCGTTCCGTTTTTATTATCACGGCCGGTTCCTTACTCGTCTCATCTCTTCCTTCCCTTTACTTTTTTCTCCATATTTTTGTAAGATCTAGTTCTAAACCTGGTCTAAAGAACTCGGACTAATTATGGATGAGAATGAACTAGGACTAAAGGGTTAAGGATGCGTTCACACTTCCTTGTTTAGTCCTGGTTTGAGCCCAGTTTAGTGCAACAGATGTAGATTTGGTTTGATCCTGTTTTAGTCCTGGTTTAGTTCTGTTCTAGTCCTGGTTTAGTCCTGATCAAGTTCAGGATTAGATCAGAATTTAATAGCAGTTTAATCCCATTTTGTAGGTGGCTGTGTGCAAGTGTGAACGCACATAATCATCTCGACACCAGATTGACATAGTGGCAAGTAGTTGGTCATATCTGACGTCTATCGACTTCTATCATAGGCCCTTGTTGTCAGGGTCTTGGTCTGGGGGCTCCTTGTCCACATGCTCTCGTGAGCTTCAGAGGTTCTCATCGGAGTGGTGTCCATGCTAATGGCATTGCACCGTCACATGGGGTCAATGAGAACTAATATAAAGGTTTAGAGCTGCAACCGTTTCGACAAAATAGAAACAGACATGACGGACCTGAAAGCGGACCTGAGACCTGAGATGTAACAATGTCTTTCAGACAATATGGATGAGCTGAGGGAACTGATTGCAGAGATGGTGAAACTGAGACAGAACTATGAAGAACAAGATTCTGGATTTGGAATCCACATTCTGCAGAAACAAATGAAGGCTTGTGGAAATCCCTGAGGACGAGGAGAAGGACAACGTCGAGGGCGCCCTTCAGACTGAAGTCCGGGACTTTTTATCTTGAACTCAAATTGCAGTCCCCCGCACCACTATTGCAAGGCCCAGCAGCCAGAGAAGACGAGATTCTGATCCTCTACGAGGCCTGATAACGCGATTTCTTAACCATCGAGAGAAGGAGCTGCAAGGATCAAAAGAGCTCTCCATTGTTCCAGGATTTAGCAGAGGGCATATGTCAACAACGAGCAAAGTTGCACCATGTTCAAGAGAAATTCAAGAGGAGACAAATACCTTTCCAGACACTGCGTTGGTGACATATGAAGGTAAAAAACACACACTCAAAACACCAGCAGAACGTGGAGAACTGAACAGTATCAGGAGTTAGATCCTCCAGCATGTTCAGCATGAGTTCATTGTTACATTCGCCATTTGTATTATGGTTGTTATGTGGATCCATTTGTTTTGGGCATCTGACTACATTTGACATTTTATGAAGCATCACTGTAATTATGACGTTGCCAAACTGAAAACATTTAAATAGTTGTGTTGCAAGAACAGCCTTTGGTTGTCATGGTGGTGATTGTGACTCCAAATTGAAGATGGTATTTACGTGCTCTATATTTGAGTTGTTGATTTGGCACATGGACATAGTTGGAAACCCCAGAAGATGTAATTCTGGATGCTCTCAATTTACCCGTCATAACCGAAGAAAAAAAATTATATATATATATATATATATATATATATATATATATATATATATATATATATATATATATATATATATATATATATATATATATATATATATATATATATATATATATATATATATATATATATATATATATATATATATATATATATATATATATATATATATATATATATATTAAATATCATGATGGATGGATTAAAAGATTAAAAAACAATAAATCTCCAGGGAGTGATGGGTTCACCTCAGAGTGGTATAAAGCTTAAAAAGAGACATTTACTGGAAAGAAGCCATCATATCTCTAATAATACTAGAGTGGAAGGATCAACTCGATTGTGCCTCATAAAGACCTATGTCCAAGCCTGAATGTCCAAAAGAATGGAAAAAATACCCCCAAACTTATTTATTTAAAGTGTTCAGCAAATTTCAAACAGACGACTCAATAATAAAAAATACTGGGTCTTTTTACGAACATCCACTTGACCGAGCCACTGACTCTGAAACAGGGGTGCGACACGGATATGCTTGGTCCTCCCTCCTGTTTGCGTTGAACTTGCAATCAAAAACAATCCGTGGATGTACAATTGAACGGATGGAACATAAAATTGCTCGCTACACGGACGTTGCTCTATTATTTTGGACCAAACGAGTAATTTCCATGTTATGCATATCCTTCATAATATTGGTCAGATTTGTTTTTATACAAACGGAATATACAAAAAATTAAAATGGAATTCTTTCTTAATGGCAATCTTGAATTTAAGAAAGATCTATTAAACTGGGAGACGAACTCGCTTAAATATTTAGGTGTGGTTCCAGAAAAACCACACCCCACTTTTGTCTACTATAAAGAAGGACCTTGAACATTTTTATATTTTCCCATTTAGTCAAAGGATGAAAACTGTAAAAATGATTGTCATGCTTTACTGTCCTGTCTATTAAAGCCTACAGGCCAAAACATATATATATAAAAAACAATCAACAAAATGTAAAACCACTTATGTTATAGTTCAATACTAAATACCTGAAAAAAGTATTAATTATTTTATAATGAATTAATTATTTAAAGGGAATTAACTCTCACTGTCAATAACAAACCTGTGTGTCCTTTTAGTTGGTTTGATTTTTATTTTTATCTGGGTTAAACACCGGTAGAGCTTATATTTTAATTTGGTGAGACATTATATTTACTTAAACACCCCTCATGTCACACAAGAATGAGCTTTTTTTTAAATTTTTTTTTTTTTTACATTATTTGTGAAATCAAAAATCATTCCAAGCATTCCCTGCTCAGTGCTCGCGTACCACTGGTTGGGAAACACTGCAGTAAGCTACCGTTACTTTAAAATGACCCAAATAAAAGTTAAAGTAGTCTCTAGTGATTCATGCACGTACTCAAAATCCGTGGTTTGCGTCGTGTGCGTAATTGTTATTGTGGAGATGCCAGACAGAGTGAAGAAGGACTGAGAGAGAAGAGAGAGAGGACTGAGAGAGGAGGAATGAGAGAGGAGGGCTGAGAGAGAGAGAGGGCTGAGAGAGGAGGGCTGAGAGAGGAGGGCTGAGAGAGGAGGGCTGAGGAGGGCTGAGAGAGGAGGGCTGAGAGAGGAGGGCTGAGAGAGGAGGCTGAGAGAGAGGCTGAGGAGAGAGAGAGGGCTGAGAGAGGAGGACTGAGAGGAGGAGAGAGAGGAGGGCTGAGAGAGGAGAGAGAGAGGGCTGGAGAGAGAGAGGACTGAGAGGAGGAGAGAGGAGGGCTGAGAGAGAGGAGAGAGAGAGAGGAGGGCTGAGAGAGAGGGAGAGAGAGAGAGAGGACTGAGAGAGGAGGGCTGAGAGAGGAGGGCTGAGAGAGGAGGGCTGAGAGAGGAGGAGAGAGAGAGAGAGAGAGGAGAGGCTGAGAGAGAGCTGAGAGAGGAGGCTGAGAGAGGAGGACTGAGAGAGAGAGAGAGAGAGAGAGGAGGGCTGAGAGAGGACTGAGAGAGGAGGGCTGAGAGAGAGAGGAGGAGGGCTGAGAGAGGAGGGCTGAGAGAGGAGAGAGAGAGAGAGGCTGAGAGAGAGAGGAGGGCTGAGAGAGAGAGAGAGAGGCTGGGCTGAGAGAGGAGGAGAGAGAGGGCTGAGAGAGGAGGGCTGAGAGAGGAGGGCTGAGAGAGAGGGAGAGAGGAGGCTGAGAGAGGAGGCTGAGAGAGGAGGACTGAGAGAGGAGAGAGAGAGGGGCTGAGAGAGGAGAGAGAGGAGGGCTGAGAGAGGAGAGAGATGAGAGAGGAGGGCTGAGAGAGAGAGAGGAGGGCTAGAGAGAGAGAGAGAGGAGGGCTGAGAGAGAGAGAGGCTGAGAGAGGGCTGAGAGAGAGGAGCTGAGGAGAGGCTGAGAGAGAGAGAGAGGAGGGCTGAGAGAGAGAGAGAGGCTGAGAGAGGAGGAGGGCTGAGGAGAGGAGGAGGGCTGAGAGAGGAGAGAGAGGACTGAGAGGAGAGAGAGGAGGGCTGAGAGAGGAGGAGGAGGCTGAGAGAGAGAGAGGACTGAGAGAGGAGGGCTGAGAGAGAGAGAGGAGGACTCTGAGAGAGAGAGAGAGAGGAGGGCTGAGAGAGGAGGGCTGAGAGAGAGAGGAGGGCTGAGAGAGGAGGGCTGAGAGAGAGGACTGAGAGAGGAGGCTGAGAGAGGAGAGAGAGAGGAGGGCTGAGGACTGAGAGAGGAGGGCTGAGAGAGGAGGACTGAGAGAGAGAGGGCTGAGAGAGGGAGAGAGGAGGGCTGAGAGAGAGGAGGAGGGCTGAGAGAGAGAGGAGAGAGAGAGAGAGAGGGCTGAGAGAGGAGGAGGATGAGAGAGGAGGACTGAGAGAGGAGGGCTGAGAGAGAGAGAGAGAGGGCTGAGAGAGGAGGACTGAGAGAGAGGAGGGCTGAGAGAGGAGGACTGAGGAGAGGAGGGCTGAGGAGGAGACTGAGAGAGGAGAGGAATGGAGAGAGGAGGAATGAGAGAGGAGGACTGAGAGAGGAATGCTGAGAGAGGAGAATGAGAGGATGAGAGAGGAGGCTGAGAGAGAGGACTGAGAGAGGAGGGCTGAGGAGAGGAGGGCTGAGAGAGGAGGATGAGAGAGGAGGGCTGAGAGAGAGGAGGAGAGAGAGAGAGAGGAGGGCTGAGAGAGGAGGAATGAGAGAGGAGGACTGAGAGAGGAGAGAGAGGAATGAGAGAGGAGGGCTGAGAGGAGGAGGAATGAGAGAGGAGGGCTGAGAGAGGAGGAGAGAGGAGGGCTGAGAGAGGAGGAGGGCTGAGGAGAGGAGGATGAGAGAGGAGGGCTGAGAGAGAGAGGACTGAGAGAGGAGGAATGAGAGAGGAGGGACTGAGAGAGAGGAGGAATGAGAGAGGAGGGCTGAGAGAGGAGAGAGAGGAGGGCTGAGAGAGGAGGCTGAGAGAGGAGGAATGAGAGAGGAGGGCCTGAGAGAGGAGGGCTGAGAGAGGAGGGCTGAGAGAGGAGGAGGATGAGAGAGAGAATGAGAGAGGAGGGCTGGAGAGGAGGATGAGAGAGAGGAGGAGAGAGAGAGGAGGAAGAGAGGAGGAGAGAGGAATGAGAGAGGAGGGCTGAGAGAGGAGGAGAGAGAGAGGAGGCTGAGAGAGGAGAGAGAGAGGAGGCTGAGAGAGAGAGGAGGGCTGAGAGAGGAGGACTGAGAGAGGAGGGGCTGAGAGAGAGGAGGGCTGAGAGAGGAGGGCTGAGAGAGGAGGACTGAGGAGAGGGCTGAGAGAGGAGGACTGAGAGAGGAGGGCTGAGAGAGGAGGGCTGAGAGAGGAGGACTGAGAGAGGAGGAAACCCTTCAGCCAAAACGATAAATAGATAATGGCGAGCTCTGCGTTCAGTGGAGACATGAAACGCGCGCGCGGTTTGCTTTTACGCTCGGCGGGAGAGAGAAGCTTTTCCCGGGTAGATTTAGTTGACAATTAAAAGCATCCGCAGCACAACAAGTCTTAAGCCGTATTAATATTCAAATCTTGTATCATATTTAACGTGAAACGAGGCCGGTGACTTGGAGCGAGCGTAAAGAAAAGACCACCGCGCGTAACTGGAGACGACGCAAATTAAAATGATTGACAGCGTGACTCTTGAGCATGAAATATTATCTGAAGGCTTTAGGGTTATTATTATTATTATTATTATTATTATTATTATTATTATTATTATTATTATTATTATTATTATTATTATTATTATTATTATTATTATGGGGTAAAGAACATATATTGTGAACACTCTCTCGATGTATTGTATGGAAAATGATTATGAAATGAAATGATTGATGGTCGTAATTTACTTTTTTGTGTTTAATTACTTTTTACTTTTCACTTGTTTTCATTCTGTTGCACTAATTCATTATACATCTATATTATATGTTATGTATTTGTAAAGAAAAACAACCACATATTTTTATATTTTGCAGAATTATATAAAATAAAACTAAAATATCCAGAAGGCCTTTATTTGTTGTCATTTATTTTGTGTGTTTTCAGTCACACATTTCCTTTTTTTCTTTTTGAAATAAATTTGCTAGTTTATGCAAAATTATCACAGCGACGAATGTAAAAAAAAAAAGTCTATGTTATGAACAATTGTAGGCCTATATATTTTTTATGAGATGGAGCCTAAAATCTATCTGACAAATGATTGATGACGTGTTTTGTTCCCCGATCCCACACACTGGGTCATTTCCCCCTTTACCACGTTTAATAATCAAGTGTTTCATCTTTACGCGTCATGATATTTGCGCGCGCATGTCACGTGTCAGTGCCAAGGCCCTCAGGTAAATGACAAAGCCTTTTTAGAAAAACCTCCCTTTGTGCATTGTTTGGCTCAAAAACGCCTTCGTTTCCCTTCCTCCTGCGCGGTCCACACTGGCCACATACTGTACGTGCAATAAATCACCCGACGTGACATCCAAAAAATCTTCTAAAACGTCATAACTGTTTAGGCTTTGGACTTGTTCCTTTTCGTGCGTCATGGATAAACACACCGGCGCGTAAAAAGAAACAAAAACGTAACCTAAAAAGCTGTCCAGGCTGGTTACATCCCGTGCCATTTCTGAAATTAAACTCCCATGCGTGCGCCCTTGTCTCCAGGAGTCGTTGGCATTGTGTTCTTTCTTTTTTTTTTTTTTTTTTTTTTCACCGCGCGGCCCGTTGCTTTTGCTCCGTGCGCGCTTTTGCTTTTACTTTTGCTTTTTCCTTTGGCCCGGGTCATAATAAAGCATTCTCCGCGGGGCTTTATTGATCAGTCAGTCTGAGCTAATGTAATTATCCTCATCAATAGGGGGCTGCGGGGAGAATCATTATGCGGCTGACGTTGATAAATGATCGGGCCTGAAACGCAGCCCCCTTTTCTCCCAGGGACCCCCGCCTCTTCCCTCTGTCTGTCTGACTTGACCCATGCGCGCGCGCTCACACACACACGCACACTCACGCACACACGCACACTCACGCACAGCAGGCCCACATCACCATAGGAACACCGTATGGCGCAAAGGAACGGTGCGTAAAAGTGCCGAAATGTTGGGAAGACCAAAACGAGGGAGATGTTTTTACTCAAGGCAAAGGTGAATGTTTGGAGCAAGAGTACAGGACAAATGATGGATTTTGTAGCAGTTTAGGATGAAATACAATATCAAGACAGAACGGACACTTTCCATTCTTTAAAGTAACAGGTTTTATCTTTTGGTTTCAGAACGATGAGGAATATTACAGAAATCTGGAACCTATGGAAAGGGTGAACATGGGTAAAGAAGGTCACTTTTGGAAAATGTGGCTTTTTTGTTATTTTTTGTTTTATATGAAATGCCTTGAAATGCCTTGAATAAAATGCATTTTTGAAAAGTTCTACGTCTAAATATCAGAATTATTGCACACATTTTTGAAGTGATACACTACAAATATATTCCTTTTTTGGTTGCAAAAACGCAAAAAAAAAAATAAATAAAATAAAAGCAGCAACTGTATTGACTCTTTATCATTTACACCAAAATGTGTGTCTGCAGGATGAAAATGCTCATGAGGTTTTGCTTACACTTTCCCCTGCACAGACGCATTTGTCACATTTCACAAAATAATCTCATATCCACAATTTAAAAAAAAAAATTCTGCACACTACAGTGGTGAGTAAAGAGTGATTAGCTAGAAGAGCATGGGCTTTAAAAGACCCAGGATTAGAACTGTTCCACGTATTGTAACATTGCTTATACGTGGGTTTCAGCCGTCAATTTCCCCAATAAAAGTTTTTTTCAAATTTAACATTTTTAAATAATATAATTTCTTACAATATATATCCTTAAAAAAAGAAACTGCAAGTGAAAGAAAGCACTGAAAAAACAAAACAAGGACAACATTTTTACGCACGGACAGTCAGGCGCATGGATACACACAGGGGAGAGAGAGAGAGAGGGGGGGCTGGGGTCAGACAGCTGCGCGCAGAAGGACAGTGTGCGTGTGCTCGTGCGCGTGCCCAACAACAAAATACAAAACAAAAAATGTCTAAACTTTTCTCCCTTTTCTCCCTTTAGCCGCAGCGAGTCCCGCTGAAGCCGGGCAGAGGCGCCCACCGTGCACGGGAGAAGAGGGGGCTCCACATGCTGAAAAATTGGCTTTGAAAAGTTTGAACTTACGATTTGATGTCATTTGTGATATATGGATATTTTACAAATTTGCTATAAGTAAAAACGGCCTTTCTCTGTTTCAGTTCCAGATCACTTATGATGATGATGATGATGATGATGATGATG
Organism: Chaenogobius annularis; assembly: GCA_015082035.1. NCBI lineage: Eukaryota > Metazoa > Chordata > Actinopteri > Gobiiformes > Gobiidae > Chaenogobius > Chaenogobius annularis. The sequence continues at coordinate 841,605 of BJKM01000071.1, read as the reverse complement.
ATGATGATGATGAGTGATAATAGGCCTGTTTTGATTGGTAATATATTGGTAATATATTTGATCTGTGTTTAGTGACGTTTTGTCACCTATATTTTGATGAATGTCCATTAATGTGTTGCACTTGTTTCTTGAAGACGTGACAAGCATAAAAAGTTCCAGCTTCTGTTTTTTGTTGTTTTGATTGTAACGTTTAGTTGTTTGTCCAACTGAGCAAAAAACATGAAAACACATCAACGTCAACAGCAATAAAATAGAAAAGGCATTTCCCAGTGGAACACAATTTTCTGTCTAATCATTTAAACACTTACTTTACCAATAAGATGACAATTAAGCCTGGAATAAGTTACTAGATATCTTAAAAACTGGTCAAATAAACTAATCTTTTTTAAAGTTTGTATTGATTTGTCATGTTTAGTCATTGTCACCAACGTATTAGCCTAAATTATAGAAAATACATACAGTCTTAACAGCTCAAATGACAACATAAGTCCATGCATTGTGACTGCACAGGCTTTTGGCAGGAAAACCTGCAGTGTCGTATGTTGGTATTTGTGTGGACATTGTATTTATGTTCTAAAATGTGCAGTAGGGCTTCAGATATCAAGAGAGACTCATGAACACTTCTTAGCACTTTAACTGCAACTATTCATCACTTTCTCTACTACATCTGTCAATTTAACTGTAATCTTGTGTACATAGTAATGCCTATTTTTATTTTCATTTTCATTTTATATTATAGTAATTTTAAATTGTTTCTTAATGCATGCCCTTTGGATTGAATATATGTTGTTTTATTATTGATCAGTGTTTTATGTTGCACCTTAATGCCCAGACGTTATATATATATATATACACACATATATATATATATATATATATATATATATATATATATATATATATATATATATATATATATATGTATATGTATATGTATATGTATATATAATATTATGTATATGTATATGTATATGTATATATATGTATATGTTATATGTATATATATATTATATATATAACTGGCGCGTTTTATTTTCTGGAGCAGGCAGGCATGGGGGTGAGGGAGGGTGAGGGTGGGTGAGGGAGGGTGAGGATTGGTGAGGGAGGCAGACCCGAGCTGTGGCTGCTGCTGGTGCGTGTGTGTGACAGCGAGGAGATGGAGGGAGGAGTTGTTTAGCCTGGCTGGATCATCCATCATCCCTGTCACGGCGAATCGGCAAAAAAAAAAAAAAAAAAAAAGGAAAAAGAAGAAGGGGGAAGGCAGCAGCAGCAGAGGCAATCTACCTTCTGTCTCATCGGGGGGAGGGAGAGGAGGAGGGAAGAAGAAAAGAGCAAAAAGAAAGAGGGAGAAAGCAACTATTAATATTAAATCCTCTCCAGCCCAGAGTAATCCACGCGTTGTTGTTTTTTTTCTTTCCATCTGATAATCTGCGCACAAAACAAAACGGTTCTTCCTTCCGTTTGGGGGAATAATAGACCGTTAACAACAAGCTAAATCCGGCTGAGATCTTAACCAGAGTAAAAAAGAAAGAAAGAAAGAAAGAAGGCAGTGTTAACCCACATATACGACGTGATGATTATGTGTAAGGCCCGGTCATAGGCCCAACACGTGTGGCGCATTGGGCCACGTAATGTGGTCAACAAACAGCGTGCGTAAAAGGCGCGCTCATTTGGAACAGAGAACTATTAAAGGAGCGCGATGAGTTTTGTTTCAAAAAGTGGCAAATAAATAAGAGCAACATAAAAAAAAATGGAATAACAAAATGCGTATTAGAAAATTAATGCATAAAGATTTGTGCGTAATTGTGCCGTTGAGAAGACGTTTGGATGACCGCGTTCAGCCAATGAGAATCACGCATGTCGTTAATCATTAGTTACTTTTTTTTTCTCTTCTTTTTTTTTTTTTTTTTTTTATGCAACGAGGGAAAATTCACGGGAAAGGCCCAAGTTGTAGAAATACATCATCATTTCTTTTCCAAATACATGTTTTATCTTAGTCCATGCAGGTAAATTATAACAAATTTAAATGAATTACAAAATATGTATACAACAGATTGGATATAGATTCAAGCAACTTAATTATGCCATTTTAAAATGACAGTTTTAGAAAGGAAAAGCACTTTACAGGCTTTCATTCATGTTTACAAAAAAGAAAAAAATCTAACAAACGTGGCAAGCATTCAGAGAAAATTGTTCAGTGTTTTTCATTTTTTAAATTCTGATTATTATTATTATCTAGACATTATTGATTTAATTGTGTGTGTATTATTATTATTATTATATATTTTTTGTTTCTTTTTTTTAAAGCAAAGAAAGGCCCAAACGTTACTTGAATAAAAAAAGAAAGAAGAAAAAAAGAAAGAAGAAAAAGCATGTGTGAAAAGCTCAGAGCTCTCGGGTTTGTTGTCATTTCTATTTAAGTCCGGCTCGAGGAGGAGAAAAATGACCGCGGGGCAAACACGACCACGAAGACCCACTGGAGGAGGAAGAAACGGGGGTAGACGTGGAGGAGGAGACGGTGTAGTCTGTGGAAGGCTGTGTGTGGAGGCCAGGCCGAGTGCAGTACCCAGACATACCGACAGGCGGAGCTCCACAATGTGAAATAACATCTCCACAAGCCTCGTGAACGCGTGGTCCAGAGCAGTGGGTTTCAGTCGCGTTTTTGTCGTGTGGAACCCCCAGACTTTTGGCAGAATTTGATGCTTTTTTTCTTATTCAAATGTTCTAATATATTTTAAGAAACAAATACAATGTTTAAGACAATATAAAGACAAACATGTGAAAATACACATGAGTAAAGTGCACCACTTCAGTTGACATGCTGTTTCTTTTTTCCTTGCTCTATGTAAACGGTCTTTGAGTTTGGTGAAAAGTGCAATATACAACCTATGTATGTATGTATGTATGTATGTATGTATGTATGTATGTATGTATGTATGTATGTATGTATGAATGTAATATTATGCCACAAAATTATTATTATGTCTTTAAATTCACCAAGGGCAATTTTACTGTCAGCTAATTTTCAAATGAACTGTGACTATTCTGGATTTCCCCCTACTTTCATTATGTTCACTTCCTCCTCACCTTTTGTAAATACTGAAACACATTTTGAAGGTTTTATTTCTTTCTTTATTATTAGTATTATTATTATTATTATTTTTTTAAAATTGAAGTGTGTTAAAGCTCTTCGTGGCTGACATGTCTTTAAATTCACCGAGTGCCATTCCTCTCCCTTCATTTGCATGTGACAGCTAATTAGCATGTTTTTGTGAGTGGCTAAATAAATTGCCACAGGGAGATCTATTTCAGACACAATTAGTTACTGTCATTTGGAAAATACTGTCACAAAGGAATGGTGCACTTAAGAGCAGCTCCTACAAATAATACTATTTATAATATTAATAGAATTTTCATAATTACAGTAGCAATTAAAATATGAAATATAGGCTACTTTATATAAGAAAGTTAATTCATGTAGTGAAAATTCAGTTTCATTTTCCAAAACATAAATAAATAAAAATGTACTGCACGTCATGTCTTTTTGGATGATTTCCGCACGAGTAAAACGACAAACCTTGCATTTTCAGAAGACACTTAGTCACACAAAAATCTAACAAAAATCAAAAAATGAAATATTTATTACAGCATTTTGTGACTGAACACCTTTGAAACATTACGTCACACTCCTCATACAAGTATTTCATGTACTTTCGACAAAGCTCAAGGGAGACGGCATCTTATCATCTAGTGAGGGACACGTGCTGAAAAAGGAAGGAATTTATGGACATACAATATCAATGCCACAGCAGATCTGAAACTAGCAAAAAACATTCTTTTCAATTGAGGTAAACACATAGAATATCTAACATGAAACAATTAATAGACTGAACTCTGTACGAAGTTTGATACAATATTCTCTCAGCTTTTTCCCGCCAAAAGCATTGAGTTCATAATTTAAGTTTTTTTTCCCCCAACAATTTTTTTGAGTTTTTTTTCTTTTTCTTTTTTGGTGCATCCGACCACCGACGGCTTCTCCAGTGCCATTGAATCAACAGTGTCAATATATAAAGTCTGTATGGCCACTTTTGTTGATCCTCGCCAAAAAACCAAAAAACCAAAAATTACAAGTAGAGAAGCGCTAGTAGGATATTTCCAAGTTTTTTTCCTTCAACGGGCTCCGACCAACGAGAGTCCAGAGGGTACAAAAAACAATAAAATATTATTAAAATTAAAATGTATAAAAACCAACACAATCCAGTGCTTGGGCGTTTTCAAAGAATTTCGGAAAAAAAAAATACAGGGCAACATTCATTCATGAAAAAAAGAAAAAAAGAAAGTTATCAGATTTTCAACGTAAATTTTCTGGTGTGATGTGTTGTCGTTTTAGCAGCCATTTCCCCACCGTGTCTTACATTTTGTGTTGGATCGGCAGGATCTGATTAACCCCTCTCTGCGTTTTGGAAACTTTATTTTTTTCCCATGATGCTGTGCTGCTAGACAGTTCTCCTCCAGATCTGGAGTGCACACAGTGAATGAGAGACAGAGAGAGAGAAAATAGTCTAAAAACTAGCTTTAGGAAACAAACTTAGTGACCAACCCAAAAAAGCACAAGTTTTAACTTAGTATCTATACTTTATACTACAGTAGTTATACTCTTGGAGTCTTTCTGTCCATTTTTTTCCAGAGTGGATTGATTTCCCGACGTTACTAAACAGGTGCGGAAGAAAAACCAGTCCGTCTTCACGTGTCCGTTTTTTGTTTTTTTCCGGGCCATTGTTTAACCAAAATATCCCAAGTCTTTACAAAGTTTCAGCTTGGTCCACGTTTTTGGATCAAAGTAGCAAACTTGACAAGTAAAAAAACAAAATCATCACAGCTCGTTTTGGAATTTCGAAGAGCGTCAAATTCTGGTCTTACAAAGAGCAAAAAAATCACATGTTTTTGTTTTTTTCATAGTAGCTGCTTGTCTTGTGGGGCAGGGTTTTCAGTCCGGCGATTCCCTTGTCCGAATATCACTGGGCGTGGATGTCCAAGCTCTGCCCCCCGGCGCTGGGGTCGATGGGGGACATTAAGGGGGTCCTCTGTGTGGACATCTCCGGGTGGTGCGGAGGTGGGTGGAGGTGGCCGGGTGCTCCTCCGTGCATCAGCATGGCGGCGGCGGCGGGGTGGTGGTGGTGGTGGTGATGGGGAGACGGAGCGGGGTGTCCGGGCAGGTAGGCGGCTGAAGCAGGGTGCTGGTGGTGCAGGGGTGGGCCGTGGTGTAGGTGGGAGGGGTGGGGCGAGGTCATCGGGTGAGGGTGGTGAGGAGGGTGGTGGTGGTGGTTGAAGGAGGGTGCCATGCTCATGCCCATAGGAGCGCCGTGAGGGCCGAAGTCACCCGGCATGCCTGGCAGACCTGAACACAAAACACAAACGATAAACAAGAGATTAAACTTCTAATATTTAACATAATACTATTTTCTTTTATAAGCTATTGTGATTTATTACGACTAAAAAGGTGGAATTCACTTCATATTCTTCCTATGTTTCTAACAGCGTAACATTACATTACAATGAAATCCAACTTAACCTTATTATTTATTGATGTATTTATTGATGTATTTATTTTAAAAGTGTCTATTATGTAAAAATCTGATTAAACATAAAGGAAATAATTACATCTAAGATTAGGAATAATGTAACCAGATGAATAATGGTTGTAATATAATTCAAGTTTGGCAAATATCTAATAAAACGTTTTTCGTTTTATTAACGTTTTCTTTTCTTTTTTTTCCTCTTGAACCCAAACAGATTCAACTCCAACTCTAATCTTACATGTCAACACAGCTTTCGCACTGTATTTCGATCACAAATTAGCTCACATATGTATGGCCACTTGACAGCCCGATGCAATGAAGGGTGAATTCAATTTCAAATAGCTGATCGCATTTTACGAGACCGTTCCGTGCCTACACCTCTTTAGCCCGGCAGAGTAAAGACACACACCATTGCATTGAGGCTATTTTGGGCTATGGTGAGTGGTTTACAATGCCCAGTAGCGTTGTGGTCACATCTCAGGTTTGGAAAATGATCCCTGGGTCCACAAACAGACAGTGCTAGGCTAAAGGGAAGGATAGAAGGACGCAAGGGTGCAAAGTATCCAAGAGAGGATATAAACATAGCCAAATAGAGGTCATAGAGTGCCAAATCTGTTTTTTAATAGGCGTGTGTTTACAGTACATGAGACTAGGACTTAACCAGGTCCAAACCAGGATGGGAATAGGGCTATTCCCAGACTGAACCAGGACTTTTAAAGCAGGACTATACCAGGACTATGTTTGGACAAAACTAGGACAAATCTACGACTGAATCAGGACCTTACCTGCACTCAATCCAGACTAAAACATGACCAAACTATGACTAAAAACTAGGGCCAAAACCAAAGTTAATCAGTACTGCACTATCACTAAACCAGGACTAAACCAAGGCTAAAAAACCAACACGAAAAACTGGGAGAAAACCAGGCTGAGTCATAACTAAACTGAGACTACAAACCCAAGTAAACAATAACATAAACGGCACAAAAATATTCCTAAACCAGAAAACAATATCAAGAGAAATTGACAAAACGTCCAAAACTGGACTAAGCCAGGACTAAAACGGGAGTCAACATGATCGTCCTCTGTATTTGACAACCGAACACGAGGAAGCATGCTATCGACTTGGACTTCGCGCTAATTCTTTTACAAGGAGAGTAGTCAATTCCCCAGTCCCCATGCCGTCCTCTCAGGGGGACCCGCCACTACCGACATATTTGATTTAGACTCCCCTTAAAGAAGTGCTTAAATAATTGAGTACTCGGCTGGCTGTAACACCATAGCACTGGGGATTAGCGGCTAAGATTGGCTCCACGATTTAAGCCAAACAAAGTATGGCGTTTTATAGATGTTGTCACAGTCCCGTCACCTGAAGTGGAAGTTCTGAATTTGTCATTAAAATACAGGCTTGTATCGACTTTCCGCGGTGTAACGGTTACTTGGATTTCTCTTGTGGGCTTTTAGCGTTGTGGCTTGGATGGCGTTTAATAACATTCTAAGTATTACATTTTGCTATGAATATTGGTTGGAAAGTATGTGTATTTAAAAGCTGCTGTCATGTAAATAGCTTAGGAAACCATGTAAGCAAATAGGCTAATATTTTTGACTTTGTAGGTGATTGTATTGACTTTTAATTTCAATAAACCAAAGTAATGCTAATAACAGCAAAACACGGCACAGGTTGAGGTATGGAACAGATGAAATATGGCAAAGCAACATCAATGGCTAAAATAGACTTACTTTAAAGTATGTTATATCCTATATGCACATTTTAGATGGCTAATGACTAAAATGTTTGCTAGCTAAGAATGCTATTAGCCGCTACATTTCCAGTCGTAAAAAGGATTTGTACGTTCTTATTATCTGACATGAAGCCATAAGCTTCTCTACAACAAGTGTAGCCAACATTTCACAGCCACAGTGTCAATAACTATCACCAACTGCCGCTTTGAAACCAAGTGGGAACGCCAAGGAAAAACAACCAGAGCACGTCAGAGGATGAAAGCTCGGCCAGCGGAAAGGGAAAGGTGGGTATGTCCCCTCGGATGGCCCTACGCATCCCCAGAGCTAAGGGTTCTGAAAAGCCTTTACAATCGGCCACTGTTTGTCGGAATCAGAAGGGCCAAACTAGGACTAGCCCATGGGGAGAAACCGAGGGGGGAAACGGGGCGTCCCCGAGGAGCCAAGGTGGTGGTGGTGGTGGGAGGATACCTATAGGTCCTGGTCCTGGCTTGTAACATGAAGCCCTGGGGGATTAGGAGCAGTAATAGGAGGGGAGAGGTCACTAGAAGGTCACTAGGCATGCTCACTCGCCGCATTCCTCCACCTTAGTACACCGCAATTAAGGAATGACACCGGAGGGCCTAGCAAGGGGTGGAGTGAGGGAGAGAGTGAGGAGCGACAGAGGAAGAGAGAGGGAAGGCTCGCTGTAAGATTAATGGCAGGGATCATTGGTTGAAAGCAGGACCATTTTCGAAGGGGATGTTTATACCGCTACGCTACGTCGTAAATTTGTGCATTTTCCGGGCTTTTCGGCTGTTCCTCAGTTGACGACTTCATAATGTAAACATTTTCAAGCTCTAGCCAAGTCGAGATTTGTTCACAACTATTGTCTAATACTCAAATTCTAGCCTTTTTTGACTGTTTAAACTCTTAAATCTTTTGACTTTTTCTGTTACATAAACAACACAATGTTCTTACCGTATTTTTAGCTTTAGGTCATGATGTTGTTTAGTATTCATGCCTCACAGCAAAAAGCTTGTGGGTGTGATTCCTAAACCGCATGTTTCTCTTGTTTTTCGGTGGGTTTTATCCAAGTACTTTGGCTAATACTAGCTAGGTACTACTGACCATAAACCTCGCTCAAGATCTGGAGTGGGGTTGTCAGATACGGCACTGCGGTCGCCAAATACAAGGGACAATAGAATGTTTATTCCTGTTAAACTTAAATACAACATGACGTGCAACATGTGATTCCTGTGGTTTTATAATATCACCCAACCCCCTTTCTCCACGTCCTGTCCAAATCAACCATCACCAGTCTCTTCAACCGCCACTAAATAAGTCCTAACTTCACCTCCATATAACTTGCATCAGCTCCTGTCAAAAGGCCCGGCAGATGTTTCAGCCACTGTAATCTGCTAATCTCCAACCTTGTAATCCGTTGCCATTCCGTAAAGTCCCCCTTCCTCTTTTATTAACCAGAGTGCTAAAACCATCCAAGACAATAACCTAACCCTCTTTCTTCATTCCGCATGCCTCCTGTACAATTCTGTTCTGCCACAGCGCTCCTGCTCAACGGCTGTCCATAATTAAGTACCAAATATACCATATTGTGAGCCTGTGTAATCAAATCAAGAGCGGATAATATTCCTCTGTATTAAGCTATTAATGTAATTGGTCATGAAGCATAAAGTGCGTTGCGCAATTAAGTCGTCTCCAAATTATATGGCCCTATATTAAGAATTAGCCAACCTGAGCAAATGTTGTCTCTATGTGGGGCTGTTTTAGGGAACATTGCTTCCAGAATTCGTCTTCTTTTTTTCTTTTCTTTCATTTTTACATCGCCATTAGGGAAGACAGAAAGGGCAAGGGGCGAGCGACATAAGGAAGAATGTAGGAAGAGAAAAAGAGCGAGACTAGAGGAGAGAAATAATGTCTACCGCTTGAATTGCTGCTGTGACCCTTCGGAAATTCCCGGCGACCATTTACATATAAAGGGATCTTTTAATCAAGGTAAGTGTTATTATATTGTGGCTCATTGGGCATAGGAGTTTAGGTGTTAAATAAAAGCTCGTCTGCCCCAGCCTGCCGCCTTCGGGATGTCATACGTCTTGATTTTTCAAAATGTCAGCAGTGTGGCTCCATAGAACGGCCCCGCTTTAATCAGGCTTTGGCCATTTAGCCGTAAATGTGTGTAGGGCTATAACCGGGAGTGCAGTTACATGCAAGAAGTGGAATTAGGTATCCAGGAATATGGAAGTGTAAAATGCATGAATGTTATAGTCCAGGAGGGAATATATATATTTTTACACACAGAATATGAATACCCAAGATCAGCGTCATTTTGAAACCAGCAAAACGATTCATAAGAGCGTCAGTTTTACCCCCAATGTAGTTCTGCCAAAAGCCAGTTAGCAAACCTCTCCCAACGCTGCTCCTAAACCTAACCCTAACCTTAACTGGATTGTAAAATAATATTATGTGCAAAATAAAACAGTCGCTAGCACAGTCACCAATGCAAAGAGGCTGTGGGGGGAAAATGGATTTCACAGCATTATAGAAGGAGGTAACAAAGTTGTAATGATAATGTTCCCTTTAATGTATTATAAATCCATATTTGGTGTTAGCTATGTCTTGTCAAATATATGCTATATGCTCAAATACAGCTAATAAAATTGATGTGATGATAGCTACATGCTAGTTGTTAACTCGTGTTTACGTTAGCTTGTTACTGCAAAACTAAATGCTAAGAAAGTAAAAGTCAGCAGTAAGCATACTAGCTAGTTCACTGAGGTGGAGGGAACATATACCCTCGGATTATACTTTGCCTTTGACATAAATGCTTGGTGTATTTTACACGTGTACTCTAAAGAGTCTTATCTTGTGTCATAATCACGTTACAGCTAGCATTGCGAAGAATCATTTACAGCGCCAGGAAAACAGGTGGATGGCTGAAATTGCATTAAGAACAGCAACTTACTTTAAATCCATTTAAAGTGCTGTGATGTTTAGACAGTTGGTCCTCACTGGGATGTCCTAATCAAGCCATAGTTCTGCATATTAATGAGCAAACAAGAACACTATTTTACGTGCTGGAATTTCGTCAACCTTATAAATCCATTCCAATGTCTCTCTTCTCTTGTGTCTTTGGTCACGGTAGTCACTCTTAAATCGTCTCCATCCAGTACAAAATAATCAAAACATACCCCCACCTCCCTGTATCCCCTCCTGTGAAAAGACAGTCCACGTCCCCCCCGGCCCGTTTATCTCTCTACGGGCCTGTAATGTACTGCCGTGTTCCCGTCTTTGCATATAAGATAATTTGGGCATCAATCGTGGCTCGAGACAGATTTATCTCACTCGGAGGACAGTTTCACGTCTCCTTCTTTAGCGCTTCACTGGAGCCTGCTTAATTCCACCCCGGCAGCCCCCATTCCCTGGAGATGTTATTTTTTCCCTAAATGTCCAACGTTTGCATTGGCTGTCCAGGATCAGGAGAGTGATGCCGATGTTGTTGGCGATAAATAAATTGGAGGTTTTTATTTTTTGCCAGGTTGGGTCGTCCCTCGTTTTACGGTTATATGGCGCCACAATTCCGACTCATTTTGTCCCAGGACAATTTACTCACTCTTCTGAAGAATTCTATTCATTTGGTAACTACTGGACCCTCCTCAGAAAATGCCTATACTGGGATTTGGAGATGTAGACAGATGCTACGCTATCTTGCAATGAAAACATTTGAAACGGGAAAAAGACATGATATTTGCCAAAATAAAACTGTATAATCTCTCTGTTGTCCAGGTAGTTTCCATAGCAAAACTGCAAATTTGTCAACTGGTCAAACATTTTCAGACATTTTGCCACTCAGACAGAGATTTAAAGCAGTGGCTTACCAGAACTTTGTCAGAACTGAAGAAGCTACTTGGATGAGTGGCCAAACTTACTGACTCGTAGAAACCTATGTCCAGTTGACAGAATTCAGTTTACTTTTATGATGGGTTTGCAAAAAAGTCCAACTTTATAACCAATTTGATTTTTAGTTACTTACAATTCTTATTTTCAATTGCCCCTTTGCACTACATGCTAGGCCATCCTTTTCAAATGAATTGCTATTCACTATTGCTTCAAGCTAAATTACGGTTACATTAAACTAACTAAACTTGACTGTCCACAACGTTGTCCAATCAAAACTCTGCAAATGTACTCAAGTGTGAACAATGACTTAATGCAATTACTTATCGTTGCATTTCTGTAGAATTTCACTGCACTCAAATATCTCCAGGCCAGACTTTATACCACAAGAGAAACATTCTATTCCATGCCATAATATTGGAGTGTTTAGTCAATTGGTTATCTATGGATGCTGAAGGAGCCCAAGAGCAAGCAGTTGATGTACAAGAGTTGGCATGAACACTGGATACAAGGTCTAAAATTGTGAAGGGGGATGTGGTCTACCATTGCTATGCCAAAATATTAAAATAGCATTAGCATATAGTTAATATTCATGTTCTCAGTCCTTGGGCTGTAATAGATTTTCAAGATTTTACAAAATACATTCAAATCGGTTAAGGTTTGAATACACCAGGCTTTGTGCGTAAACGGGTAGTTCCTTAAGTTGGTTTGTGCACATGATCGCTAATCACAGTGAGGTATATTTGCCTCCCAAGCAATCATCTCCCAAGCCAAGATTGTTTTTCCAGCTACAACCAGCTCCTCCTCCACTTCCACAACAGCAGCAGAAGAACCGCCAGCTTCCTAAACCTCTTAACATCTCCTCTTCTTCAACACCACCACCTGCATCCAAACCCACTGGGCTTTTCTCACCCAAATGAACTGAATCATTGGTAGTATCAATTTGATGATTAGAATTCACAAATGTTGAGCCTTATTTGTTGGGGATTGGATCCACAAACTTGTCATCTCATGGTTTAAAAGTCCTTCATTTTTAGTATTGAATAATGGCACCACTTTTTGAAGCTATTGTGTTTATTTATGTTGACTGAGAAGACGTTGAACTCCGTGACAGTTTTTGTTTCATGTAGATAGACCCAGTAATTACAGCGCTATGAACCATTAACCAGGTCTACAAATCCAACAGTTAAACGGCAATGATCTGAGGTCTTTCTAAATGATGACATTGCGGTGTGGAGCCTGCTGAGAAGAAAACCGCGTTGACGCTCAAGTGAAATGAAATTATGTGAGAACCCACAACCCACCAAGTGTAAAAAAAACAACAACAAGAAAAGAGCCCGTACTTACTTCCCCCTTTGCCTTTTTGCTTTACATGACGGAGGGGTTACATGTAGTGCCATTGCCCATCCATGCCCATATTCATCCCCATTCCACTCATAGGCCCTGGAGAGAGGAGAGAAACGAAAGAAAAGAGGCGTCAGCAGAGGTGGGAAAAAAAAGGGGAGAAAACAAGTGCAGAGATAGTTTATTTTTGAGAGATTCCACCCACATGTATCAGGTTAGGAAGAAAAACAAGCGGGACAGGCAGCAGAGCGCTCAGGGGACTGGTGTTAATGCGAGGATTAGCGGCTAACAAGGGGAGCTAATGCTAAAGCTAAACAAGGTGATAAGTGGAGTGTGAGTGTGTGGCGGGTCAAGGGTGTGGTGGCGGGCTAGGGCAAGAAAGTGTTAGGGATACTCGTGCAGAAGGTTTTTTATCTTTATGTTTAAGTATGAACATCTTATAATGACAATATATTTTCAGCACATGCATTTTAGCCTTTTGAATAACTGTGTCGTAGCAGGTATTGTTCAAAAGAAGTAGTACATTTTCTGTCAGATGAGCAAAAGAATCACTTGCAGGCTATAACTATTGGCATTTTAGCACTTTATAACAAGCCTTATTGAAGCATAAACAAAGACTTAATTTACAATGAACAATAGTTTATGTAGTTATATAGTAACTACTAGTAACTACTTAATTAATACCCTAAGCCCTTAATTAGTAAATATAACAATAAGCAATAGAACCATAATATATATATATATGATACGCTAATATATAGGCTAAATATTTATATTGTCATTTTCAGTGTATTGCAGCTTCTTTAGTCACATCTAATCTAAATTCTGACCAAGCTTTTTATTTTGCCATATTGCCCAACGCTAATTAATATATTTTAACATATCATTTTATAGTTAGTCTGGTTTGTCACATGCTTGTTAATAAATGTGCCATAAACTGCCCATTCAAAACCATCTCCTGGTCCAGATCGGGCGGCGCTCTCACCTGCCGGTCGAATCCCCATGTGCTGCTGCCCGTCCAGCACGAAACTGCCCATGGGCTGGCCCTCGGGACTGTACGCCGCTCCTTGGCTCACTGAAGGATCAAGAAGAAAACCTGATTGTAGTCAAAACGTGGACATCAACACGGGAAGAGGGAGGGGGGGCCGGGGAAGGGGGGGGAGAAGGAGAGAAAAACACCAGACAATCAGCATATTGTCCCAGCTCTAGCCCAGACATACTGTTAGACATTGTTGGTCATGTTTGCACTGATTGACGCGTGGCATGCAAAGACACGAGCACACACACACACACACACGCACACACACACGCACAAACGCACACACACATACGCACACGGGCTTCTCCGGCATGCAGCCGCAAGCTAGCACGGCCGCTGTCATTCAAAAGGCGTTCACAGAGAAGCATTGTTTCGGCTGTGCGCAGACAAAAGCATGCAGTTTGACAGGATGGAGAGGATATGTGCTGCAGAAGCCCGTTTGGCCAATCACAGAGGCTACGGGCACATGCGCTCATCAGTGTTATTACAGCGGGATTGGCTTAACCCTTGTGTTGTTGGCTGTGTGGGGTCAAAATGAATGCGTGGCGAGGTTAGCTAGCAGAAATTATGGCTTTGAGTACCAGAGGGGTGGCTTTGGGTGACAATATGCATTTTTAAATGGTCTAACTACTAAATATGTTGGGTTACTTTTACCCCTCGCTACAATATATTACATTTAAAAAAAAAATAAAAAAAAAAATATACAAAGCATTTTCCAAATAGATAAAAAGCAATGCCTTTTTTTAAATGCTATTTTAATTGTTTTTAATTGTTCTATACAGGGACCCATTTGTGTCCAAAATAAAGTAAAACATTTAATAAAAAATCTAATAAACCTTACAGATTTTTTTTCATCTATGTTTTTATCAGTGACTTGATAACTTGATTACTCATTTTATTATGAATTCAACATAGTATGTGGCAAGTCCCACAAAATAAGCGAAATAAAATGTAAGACAATAAACATAATACTACATTCAAACATATAATGGGTTGTGTGAATGGGGTGAAAAGAACTCCTTAATTCTACTGCCAATCTTGATTCCAATTCCATAGCTTTCGTCATATTCATATCCATTTTTAACCTTTCCATCACAACGCCAATTATCATAATTATTGAACAACACAAGGGCTAAACACATGGAAATCCTCTATTGACATTCAGCAGCATTTACAGTTCTGAATGACTGCTTATCTCCTGTGATAAAAACATCTCATACATGCACTGTTCCTGTCATGTGTTGTAACCTAACAGTCTTATCTGGAATTATCGTGTTGCTTCAGATTAGTGGTTGCAGTTAGTCATGCTGATTTCTTTTGTCAATTTTTCTCTCCAAATGTTGTCAAAATTCTCACTCCGTATCACAGGAATGGCAGAGACGCCCACACTTGTAACATGAATCTCCTTTTTAATTTGTTTGTTGAAATGACCTCCCGCTGGGTGTGCAGGGAGCGCCAATCTTTTTTTTCTTCTCTTAATGCATGTTTATTTCTTTATTATTTATTTTTGGTAAATATTAATACAGTAAAATAAAAAAATAAAGCTGTTTCAGGAGTTTTCCGTTATACGCTATAGGTATATAGACTAGATATTCATATTTATTTTTAACATCTAACAACTAAATGAACCGAGAATTTTAGCTCCATCTGACTTTATCCATTATTCAGATATTCCTTTTGAATGTTTGGATATTTGGACAATTGCAATTCACATGTAAAAGCAGATAGAAAATGAATAAAAAGTGTAAATAGATATAAAGTAATTTGTGGAGTTTCTTCTTACCTGCTCGATTCGACTGGTCAATCATGGGCTGTACTATTCTTCTCCTGGCATTGATGAACCTGGAAGACACAAGAGAGGAGAGAAAGTTGATTTAATGGGATTGTATTAAACTGCCTTTACTACATTGTTTCTCCCCCTCCAAAAAGTACCTCACCCTGGTCCCCCACAAAGTTCCCAACGCTCCTGCAACAAAAGAACGATTGTCCGTCGACTAGGGAACACCAGGATATTTTTAATGTGCCTTATGATCTATTCGTGCCCCCTTTTAATAAAGCTTTTGATTACGTTGGGTTGCTGCAGACACCGGGGAGACATTCCTCAAGTATTAAATGCAGCACAGGTGTTGAACGCGTCATGGTTCTCTATTCGCTCCCTCGTTTTCCTCGGGTAATTTCTTCGCGCCTGTCAACTTTACAGCATTTTACCATCAAAGCAACCGGGCAGTAGGTAGGCCTGAGTATCAAAGGTGACACAGCTATACAGGATAAATGAGTTTTGATTTGCAAGACAAAACCGAACCGTCCGACTATTGGCTGATGACGAAGCAATCACTCTGTTCTGACCATTGTATAAGCTCAGGATGCAAAAGCGGGAGAATTGATGGGTTGGTGAAAAGATTGTGGGTTTGATGCCAACATACAATCAAAGTAAGGTGTGAGTTATGCTATGTCCTCAACATTTTCCATGGTAAAACAAAATACTGCTTAAGAAAATGAATGTGGAAGGCGCACAGTTGCAAGTATGAACTCCCCTCAACCACTACCTCAAAAATGAAGGTGTTAGTGATTGTTTTCCAACTATAATATCCAACAAAATATCTCTAACAACAATTACTTTTTCATTCAGAAAGTTTGATTTCAAAACGCTAGCGAGGACTTGTGAACGATTAAACATACATTTCTGTAAAAGAAAGCAAATCAAGGATTTCACTTGTTTATAGTGCCAATAATTGTGAAAATCATTCAATCGTGATGTTTCTTCTCATAATAATCATATAAAAACTAGATATCGTGACATCCCTAGTCCAATCCATACTTCTTCCATATGTATTTTTTACATTTGGTTGACTATTGGTTTGTTCAACCATATTGAAGTCCTAAAGCAATTCGTACAAGAATGCTTCTACTACTATTAAAAAAATAAAAATAAAATCAATGTAGAAAGTGTAGAATACTGTAGAACGGTTGTGTTGAAAAAAAAAAATCTTCTTCATAGCAATTAATGGAATGCGTACAGTATTGCAAATATTATATTATTATCATACTTGGCCAGTGTTTCTGTCTTTTCTTTGTGCACTTGATCATGACCGTTCCACCTCCATCCTCCTTTCACCCAATGGAATCTGAAAGTCAGCTTTGAGTTACAAATGACTCCTTTCACTCCAGGCCCGACTCCCACCTTCCCCTCACGTTGGGACCCCCGCTACTGGTGCATTGTAGGGGCTCCATACTCCCCTCTCCAGCTGTCCAGAAATGAGGACCAGGCGTGGGGCTACTCTGTGCCTTTCACGAGGTATTGTTATGTCAGTGAGCCCATCAATTAGGCTGTCTGAAGTTTTATCACCAGAGCCAGCTCCACAAAGCCTCCCCTGGCCGCCCCATTGGTTCGGTGGCTATGGCAGAGTAGAGCGGTGGGTCATCTGGAGGTGACCAAGAGAGGATAAGGCTTGGGTTGGAAATGAGATGCATTGACCTAGAACTACGGCGTTAGGTCACTCTTGGAGAAAGATCAAATGGATAGGTATGTAGTTGTCAAATGTTAGGAGAAATCTTTCTACAATAATTCTATGGTGTAATGGTGCAATCTAATCAATCTCTGAACGGGTCTGCGGGTAGAATGAATGTGTAACATATATTGGCGATTCTTGCAAACACCGATGGTAATCCCGTGACAATGTTGGTTCTTAGGTACCCTGTTGATAATAATTATTCCATGGAACTATTATGAGATCTAAATGATGAATCAAGGATGGCATTGTATTGGTTTCAATGGCCTATGCCATGTCATTGGCGCATGATGCCACAAAATATTTTTTCTTCCTCAATATGGTCTAGTGATGATGTAGTGTGATGACACAAACATGCACTGCGTCATCAGTTCTGACCAATCAGCACAATGGTGGCTAGAGCGGAGCTACGAGGATGAGGCTAAGAATGAAGCTGGGCTAAATGTTAAAAAAGCTAACTCTTTGTGGACGCTTTGTGGATTTAAAAAATCTTAAAAGTTTATGCTGTGAAAATAGAGGTTAGAGATGTCCAGTTCATACTATAAAGACTATTCCCATACACCAATGCTAATTTGTATAATGCACTTGCAAATTATTTTGGACTTTGGCTTGGGTTAAATGCACAAGAAATTTGATATTCTTTATGTTTTGTTTGTACTTTTAAATTTAGTTTCTGTTTTAATCTTTCTTAAATGTCTCTTTTTCAAGTGTAAATGTTTTTATGATTGTGCGCTTCAGTTTGCCCAGGGCATGTTTGAAAAAGAGGTTTGCATCTATAAAGGTTAATAGATAAATCAATATTTAGACTATTCTTTCTTTTCTAACTTGACGATAAAAACCTAAATCATTTCAAAGGACAACACATTTACTGAAACCAAATGGTGCAAAGTTCAAAGTTCAACTGTACATCTTTACAGTATCAGCACAAAGATCTTGCATATCTCATCCACCAATCAAGTCCACCTTTTCTTGACCTCTCTTGCATTCTCTCCGTCCCTCTCTCGTTGCTTTCACGTACTAAACATGTAGCGTGGACTTAGCGCTACAGGTACCACCATGTGGTTGAGATTACGCCAGAGTTTCAAATCACGTCAGACTTGTCCTGCATGGAGTCCAAAGCCTCTCGTAACGTACGGTCCGCGGCGGCACCATCAGTAGGGCTAGCGCAACCTGGTCATTAGCCTCTCGTAGAGACCTGGAACCAATTTGGACTCCTAATCCCCCATGAAGCCCCGATACCTGCCCTTACCTTCTGCAATGAACTTAAACGGCTGTAATCTAGGCTAGCTCAAAGTCACATGGTCAAACGTACGGTACTCAAAAGAGGTGAGGCCTGCTCATTTGCCAGGGGGCATTCAGAGGGCACAAGGCAGGGGTGCTCAATAGGTCCCCTTGACTTTAAAAGATAAAATGTACTCGAGGGGATCAAAAATGCTAGGCTAATGCTAAAGGTAGAGATGAAATTATAGCAAAGCATCTTTAGAATCAAATCTGTAAAAGGGATAGAGAGGCATCGAAAGGAGCTGGACAAGAAAACTGAGACATTCCTGCTCCTGCCAAAGAACAGCTTGCTCCAAATCATAACCACATGTATCTGTGCCCATTCTGATCCATAAACACATAATATTCAGAATGTAACTCCCAGGTGTCAAATCTGCCCACAAGATTCCTAAAGAAATATCTACAGTACTCTGGAGTTTAAGAACTGGAATAAACAAGTGCAAATTTCTGTCTCAGTAGTAATGCAAAATAAATTACAAAGAAAATTGCCAATATGAAAGAAAGCATGTTTAGAACAATAGCCTACTTGAGGCCATCCTGGCAATACATGGTTCATGTGTTCATGTGTATTTGTTTGACCAAATTGGACAATTTACAATTTTAAAGAAACAATATATCATTTGCCAATTGAAATGTTTCACTTTGTTGAACAAGCAGTTATAAGTAATTAAATGATTGGAATGTTCTTAACAACAGTATTTTCTGAGACTATTAGAATATCATATTTGGATCAGCAACTTGAAACACATACAAACTTTTAACTAACCAAAAAGACGGTAATGGACTTTCCAACATCCCTAAATTAAAATAAATTCCCATTCCAATTATTTTCTTCCCCGGCATCCTATGTCAACTCTCTTTACAGTCAGCCTACCCTACAATCATCTGTTTATGTTCGCCCAAACATGTTCCCATGGCACCCGTGCATAGTGGGGCGGGGTCACACACCCATTAGCCCCTCCCTCTGGTGGCCTTAGTGCACCTTTATCATCCTGAGCAAAGCCAATTGAGATTATCACAGGCTGGGCCCGATAACAGTGTTTTCCCCAGACCCCTGAGCTGCTAATGAAGTGTGCTTAGACCAACACGAGCGCCAACCCTCCAGAGATAGACTTGGGATGGATAGATGGATAGATGATGGGAAGACACAAAGCCCCGGAGAGGGAGAAGCCTAAAGTTGACCACGGAGACCTCGACAATTCCCAACCACTTGCTAAAACATACGAGCTAGCTGTAAATCTAAACATAGACAAGCCACAAGCGCCGCCGCTAGCTTGTCCGATGGCTAACCAGAACATAGCAAGCTCGCAGGGGACACGAAAAAAAATCTCTAAGGGAGAAAGGGTTTTATTATCAACATCTGGTGGTGGAGTTTATTACGGGCCGGCCTCTGCACAGTGTTAGAAGGCACACACGTTTAGCAGTGCTAGCTCACAGCATGGGAACTCCACGCTGTCTTCAAACAAATAATTAAAGGCGAGGTTAGCAGGTCGCAGAGAGGTCATTCCTCAGGATACTGGCGCAGAATGTGTACATTAGGCCATGCAGGAGAGGGAGAGCGAGGGTACAGAGGTGTGGGGGGGAGCGGGGAGGTGCTCGACTGCTATTTACAAGGAACACTGTTCAATCAAATAATGAACCTTTAAACCTAAAAGTAATCATCTAAGTAATTACGACCTGATTTCATTACAAATCTAATCTATTCAGTAGTTTCTGCACCCTCTGTTGGCAATATTGGAGAAAGAAGCAGTTTAAATTAGGCTAAAAACAGTAGCATCTTGTGTCAAATTTGAAGTTGAATCAGAAACGTTCTAGTGCCCCAGTCAGTAGGCACAAATTCCCAAATTAGGAATGAGCTTTAGTGCAGTTTGGTTGAAATGTATTAACAAGTAACAGATTAGGTTAATATCTGTAAAAATACAAGAACAATAGGCATACAGATGGAACTAAAGCATTAGAAGGACCAATTTATGAAACATTTTGAGAACTGAAATAATCTAAACTAGTTATGAGAAGTGTTTTTAGAATAGAGTGAAAAACCCTCAAAGAAATCCGCTCATAGTATTTCAGCTCTAAGAGTCTTAGAAATCTTAAAAAGGAGTAAACCTCCTAGCACTCAAAGACAACCCTGGTATACAAGTCACAGTAATGGGTCATATAAAATACCAGAAAAAAACGCAAATGTCTTCTTTAGGTTGATAATATGGTAACTATAATGTGGCCGCAGTAGAAACCTTTTCAAGCTGCATATAAAAAATGACAACTATGTTTTGGAGGGTGGGTGTGAATGCGCATGCACATAACTGTCAATACTGTCAATGTCAACGCATTTTTGACACCAGGATGTCAATTGGCAGACAGGGGAACTTTTACTTACCGGTACATGGCCCCAGGTACACAGTACATGCATGCTCAAACTTCAAAACGTGGTAAATCACATGACGGACCGCTAGTTCATTATGCTAGCGTAAGTCGTAACTCATAAGGTTTGTTTGCTGACAATCATGTTACAGTAAGCTTGGTCTTTTTCATGTACAGCCTGGTGGATTACACTTGCATACAACAAAATAGATCAACTAGTTAAAAAAAGGCGTGTGTGCAATATTTTAGGACATGTCTGTGACAAGTCAACAAGATTTAGAGCGAGGTTCAGCTGCTCCAGAAGGTACAGGCAATGACTATTTTTGGCCCAAGGGCAACAACAGACAAAAAAAACAAAAAACATTTTTTCTACAACTTTCTTATTTTACAGCTTTATGAATTATGATTGACTCTGGAAACACTGCATGTATGTTTCATTTGTTTTGTGGACATTTTCTCATTTAAATATACTAATAACCAAAAAAATTGCTACGATTAAGCAATTTAATTACGATTAGCCGACCATAAAATAATAAATTGTAGTCATATATTGATAATTGAAATCATTATCAAGACTATAGACGAATATACAAAAATACCTATTTCATGGTCATTATAAAATAAAAATGTGAAAAATTATTTCTGATTTTCATCAATGGTACAGTTTATTTGTAACCATATTTCAACCCTTATTTGGACCCTTAAAAATTTATTCAATGTGCATTAGAAATAATAGTTTGATTAGTTGACTCAATGGATGGATTGACTAGCAAAATAATCATTAGCTGCAGCTAGGGAAAAAATATATTCCATGTCTATGAGTGACCCATCCTTCGATAACGCTGGGGCCACCTCTGAATCTGTGGAACCCATCTATAAAACTTGAGCTAGGTTCTTGGTTAGTAGTACTATTGTGTTTAAGGTTAGAAAGTACAGTCTCTTGCCAAACCCAATTCAATGAGCTCAAAGAATGCAATGCTGGTCGCTATGAGAACTAGCCAGTAGTTCTCTACAAGTTGTCTCGGCATCACTGGCATGGCATTTCAGCGTGGAAGCCCTTGGAGCTTCACATGCGCTCAGTCACGCAGGGGGGCAGATCAGAGAGGGCTAGCCGAGGTGTTAAATAGCCTGGCTAGCTTACAATGTTATGCTATACCCGGCGAGCTCGAGCACAGGGGGTTTGGGGTAAGGCCTGGTTAGCGAGATGAGAGGTGCTTCTAAATGAGGGCTTACGTAACGCTGCTACATGCCGCATGGACCTGTTTGAAGAAGAAGGCTGTCTGCTTTTGCTTTACAGTCCAGTTTGTGCGCTTTGGAACACGTTGTATTTAAGTAAGAAAATGGAATTCAACAACTAGAGCTGCAACTGACTAGTATTTTAGCAGCAATTATTTCGTTTTATTAATAAACAGGTATTTCTATTGTACTTTGAGACTTTTTCAATGCTCTCTACAATTTGCTGCATGTCGTTCCCCAATCTCATTCCTATGTCACACTGCACTGTCCAGTCCAATAAAGCCAAAACAGGCCAAAAAAAAAATCCATAAAAAAGGCTTCTAGATAGATAATATTTACGAATAAAGTATATTACTCATGAAATCAGAAATTGTTCTATGTTTTTTTGACATTTATGTTTTTTTAATAATCAAAATCAGAATCAGTTTTATTGCCATTGTCAGTGAACTATTCACAAACTAGGAACTTGCTCCGGTGTTGAGGTGCAACATAAAACAATTTATGATTAAGGGCATGCAAAATAAAATGTTTGGAATAAAAGTCATTTAAATCCAATATATATGTATATAAAACAAGATCAGAACGATACTGCAAAATTGTCTTTTTTTTATAAAAAGTTCTTTTCGTATGTGTTTTAGAGCCTGTAAAGTCCACATAAAGATTACGATTGTCTCAATACTACCATGATCTTTTAGTGTACTAGTCACGATAAGTTGATTAATAGTTGCAGCCCATCAGTTAGTAAATTAGATTAAGGTAACTGACTAATGGACTGTATTTTTTTTGCTCCCCCTTAAAATAGTAAATAAATGTCCTGTTTATAATGTTTTTTTCTAATAATTAAATTAATTTTGCAAAAAATATGAATATAGTCATATAATAAAACTATAATACATGCACTTCATTTAGCATTATTTCCCTAAAACATCCAATTTGAACATAGAAGCTCAATAGTAATTTTACCCAAAGCAACTAAATGGACTACAGATAAACAATTAGACAATATTTGACCATATCGTTATATTTAAGATGGGAAAATGAGCGGAAGACTTTACATAAAACCAAGGTCTTTCTTTCCCACTTGACACACAGTTTTGTGAAGTGAAAATATATATTTTTAGGGTCAATTCTCAAAACCTGCTGCAACACAAAGAAAAGAAAAGAAAAGAAAGCATTAAATTGCATTAAAAATCACTGCTAAGCTAACGTCTCCATGCTACTGTTTACCTTCCTGTTGAAATTTGACATGGGGCTTGTTTTAGTTAAGGCTTACACAGACACACCTAACTCACTCGTGGTGTCAGCATTCCTTCACTGGAAAGTTGTCATGCCAAACCAGACTGGCCCGGAGACCGACCAAGACAGTGTGAGAGGGCGGGGCATATCGAGCCTCGGTGGCCCAGTTTAACTAATCACTGAAGACGCTGGGAAGTGAGAACCGAGCCAATCAGGGGCAGGCTGGGTCACTTGTTTGACAAGTTTGTGAAAGCTTTGTGTAACCAGGATGAGAAAGAAATGGAGATACTCAACTTGAGTGAGGAGGCTAGAACTTTACAAATAATATATTTTTTATTTATAAACGCTTTTCTTAACACCCAAAAATACTTAACAAAGTAAAATACACAATAAAAACAACTTTAACGTCACATTAAACAGAGTAGCCAAGTCTAACAACAAATATTTTAAAAAACGTATTGTATTATGACAATGAATCCTACTTTCGTTGGTCATATAACACTATTATGTATATACTGTATATATACAACATTGTTTCCTCATCAAAAAATAAACAAACCTGGTGTAGTTATGTTTTATGCATTTTGGAGCAATCCTGCATGCATTACAAAGTAAAGTAAAAATAAAACACCCAAAGAATAATTCAATAACTTAATACTACATAACAACATTTCATTATTTGGAGCAAATATAAATAAAAAATATATAAATAAATCCCTGATCCGCTGCATGTTGTCATCAGGTGGTAATTTCAAACAGTCCCATATGTTATTAAAGTCTGATGATGATCTATGGACCATAAAAACAACGCAGAAGATTTCTGAGCTTTACCTATGATATCACAAATCTGGGCAAATTGAAATCAAGTGTTTTTGTGATGCTCAGAGAAGATGATCTCGTAAACAAGATTCATCAAAAAAGCGTGAATGAAGTTAAACACAACTCCATGTATGTTTTTGATGAGGGAACAATGTTATAATGTGGTTTGAACGCTCCAAAAAAGTGAATTTTGCCTCATATCTGCTTTGGCACTCTCCTGGTTCATATTACTCTCCATCGTTGCCACACTCCAACTTGATCCTTTCCTCGTAAATGTTTTTGATCAGGAAGTGCATGCAAATTGAGCTGATTGGGGAGGTCGGGTTTTTAGTATAAGCAAATAGTCATTACGGCCAGTCGGACATGAGGAGCACGCAGGGGCCAGCACCAAACCCGTGTAGTGTCAACAACATGATTCAATAAGCCAGCGCGCTCCACTGGCTCACAAAACACAATCAAGACCCAGGACAAGAACTCCACAGGGATTTCACCGCTCACGCCAAAAACATGCAAGAGAGTTTGAACCAACAACTTTGAACGGTGTCATTTTGTCTTAATATTTTGGCTGGAAGTAGTCAAAGGTGGATGTGTTAACTTTTCTTGCATGTTGGATTGCATTACTTTTCAAAATAAAGGCTAGGTTTGTTTTTTGGTCGTTTTGCTCTCTCAACAGCTAACATTTCACCTGGGAACAACAACAATTTCCAATCTGCAACTTAAGATGTCTTATTATTTCATTGAACCCAATTGTATTCATAGATTTCGCTGGGACATTGTAACTTCAAAAGCCGTTTTCTCGAATGCATTTTTCTCCCACAGAGACACAAAGATCAGCCCTTAAAGTAGCGCACCAAACTTTACAAGATTTTGACAGAAGGATTTGTTGATATCTAATTATAAGTCTTTCCTGTTCACCTGCATGACTTGCCAAAACAGAATTGAACAAAAACAGTCATGGAAATTCTACTGTTTAAGTATTAAGTCAGACGCAAATATTAGTGCTAGGAAAAGTTTTAATCCCTATTAAATTGACTGTAATCTGTGAGTAAAAAACACATTATTTATTGTAACAAGTGGCTCTCAGTTAACACTCAGCTGTTAAACCATCATTGGGATTGCACAGCAGTCTCCAACTGACGACGAGGGAGAGAGGGGGAGAGAGGGGGAGAGAGGGGGAGAGAGGAGACGATTAGAGCGGAGCGAGCATGCCGCAGTGCTATTGATTTATTTTAATTAGCCGCTCGTTAAATCGCACCAGTTTGCAACACATCTATCATTCTTCGTCTGATTTTCTAAACCTTAATGACTTCTCTGCTCCTCGGGTTGTGCAAAGAAAGGCTGTGTATTTTTGTCACAACATAGAAACTTTTTGATCACTGGTTTAAACTAAAAAAAGGTTCAATAGGGAAACATCTCCATGCTGTATGCAATAATACATCCTTCAAATTTAGTTATGTATCTTTTCATTCATAAATATAATGACCAAAAGCCAATACCGATATCTGATATGGCTTACTGTAGTAGTCAATAACCGATATTTGCCAATACCACTAATAAGACCACATGTTCATGTTAAGCTTGTACAGTTCACCAATTAAAGTTTCACTTTTGTAAGAATAATAAGAAAATGTATTTATCAAGGTCATAAAACAATGTTTGGCATGATTGTTTAAAATTTATCAAATTATCTCCTATTTCGATTTCTACTCATTAGTCTGTTCAAAAAGACAAATCTGATGCGCTGAGGACAAACTGGAATGACACATGAGCACGGACCGACTGGGACAGCGCGGAACTAGATATCTGTGCCAAATATTGGGTACTTTTTTGGACTAATACTGATATCTGGGAAAACCCTCCGATATCACCGTCCCTTATAATAATTGATTGTATGTATGTATGCTAACTGTAACTGTTCAATATATACAAAAAAATGTTTATTGAGAAACTCTGGTTAAGGGTGGGTGGGTGCTGTAGTGGGGTACCGTAAAAGGCCAACGAGCGCTGTAATAAAACGGTAAAGAAAAACAGGTCAGTGAAAGTCCACGCAGGAGAAGCGAAACACTCCCCCCTTTAGAGACGTGCACAAAGGAGTCGAGTTTGGAAGGAGAGAGAGAGAGAGAGCGAGCGAACAGAGGTAAAAGTATGTAAACACAGGCCCGCTCTCCGTCTCTGTCTCTCCCTCCTCTTCCCTAAAAACGACTCCACATCTGCACTAAATCAAACGGGCTGAGGTAATGCGCGCTGGGCATATGTCGGCTGACTGCTGTTTCAACTTAAGGCTCGGAAAACGGTGTGGAGGAGGAGGAGGAGGAGAAGATAGGATGAGCTTCCGTGATTCTATCTTCTTCTTTTTTTTTCTTTTTTTCATCGTGACGGAAACGTGTGGGAAAAAAGGAATGCTCCACGCGGTTTGGGGGTTTTCCGATGCGATTTGGTGGGCCTGATTCAGCCGATAAATAAGGACTAATGTGAGCAACAAATACATTGGTATAAAATTGGATAGCATTAGCAACAGTTAAGCTAACGGCCCCGGCATTGCCTCAAATGGAAATAATTTTAATAACACATTATTATCATTTTTCCTTTTATATACTAAATATGAAAAAATAACAACCTTGCGCTAATATGAAACTTTGTAAAACAGAGATTAAAAATCATATTAATTATTAATAGAGGTACAACAATGAATCAATTTATCATGACTAGTTGACTGTAAAAAAAAAAATACAATTGTCATTTTGACAATTGTAATTGTTCTATGGGCTATAAAGACTCTAAAATACATACAAATCAACTTTTTATAACAAAGATGTCAACATTATTATATCAAAATGTCTAAAACAAAAGTAAACAAAGTCAGATTTGTATTAACAATTCACTTTATATGTAAATGTTATCTATTTAGAAGCTTTCACCATATTTCAATCTTTAATTGCTTGACCATGTCTTAAAAAAGTAGAAAAAGTCGTTTAACTAGCTGACTAATTAGAAATAAAAAAAAATGCTGCCGCCCTAATTTAAAGCTGAATATATCCTCATCCAACAATCTGCCTTGTGACCCTTTACATCCTCTCCAGACATCCCTTTAGTTCCCTGTCTCCCGCCCATCTGCTGCTCGCTCCCCTGTCACCCCTGGGTGCCTCTGGGTGCCTGCTGTGTTCCTCCCGCCTGACCCTCCCACTGTGGGCTGCACTGGCCCCAGCTGCCCACTGTCCATCAAACACCTCCACATCCACCGTTAGGGCCAGGAAGAGTGCGCTTTTCTGTCCGCTTTTGATCCGGCGAGCAGCAGCTGTGGTCTTGCGCACAGCCCTACTTTGTTCCTCCGTCTCCCCTCCGCGCTCTGTCCTAGGGCGCAACAACACCCTGGCTAGCTCCGACCAGAGGAGAGGGGGGTTAAGATGTGGAATCCGGGGGTAAAAAGAAAAAAAAAACGAGAAAAAAGTCTCGACAAGCTTTGACATCGGCGGCGGGGTGCTTCTTGGCCCCAGCTCTGCTCCTGGGCATCTCCTCTTTGACGCCTCTTCCAACCCCCCTGCCTTTTAAGAGATAGTTATTGTTCAAATCAGGGTGAATGGAGTGCCCGAGGCGTCAACACACCTGTATGAAAGCCTTCTGCTAGCCTGGCTGCACGGCTAACCTGCCACAGTGCTGCCTTTCTGCTGCTAGTCGGATTGTGAGTTTCAAGTAAAAAAAACAAACAATATGCCACATTTACAGACAAAAAAACAGTGACTAACATTGAATCCTTTCTTTTAATATTCATTCTGCAAAAGTCCAATGCAGATTTTGTAGCTGTGAATGGAGTGTAGACTTATGTCATAAAAGTTTGATTCGCTTGAGTGAGAACTGCAATGTAAAACCCAAATATCACAACCTTGCTTTAAGTCATCATGGCATGAATATTATTATTAGATCAATTAATGAAATTTGTGTAATAGTCATGGATTGGTAAATCTCTGCTGAAGAGATAAGATCTTTGTTATAATTTATAAGCCTGACTATTGCTCATTGTTAACTGTTACTTGTATCAAATGCATAATGTTAATTGTATTTCATCAACTGTTTGTATTGTATCTACTGTTATAGTATTATTATTAAATTTGGTTCAGTAAAAAAAAGGTGAGAACTGCAATGTCCCAATAAAGTAAATTAATAAATGTCCAAGATGTTACTTGAAAATATATCAAAACAACAATTCAGCTAAGCACAAAATGTTAATATTTTCAAATAAAATTTAAATCTCTTAAAATTTTGGGGGGAATTTTCCCACACTTTTCTTTGCCTTTTTATCTTCAAACAGGTATTCCCCATTCTTTTTGCTTTCCCAAAATGTCTCTCTCCCTCTCGCTTGTGAAGCTGGCACCTGAGTTAGTTTTAAATATGGGCAGCAGACATACGGATTAGAGCGAAGCGTAACTCCCCACCTCTCTTGTTAGCGCTGCCTTTTTTCTCTCGCCCTCTCAATCCCTCCCTTAAGACAACACCTTATTAACGTGCATAGGTGCGCTACAGCTATTCCCTGCATCGCTTGGAGCTGTGGGAGCAACAGCTGTGCCTGGCCCTATTTGAAGAAGCTCCTAAAAACATGCAGCGTATGTCAATATTAGCCTCTGCCGCGAGTAGTTTGGGCACACAGCGCATGACAGAGGTCCTGTAAGCCATGTTTCTACTGCTTTGGTTCCGCGGTTTGGGACGGTCCGAAAGTGTCTCAACTGTGAAATGACCCTGATAAGTACTTCCTCCCAAAGCGCTCTGACTCACTTCGGCTCCCGGTATGTTTTAGAGCTGACGATTGGATAAGAAAGAGAGTGCACTTACGCCTCAAAACTCCTGCCATGAAAACTGTCAATGGATACATTTAGAGTATACTTCTGGTGGCAGCAAAAAAGGCCATTACAAACAAATTAATGACATAGACTGCGCTGACAATTGAGGACACAGACTGAGGTGAAAAGAAGACAAGAAAAAGCAATTATAAACATAAAATAATAATTTCAAACGCTGACTTGACGCCGTATTTGCTTTACTTATATGTTATGGCGACATGCTTAGTAAAACAAAAGTAGCACACATTATCATCTAAGGTTCCCTATTAATAGACACACGGCACTTGCATCAAGACCCAAAATATTATATATTTCCAGTCCATAATGCATCTAACCATATCCAAAGCCATTGGCATTACATAAAGAGATGTTAAAACGTGGTGTTGAGGCGCAGAGAAGTGAACTGAACTGAAACGCAGAAACGTTTCTACTTTAGTCACGTCTCACAGCGCCACAAACATGGAATAACTTTTTTGTGAATCGCTGAGATTGGCCTCATGATTAAAAAGTATAATTCTATAATTCTCGTCTGGGTGGGATTCACCAAGGTTGCCTACTTTCCCCTATCAACTTTATACATCTACAGTCAGCTAATCCTCCACCTAGGTACTCTTGACCATGATCATACCTCAAGATCGCACTTATTTGAATGATGGGGCAAATGTGGCGGACAATGTGATAATTAAATATACAATTAAGTATGCCTAGCTTACATTAGGGGCAGTTTAAAATAGAGCGGAACCATGCTGGCAGGCTAGCACGCAAGAAGCTTCAAGCGCTATCATTTCTAATACACCTACTCCAGTGCTCCCCAGATAAGTGGTGTGATCACAACACGAGCCAATATTCTGAAAACGGAAAGTGCCGCCCCCTTTACCCTGATGTAACCCACTCTACCACTGACAGGCTAGCAGGGGGGCCTTTGTCTGTCCCTGCAGGAAGGACAGGTCGTATTTTTCAAGTCGGATCTCTCTAAGCTATTGTACTGTCCGGCAGTATTGCTTGAAAAAATTGAAAACGTTACTGAATACACAGAATACCTTTACATTCTGTTGCATTCGATTATAGTGTAAAAAACTTGAAAGATTAAAAACGGCTTTATGTTTCTGGGTCTGCATTTACTTTTCACTGATTAGAGAATGAAAACTACACTTTTAAAATTTTCAGCAAGGTTTGAGGGGTAATTTTTAGCATGTTCATGGTGACATCCTGACTAAATGTTTTGAGTTTCCAAGTCTAACCAAAGTAAATAAACATAAAAAAAAAAGTATTTATCAAATCAGGAAAATTCTTTATCAATATCACCACACGTCACCCTTTAATAGTTGCACAAAACACTTTTTAGTTTGAAAGAACAATTTTAAACATGTATTTCTTTTACTTTTACTTAGGTTCATTTTTATATGTGATACTTGTACTGGAGTAATTGTTGTTTTTTTCCTGTATCTGTACTTTCATATACTGTAAGTAACACAATTGAGCACTTCTTCTTCCACTGTTCAAACTTATTATTCAGAATAAGTATTTTCGGTGCATTTAGTTACTTTATCAGCAACACTGCTATCTAAATACAGTGAAATCATGCTGAAGACTTTCAAACCTATCCTCCTCACCCTATACTATCCCCTCATCTCATTTCTTCCACCCTCTCCTGATTCTCCACTTGACTTCTCTTTCCTCCCCTGGTAATCACATCCATAGATACTGCGGCGCTCTTCCACTCCGCCTTATTGTCAGATATCAAACAGGGCGGCTTTGTGGATTACCGAGGGGAGCAGATAATGACATGACAGAGGCGTGATATTTCAAACAAAATTGAGTGTCAATTGCCTGCGCGGCAGGCGGAGGCAACAGCGGAGGTTGCGGGAAATAAGGCCAATCGCTTTGCTTTGCTCGGTATCAAACGCGCCGCTCCTCCCGCCCTGTGATGCTGTAATAGGCTCTGCTCAAGAGAGACAGAGGAGATGGAGGACAGAGCGGCTTCAGAGAGCGATCCCATATGCATCACACATGTACACACCGCTGTACATGCCATGGATACAAGAACAGCAAGTATTAGCGATGCCAAAAACTGAGTTATTTTGGTGAAAGAATGGAAAAATTGAATGAAAAAGCACATAGTGATAGTAGCAGATAGCAAGAATTCAAATACAAAGAGTAAAGCAATATAAAATGAAATAGTAATCAGTTAAGTACGCTCATGTTTTTTCTTTGAACCAAGTATATCTATACCAATCCAAGCATGTTAGTTTATTTGCTAAAGATAATCAATGGAACTATCTTTTGCTTTGGCTTGAAAGCGCGGTATAGTATGATATGCACACACAAATATTTGCTTAGTGTGCCCTTGCTGCTAGTTTCCCCGCTTCCACATGTGTGCCATCAGACATGAATGTAGGCCAGTGAAACGGCACTGCAGTTTGACCAATTAAATGTGACACAAGAGCTGCTGGATAGACTGTCAGGCTTCCCCTAACGTCGCGGTTTAGGTGGCACTGCCCCGTGGGATGCTTAAAAGCCACTACGATGTTACTACTACTGCACTCTGACTAACCCCTCTACCCCCAGCCCTTAGCCCACACTCTCCCATCAGGTGTCCTCTTGTCCTCATCATTGCGTTTGCGGTGAATGAGTGAGCGTTTCTGACCGTCAAGTGTCTGGGTGAGAACATTATTGTGGCCGCGAGAGGCTTTGGTCAAATGTTGTCAGCTCGGCTCCACCATGAATTTTTAATCGCAGATTCAATTGCACATAATTGGTCTGACAGATAGTGCTGAGGTACAAACTCATGACACCATGAAGCGTTATGAAATGTACCTTTGTGCGGGTAAATGCCATGTGTAAAGAAAAAAAGAAAGGTGGCAGTAAAAAAATCAGACAAGGCTTCAAATTAATGTGTAATGATAATGTATGTACGGAATATTGCATAATGTAAATAAAGTAAACTAAAGTTACTCTTTGCATAGCAGTGTTTTCATCTGCCAAATCTATTCCAAATCTATTCAATGCAATAAAGCCTGGGATTGTGTCGCGACAGCTTTAAAATGTTAAATGTTAGGTATAATTTCAATGTAGTGTATGACACTATAGTGTGTTAAATGTATGTAGTGACCCAACAGTTTCACACAGTTTACACTTTTATTTAGTTTTTAACGTTTTTGCTCATGGTAGTAATGTAGTATTATTCTAACCCGTCTTTATCAAATTGTGTCTACTTTACTTTCATTAATAATACCTGTAGAGTAGTGGAATTAGCTGAAAGTTATTAATTAACTGACACATATACAGTACTGGTGAAACTACAAGCTCAAAAGGACTACAGCAACTGCTATCAACTACAATTACTGTTCCATTACAGTCAAAAACTACTATTGCTAATATCCAATTATTAGCATGAAACCACCATGTCCAGTTTGCAGCTAGATGGTGCTGTAGCTGGTGAGGATGTGTAAATATAAATAGTTTGTGGAGGGAGCGCTGGCAGAGGAAGGACTGACACACTGAAGTGGGCCGTGGGGACAAGACAAGGCGACCCCCTCACACCCTGACTCTCTGATCTGCAAAACCCCACACTGAGACTGGCCTCCTTCACAAACGACAACTCCAAAACAAATACAGCCATCATCCTGCATCCTTCACACAACCAACAAAAGAGATGTTAAAGCAATTCTTCAAAAGTTCACGCACATGTCCTTTTCTTTCAAAGACTGCATTTATTTTTTCGGCAGTAGAATATCTGTAAAATACTACATTGCTAATGCAATCAGTCAACATGTACAAATGTATCCAAGTACATTATTTTCTGCATTATATACCACTTTACTTTTGTAAAAGGTGTGATTAGGTAATATTTTCATCATGCAGCAGAATATTTTCAACCAAAAAAGTGCTGTGACTCAAGTGACTTGCTGTGACTTAGGATTTTCTATAGCAATTATATAAACATAAAACCTGAATTATTCATTTACTGTATCCAAGAATCAGAGTAATAATAATGCATTTTCAATAAAAAAATAAAGTACATATTTATACGTATATATATACATATATATATACGCATAAACGCTAACACATTTTATTAATTTTATATTTTTTGTTGTTGTTCTTAATAACCAATATTTCTGTCTGACTTTTAATGCTTGAATGGGTTAACTTACTATTAATATACAGTCAAATCCAATAACTCACAAATGTACTTCATAACAATTTCCTAATTACATATACATTTTTCTCTGAATGTCATTCAAGATTCACGCTGTCTCGTCCATGCTTTAACAAGAACATGATAAATATGCCATATATCTTGTGGGTTTCTGGTCTCCTCTCACCCTTAGGCAGGCAAAACCCATTTCCTCACACTGACTCCCAATTGAAACATCATTGTCCATAATGGGATGGATAAATATTCATAAGGCTCGGAGCAAGGAATCCAAGATTAGGCTAATATAGCGCTCATTGTTCCTCTTTTCTCTAAATCTTTGCATCTTGTTATGGGTGTAATACAGTCGGCTAATGGCGGCTAATTCTTCCCAATAACTTCATCAAGGGTGCCTGGATGTTTGCGCCTAGGGTAACGCTCCACTGGTTGCTTGTAATCTCTTCCAAATTACATTGAAATCTTGGGCAAGGTTCTTCTTTTTTTTCCTTTCTGTTCATTTTGGATTCCCCCGTGTACTCGCCTCCCCTCTCTGTGTTTTGGCACATACTCCGACTGGTATCTCATCCATAACAGGCCTCAACTGGGCCAAAGAGTGGCTTAAACAAACAAAAGGAACATATTGATTTATAGGGGCTTCCATGATGGGCTTATTGGCCGGCACCTCCAAGCCTCCGTGGGCGCCAGGCTATGAATCAAGTGTGGGGAAAGCGCAGCAGGTACGAGATGGGGAGAGGAATGGGTCAGGATGGGGTACAAAAGGCTTAGTGTACTTACATGAAGATATTCTAAAGTAGTGTCAATAGTACAAAACAAAGCCTCAGTTATGGAAAGGCATTTTACAATATGATTTTTTCGAATTATTTTAAATTTGATGCTCATTCAAGGCACCAATTGGGCTTAATATCTATAAAAAAAAAATTAAAAAATAAAGCAAAGTGTGTTATACAGCAATACTGACTGGGGTATTGAACAATATCGTTGAATGCATAAGTATAGATTCTTAAAACTTTCTTAACAAATATTATTCTTTTTTAAACAAAATGTTTCAAATACTTTGTTTATATTGTAGTTTATCTGCACATATATAACACTGTTGCTGTTGTTGAGCAAACATAATATGACTATAACTTTAAACATAACTGTAAACTTGTGTACATAGAAATGCCTATTTTTATTTTTATTGTATAGTAATTTTAAATTGTTTCCTAATGCATGCCCTTTTTTGATTGAATATATGTTTTTGGTTTAATTATTGCTCAGTGTTTTATGTTGCACCTTAAGGCCGAGACAAGTTCCTATGTTTTTGAATTTTGTTCATTGACAATGGCAATAAAACTCTTTCTGATTCTGATTCTGATTCTCTCTGATAATAATTTTTCATTTATCAACGCATTGTCTCAGTATTTGATCCATATTGTGATACTTACAGTACCATAGTATAGAAACAAAAATCACTGGTATCACCCATTTACGCTGACTGCTATAAAAATGATTATTTATTTACAAAATCCTGAACGTAACACATTTACTTTGTCCGTTTTAGCACCCATCTGGACATAAAAGCTCACAATTGAACAGAATTTTCCCTTGACGTCACATTTGCATATTGACTTTCCATTTTTTTTGCTGCAATTTATGAAAGCCGCTTGAACACACTGAGCGCTCCGATCCTGCCGTTAACAAAGCCGCATTCACCTTCACCACCAACTATACCTTCTATCGCCACTCCTTCCATTCAGAACCTGGCTGACGAGTTCGAAAGTTCATCCACCTTTTTTCCACCTCCCAAAATGTTTACCTTCTTGCTCCGTGCTTTCTTTTCGAATTCTGATACAGCCATAAATCAAAAGCCGGGTTTATTTTTTCCCTTTTCAAAAACAGAGCTATTCTGTGCGTCGTTTGGGGCCTTCGGGATCACCAAAGTGCGTCCGAAATATGACAGCCTTGCCTTGTTTTACCCACAGTTTTTCGACATCTTTAGGAAGGTGGAGAGGTGATGGGGGGATGGAGAGAATGCATGTAAGAGTAGAGGATTGAGAGAACAACATGCCTGGACAGAAAAAGAAAATACCTGCTAGGTTCAGTGAGTCTAAAGAGCTCAAGCTAAACTTGGAACACACACTTTTTCCCCCAAGGCCATATTACCTCTCCACCTGGTCACTATCCTCCCTCAGCCCAAGCAAAACAACACACACAAACTCTTTTTCAACAAAATCCTGTTCAATCTGAAGTCAAATAAATGAATAAATAAATAAAAGTTCTAGATTGCCACGTCCTGTAGTCTTCTAATCTTCTAAGGACAGCATGCTAGTATATCCGCGTCTTAATCCCAATCCCAAAACAGACTAGGACACTTAACTGCACACTGATGCGCTAGCTTCCTTAGTTCGTAGGTTGTATGAGGTACTTCTCTAGAGGATTACGACGGCATTCAGGTGGACGGCATTCAGAAACAAGATAAGACTGGTCTATACGAGACGTTTAATTAAAGTGTTGGAGCTGCTCATTCGGTTGGGAGTACCCAGCAGGAGGATGCATGTTCTAGGTCATCCAGAACACAGAAATACCTCACACAATAAAGTGAATGAAAAAGTCTAAACCTTTCTTCAGATATAAAAATGAGGCAACAATTACATACAACAAAACATCCTACAGTGAAATGTGAAAAACTACAGATTGCATATACGGTATAGTGTAAGCTTTTACCCTAACACTAACCCTAACCCAACACTTTTACTCAGCTAAGCGTAATGTAAGTAAAAGTATGGTCAAAAAACTACTCTGAAATGTACAATTTCATCAAAAAGTTACTCAACCGCCCCCTGCTTACTTCTAATGCAAATCCAACCTTGATATAGTGTGTTGATATAAGCAATGTTAAGCAACTATCTTGAAATGAACCCAAGTTAGCAAGAAATAGCGCAGCAGGTTAATCCAGTCTACCGCTCCGGGTTTGTGGATTATTCCATTATAGGCTCAGACTTGCCATGTGCAGAGCAGTCGGAGTTTTTGCACATCTACCACGACTGTTTAACAGATTTATTTGACATTGTTGTTGAAATAAAATGTGCTACTTGTTTTTTTTACGCAACATCCATGTATGTATTCTTTAAGTGTTTTATCCCAAAATAATGTACTTAATATTGATAATTGTAAGTGAAAGTTTCTACCAGTACTTGCACCATAAAAGACAGAAACATTACCCAATAGTTTATAACATTTATGATATTTTAGCTGTAATGCTATTTAAAAAAATGCTGTATTTAAGTCTATACTGGCTAAATGTTCAGAGTTATGAACAAATCAAGTATCTGACCTAATACTAATTACTAATGCGTAGATTTTCAACTCAACATTCAACTTTTTGATCCGCAGCATAATATCTACAAACCTTAGGCGCAATGTCAATAACAATGTCAAACTATGAAAGTGTTAGGTTTGTATTGCTTTTCTGTTTATTATATAAACATGAGATTTAAACAGGAAAAAGAGCATTTTAAGTTATAATCAGACGGGATGTGGATTAAATCAGTTTATTTTTCTCCCTTCCTTTTAAACATGTAAACTGCATCCATATAACCTCTGTACAGCATTTTAATTTGTCATTATTTATGACTGCTCTTGCGATGTGTTTCATGTTTGAAATAAATTCCTTAATTTCTTCCAAATTCCTCAAAAACGTCTCGCCTCTTACTCTACCTTCCCACAGCAAACCCATTCTTCATTACCAAGACAGTTTCTCCGAGCTCGACCCTATAGAGAAGCGAGTAGTCTTCTCAGATAAATGGGGAACTCGTAAACACTGACTTGACTGTATAGACTTTTGCATTTTATCTTTCAGCAGTTTCGCCTTTTATGAGCCTCCGGAACGGAGGGAAGTGAGCGCGGAGAGTGTATCGGAATGAAATCAAAGCAACACGGATGGCGCAGGTTGGAGAAGAATCCAGGTCGCAAATCTTGGTGCTTTTCTAGTACGTGACACCTTCGCTCATTAACAAACAATACCGCCGCGAAATTGGTTTAATGACAAAGTAATAAAAATTGCTATTCCCCGCTCACACATGCCCCAGGCGCGATTGGGGCAGAATTGGAACGAGGAGCTTAACAAGGCTGCCCGCGCATCCTTCCCTCTTTTTTTTTTTTTTGCGAACCGCTATAACCTTTTTCGAAAGTTTTTTTTTCTTCCCTCCAATGAAATAAATTAACCTCCTTCGCCTGGCTCGTTCTCTGGTGGATTCTGTTTCTCTCCATTCCAGTTCTCACCCCCGAAGAGTGGAAGAATCTTAAAATAAAAAAGAATTGAGAGTAAGGCTCACCCACGCAAAGCGACTTCATTTCAAAAGCCCTTGTTATTAAACGACCCACCAATAAAACCAAGGCATAAAGAGCCAAAAGGAGCGAGTACAGAGCGCTAACCCCTCCCTGCCTCTGCGTCGCTCTTCTGCAGGATCGTTCACCCGGCCTGGCTTTCTTTTCCTTCTTTCCTTCTTTCCTTCTTTCCTTCTTTCCTTCTTTCCTTCTTTCCTTCTTTCTTTCTTTCTTTGGAGAGCATTGTATGAGAAAACATGCATAAAACACTTGACGGGGAATTGGATTTTTCTTTACACAACAGCGATTTTACAGAAAAAACTTGGCTAGAACTTAATTAACTCAGCCCTCTATTGTTAGTTATGAAAAAAACTAGCTTCCATACTTTCTATTTACAGTATAATGTTGGCAGAGATGGGGATTTCAAATACAATTACTCATGTTAAGGTAATTGAGTACATTTCTTTTGGGTAATTGTACTTCTTTTGAGTAGATTTTTGAGTAGAAACTTAATTCCGCTTCAAACATTTGCATTAATCAAAAATTATACAAAAACTAGTACTAGATTGATGATTTTTTTCATGCATACCTTTTACTATTATTTAAGCACAATTGTGACTGCAGTATTTGTACTTGAGCACATTTTCCGCTATGTAACTGTACTTTTACTTATTTTTGGTCAAAGTTGCAGTTTCAAGAACTATGGTAGATTTGTGTAGACATACTCTACATAAAACGTTGATAATTTGTCTGACTTCAAAACATTTGTATTTCTTTTTTTTTTTTTACTTCATATAAAGATATATTTACTACAAAATCACCCAGAAACATGCCATATAAGGTGTAAAAACATCAATAAGATTCAGTCAGATTGAAAAAAAAAGATTAAATTATCGTCTTTTTTTCATAAACCACAATAAACCATTTCTGACCGCATAAACCTGTGTGTGCGCCGAGCAGAGCCAATCGTCCCGAGCGCAGCAGCTGCTTTCGATCATGGTTTGGGCAGCCGTCCGATCCCGGCTGCAATGGGGTTGGGGTTGGCGGGGGGTATAGCCGCCATGTCCCGATGTGCCCCCGGTGGCTGCTAAAGTGTGAGTGGGCCCTGTTAATGGCAGTGGCGTTTTCACACATACATGTACGGGGAGAGGGGGACATAAACACTGCCGCGCATTGGCTTCAGCTGTTTAAGACTTCCTCAGCTCAAACCCAAACCCGGCGGCGGAGGCACATTTGGCTGCTGTGCGGTTAAATTCAGCTTGAGCTACAAGGAGCTGGCAATCGTTGGTTGAAATGCCAGCTGATTTGGAATTGATTTGATGAACTGTTCTACTGTTGGCGCCAGTCATTAAAATCAATTGAACTTCATTTTATTGAAACTTTGCCAAAATCCCACTCATGTTAAAACATATTTGGCTCTGTTAGTAAGATAGTTAGTGTAATTTCTTTGGTCAGTAGGCATCGTCCAGGGGTGTCCAAGCTATGGCCCCGGAGCCAAATGCGGCCCTCAGACCATTCTCGGACCATTCTCCCCTCGGACCAATTGGCCCACATTATCCGGAGAAATAGATTTTACTCGTAATTTAAACTCCTTATCCGTTATAACCTCAATAACCAACATCTTGGTTTGAGACAGACTTAATATTAGGAGGCTAAAATGTGAAGGATAAAATGAATCAGAAACAATGCATAGCCGTATTTTATAGACCAAAAGGGTTCAGGCTGAAGTTTCTTAACATAAATTATGTGTTCAAGGTGTGCTATGTAAGTAGGGGTACATCCAGCTATCAAACTTATACTTTGGCATCTAAAACAGAGACAACGCACCTTTACTATTAACAAACCCCAGTAGCAATTAAAGATTTAGCTATTAAATCTTTAGATATGTTAAATTGTTCTGTTTCTAATGACTCCACGATAAATATGTGCATAATTACATTACCAAAAATCACTCCTAGGGCAACAGTGAGCCCACTCTGTTCCCACACTGCCAATAATGGAAATATGTTTGAGCAAATTTGCTTTTCCCTTCAAAACCGATAAAATGGGATTATTATTACGGCAGCACGGGGGCAAAGCTTGCCAGATCCAATGAAGCTAACGGGAGCAGGGGGGCTGGCACTTGGGATCTGACAACAGAGTCAATTCTGCTAATTAACTGCCAATTAGCGCTCCCTAAATGAGAGGGATCATGATGCTAGTGTTGGCAGCGTCCTCGTAGTGTGCTTACTCTCTTATACTCTCACCCGGGTACAAGATGTGTATGGTATATTTAGAAGAGCAGAGGCAAGGGGATGGTCGCCGCCGAAGCTCCCCGGTCGCAGCCAAAAAAAGGTCTGACATTTGCATCTGGGTCAAAGTTGGATAGATAAGCAACTTCACTCGAGGCAAAAAACAGGGTATTCGATGTGTCCGGGAATTTTCAAGGAGTTTTGGGTGAAGCGCAGTGGCCCTTTCCTAATGTGGGGGATTGTTTTTACACCTGATGTTGCACAGT
The DNA here is from genome assembly GCA_015082035.1 of Chaenogobius annularis. Taxonomy (NCBI): domain Eukaryota; kingdom Metazoa; phylum Chordata; class Actinopteri; order Gobiiformes; family Gobiidae; genus Chaenogobius; species Chaenogobius annularis. The sequence goes on along the minus strand of BJKM01000071.1, from coordinate 801,771 downwards.
GGCCAGGGCCAAAAATACTGCAGCATGCTTTTGGAAAGTCAATCTATTGTCAATTTCTTTTGAAAAGTACTGCAATTCGGTTTGCCATATATTTGTTAAAAGTATGATTCTAGTTTAAGGTGCACAAATTTATAAAAAGATGTTCTATTAAACTATAAAGTTAAACTATATTCAAGTTTTTCAATAAATAAAAAGTAAAGCCAGCAATTGAATAAATGCAATGAAAAAGAGATGGATAAGTGAAATGACATACAGTGGAACATTCCAGCTAACATAAACATCTCCATGGAGACAAGTAGGTGGCGGACCCTTTAATGGTATAAAACTCACCTTGGGACACATTTAATCATAATTCTTTATCATATTGTTTGATGCAATGCTTTTACAATACGATATTAATGAAATGTAATCAAAACATAAGAGTAAGTTGGCTCTCATAACACAAATATGAGTCTTTAATAACATAAATGAGTCATATTGAGTTTTGACACAGACTTGGTTGGACTGAAAGAGCTGAGCAGACTAATGAGAGAGACCTCAAAAGCCCCGGTTATAGATTCATAAACTCACTTATAAAGAATATGAAAAACTCAGCTGGGCCTGTTCCATTGCTTTCTTTTTTACGTTTGGAAAATATTAGTTATTATTTTTGCATTTCATAATGGGCTCGCCAGCCAAACCCGGGATCATAAAAATCATAAAAGGCATTCTGAGTCTCGTATTGGACTGATGAAGCGTGCAGGCTGGAAAAGTGCAATCGCTTTGTACTGATCTCCTTTGCCTGGATACAAGCAAATGTGAATATAAATGTAAAGCTGTAGATGCGTATTAAGGGTGAAGCAAAATGAGTTATAGAACACCAAAAAAGCAAATTCACAATGTAAAGAATATTGAAAAGTCACTCAATGGCTACGTTTTCATGCAGACCAACAATAATTTGATTAGTGGAGTTATCAGATTATGGAAATGTCACGTAAACATTTCCATCTGATGTGAGTAATCTGATTTATATCTGATTTTTTACAGATATACAGGTTTCGTCAAGGAAAATCATGCAAAAAAGGTCAAATGAATGCAGCAAAGACAAAATTGAAAGAGAAATGGGCAAAATGGTTGTTTTAAAATCTATTGTACTTTGTCTTCTCTCAAAATCCACTGTCACGTTGCCAGGTGTTAATGGTGATCAAATCTACTTTCTCTTACAGAAATCAGATCTAATTGTTGTACGTGATTATTCTTGGTATTTACCCAATTTCCAATGTAAACAACACGACATCAGAAAGTGGTCTTAATGTGCAGGCACTGACAGGGAAGGGAACATTAGCAAATTACAGAAGTAAGTAGGAACCGAAATGGCGTTTTCTACAGAAACGAAACAATCTAGTACAGACATTTTCCGCTATTCATATTCACATAGTCATAGAAAGTGTGTCTATGTAAACATTTGTGCACTAAAGACTCCTAAACCCGACCCTTAATCATAACCCTGAACTTCCCCTGAGTGATATATTTGCCAGTATAAGAACGAAAACGCTAAAAAGATTGAATGCTAACTGGCAGCACGCACAAAAAAGATGTGTCTGCATGTGTGTGATTTTTTTGTGCCTTTTCTGGTTCAAATGTTTTCCCACTCACACTCAACTCAAAAATGGGAGTTTAAAACATTGACAAACATTGTGATTTGTTAACCCAATAGTATTTTTTTTAATTTCATTTATTGTTCATCAAGGTACATCTGGCAATTCTTCAAGGCACACTAGTTTTCCTTGACACACTGCTTAAAAGGACTCATGTTCACTGGATATAGACTTGATTTTGTCTGGTTCTAGTCCTGGCTTGGTCCTGGTCTAGTGCAAGTGTGAACGCACCCTTGGACCATTTTTGCGTCAGTTAATGTGCCATCTTTTGGTTATTCTTTGTTGTTAGAAATGTGGCATTGAAAAAGCTAGTTTTAATGGCAAAATATCAAAACAAAACGTGATCATTTGACCCGTGGAGTCTACCATAGATGAAAACTTGCCTCTTACGACTTCTTAGGCATCTTTTGGAAACCTACTCATTATAATGCGTAAACAAAGATTTAGTTACAGCGACACATTGTCTAAATATCAAAGCACCACTGATCATTTCAAGGCCAAAAATAACTGCAAAGGATCAGATTTTGGCGTCATAAGTTTGGGTAGAGTGGCAGAGAGGAAACGATCTCCTCATTATTCCGTCATCTCACCACAGCCAGGCAGCGATGGGCGTCCGACACAGAACATGTCCGCTCTTGGCATGTGCTGACGATTGGACTGACTGCTGTGCTACTGTAGCGCTAATAACAATACAGAGACCGGTACTAAAGCCACTGTGTTTGTATTTTTTTTACCGGAGGGTCTTGCTTTTCCAGCCCGGAGGGGATAGACGCAGCCGCGGGGGGAGGGCGTCTAATTAGCGGCAGAAAGGAATACAATGAGTGAGTTATTAAGACACAGGGGCGGGATTGCAGACGGCCTTTGAACCCTGACTGAGCACAGGTCAACGCGATAAGGAGAGGAAATCCGACAGACTGCGGCGCCAAGCTAGCTGTGCCCGCTACGCGCACTCCAACCAGCAGCTCAGGGCACTGCGGACTGGCTTTATCTTATGATGGGACAAATTCCAAGTCGTGCTAACAGGCGAAGGTGGCTATATTGAGCGACGTTTGTTTGTTTATAATGTTGTATGGCTTTCACGAGCAAGACTTTAGAGGTTCAAGTTTGACGCGGGAGTAGGCTAATGTACTGCTAACATCTTTGGAGTAACACTTTATATAAACTACAGTTTTATTACCCTTTATAAAGCAAGAACAAAGACAATGGTTTATTTAGAATTATTGAAGCATTTTAGCTACTTAATTACTCCCCTAAATCCTAACACATAATTAAGTCATTATTAAGCCTGAATCATTCTTATTAAACTATTTGTTCATCATGAATTAAGTCTTTGTTCATGCTTTACTAAGGCTAATTAAGGTGTAGTTATTATACCCTTTGAACATAATTAGTTGTACATTTTGAATGACTTGCTAACGTTCTTTATTTAGTCATTGACCGCACACTAACATCTTGGAAAATGTATTCTGATTGTGTGATTACATAAACATGCATGCTTAACTCCAAAATGTATGGTTATGTTTTGGGGAAGATTTCCCTGGACGAAAGGACCATAAAGACCAGATTAGCAATATGATGAATTAGCCTACAAAATGTTTGAGTACCCCAAAATCCGCTTGCATCATTGCTGTGTAAAATTGGAGGCAAGCGGAGTCTCCAAAACTACAACACAAAGTTACCTACATCTCTGTGTATTTGATCTTCAATACTAATCATAAAGGGGCTGTATTTGTCTGAATTTGTCTTGTCCCAGTCCAGATATATTGTAAAAGCATCTATTCGTGTGACAATGAGCCCATTGTGCACGCTTTGCATGTAATTATACAGCAATTTATTCTCTGTAAAACTGAAAGTGCGCTGTTAGCATACTAGTTGTTGTTAGCATGATGGCAAAACTCGCTGTGGAGTTGCAAAAAAATGCTTAAACTCACAGCAGTAATTAATTAGGAGGTTCAGAATGCATTCGGTAATTGAGAAACACACAACTGCAGACAGTTTAAAAAGAGCTAATTTGTTGTTCACATTTTTAAGACCGTAAAACTCAGTTACAGTGCCATTTAACGGCGATAACTACATTTCCAGACTGTGTCTTGTATAGATGCATTTGCATGCTCTTCTGCCTGTGCACAGTGGTAAATAATGGCCGAGTGGTTGGCTGGCGTGTGGGTTTATGAAAGCTGGCGTGCTGAGCCTGACGCTGGGATGGGAGAGGATTCGGTCAGGCCCCATTTAGCCCAGGCAGATAGCAGACACCAGGGGCTGCAGAGGCCGGCAAATGCGTATGTCTGCTGCGTAATGTAATGTGGATAAAACTGCAAGGAAGACAGGAGAAAGAGTAAACTGTAGTATCACCAAAACCTCCTTTGTTTTGAATAACTATATCCCTTCTCTTGATGATACAGAAGCTAATTATGCTAGGGTTAGAGTTTTGGTTTAGAAATGCAAATGAGTCTCCACTGCTCAATACACTTTTTTACACAATGACACGAAACAAACATTTTCAAAAATAGATGTGTGACGTTGTGAATTTTGGCCCACTTAGAATGACTATAAATACTGTATGTAATAGGTTATTACCTTTCCATAGCAGAGATGCATGAGACTAAAATAAAGTAGTCCTAAATGTGGGAGAGAGAACAAGAGAACAAATGAGTTTTGTATTAAAATGCATTGAAACTCCTCCATTCTAAAGAATTTTACCTTGGTGTTTAGAGGCCTTACTTTCCTGACTGAAGTGATCGAAAAACTATATATATGTGCAGATAAAAAATTAATTTGAAAAAGTGATTAAAAAGCTTACAGTGCAATAAAATACAATACATTACATTACATAACTATAGCGGCGAGTAGAAGACACACTAAAGCATTCATATTAAATCCTAGTATGTGTGTCTAGTTTATGAATATGTGAGTTATCTTTTGTGCGGTGACTACATGATCTTCCTTGTCAGCTGCTGATTACACTGTCTACTGTTATGTTAGTGGCAGACACCTGAGCTGATGCTTTTACGACGCGCACACCGACACGTGCACCTCGACCCTCACCTCGCCGCTGTAATCTTAAACAAATGTCATTACGCCCGGGACTGCTCCACCGTACAGTTAGCGTGACGCCAGTTGTCTCGCGCGTAAGCAAACAAACTACCTAATAGACAACTAATGGTGTCTGAGCACATAGGACATCACCGTGATTAAGAACAGTAAAGGTAGAGGCTACTATTAACAGAGAAATAAGCCCCGCCCACGGTCTAATGTGGGCAGCGCAGACAGTGGACTTTACTCTTCTGCTTTTTGAGTTTAACTTATGATAGTAATATGTACAAGGACAACAAGAGGGGAAACTATGGCTAATTATCACAATTATTTAATATTAGTTTTCATTACCCATTCACTTTCTAACGCACAACTGTTTGAAGTTTCGGTTCCACAATGTAAAGTGGTCACTCGGACTGTATTTATTTCGTCTTTTTACCTCTTAGTCGACCAAATAGCATTTATTTTTCCTCATTTTGGTGATACTTACTTAGAAACCATACAAACAAACAAGGGCCAAAGTTAATTGAATTTACAAAAATATAATTGGTTCCTCCGCTGGTAAACTGTCCTTGCATTTTGAATGGACGTAGATTCCTCTTTTTTCTCCCTAACTTTTCTTCCCAAAATGCCACTTGGCTGATGTAAAACTATACTATACATTTGACCACAAGTACTATCCCACTAAAGCAAGTAACAATAAAAAAACACAAAAACCTGCAGTAAGCTTCCAAACCACAATTATACTACAGCACTTGGGTCGCAGGTAAGCGCCGAGGCCGGCCGCCAGTTGTGGTCGGAGGCAGGTTGACGGTTGATGGGGCAGGCAAATGCACCGTCCATTGACTGTGACACAGAGACCCTTGTGCCCTGGGCGAGCCGCGATTGTGCCAGTGGACAAAAGGCTGATTCAGCACATCCTTCCCCCGGGGCTGCGCTGGGGAAACCGTAGACGCACGCAGGCACACCCCCTTCACCTCCCCTACCTCCTCCTGCACTCATCCTCTGCTCCTCTGCCTCTCTCCCTCCCTCCCTTGTTCACTGCCCTATCTCCCGCTCTTTACATTTCGACGAGCTACGCGCGGCGACATCAAAGGGAGCCGCCGAACAATGCCAGCGGAGGCCAGCCAGTCAGGAATTTGAAGAGCTCTTTTGGAGTCAATTCTGCCATGTGCCTCTGGATAATCTTAGCTAGGGCCAGGAGAGGACAAGTTAATGAACTTCCAAAACAGCAAATTCTAAATGAACAAACAGACAAGACTGCTTGGACGGTGCCTCGTCAGAAATAGTTTTAGAACTCCATCCACTTAGGAAAGTACAAAGGCGAGATAAATAAACCTAGCTTGCCCCCGACATGCTAATGTAAGCAGTTATGATTGCAATTTGAGGTAGAAATGCCCAGAACGAGTCTGACAATGATTTATGGACGTAAAAACAGTGCAAAAGATCTCGAAGCACAACCTATGATGTCACTAAACTTGAAACCAAGTGTTTTTATGAGGCTCAGGGGGAGAAGACTTACTAAAACAAGCGTGAATGAAGCTAAATACAACTCCAGTTTTGTTTTTGATGAGGGAAAGCTGTAAGGCTACAAGCTTCTAACGGACATTCAAAACATCAAGCCGCGCTAAAATTAGGCATAGCCATCTATTTTTATTGCTTTTTGACAACTGGATAGAATTTAAGATAGTTTTTATACCTTCATATTTACTAGCAGAGCGTCACATCACCTTTGTTTTGATGCTAATTATTAATGTGCCCTCTGCTAATTTAGGCACTTCTTGAAAAATAAGTACAAAGACTCAAATGACACGACGCCGGTGGAGGTCAGCTATCAGGTATTTGAGGAGATCTTCAGGGGTTTCATATAGTCAAATCTGTCCTGTGCGTCTTGTTAATCTTCAAGCCAGGATGGAACCAGTCAATGAGGGACGGATCTCTTTCATTTGATTGGCCAGAGCGCACTTCCTCTCTTGTCTTCTCTGGTGTAAAAGAGCCAATAAGGCGGAATCCTGTGCCAAATGAGATGACAAGTCCCCAGAGACAGGCCAGCCAGCGCCTGTGATGTCTTCATTTGAGTAAAGTGCTTTTGGCATGTTGGTCTTAATGAGGGCTGTGGTATTGCAGTGTTGTCCCGTGTACAGTAGATACAGTTCTACTGAAAGAACATATTTGTGGTGGCTCGTGTGATGGGATTTATAGATTTGGCTAATATTCAAAGGACTTGAATTCGGAATAGTTTTGTGGATTTTTGAATATTCTAGATTTAATTACTTTTTGTGGTGAGATTACTTGTTTAGAAGAGCAAAATTATCAATGCAGAAATCTAGTCGACAAACGTACTACTCAAATGTACAATTTTAATACTATAAAGTGTCTGGGACCCTTAAATAAAACCCTAGCCACACTTTTAACATAAAAATAATTAAATAAAATTTAAAAAGAGGATTTTTAATCTTGTAAATACAGTGCATCCAAGTAAAAACATCAATTGTCTTTATCTTTTTGAACAATACAATTGGATTCCATGTCTTCAATAAATGCTTTGTCTATAATGCACACGGGGGCGTGCTCAATGCACATGCTTCTTGTTCCAACACCATGCAAACTCCTATTACATCTATCTTTACAGATCCCAGGTCAGATCACTATTTTAGCATTAATCACCGTGACACAGGCAAGGCAAGTCAATTTTCTGCTTTGCTAGGTGAGGTTGCGTGGAAAAAAAAACAACAACCAGACTTGGGTGGTGGGGGCTAATCTTTGGTTACTGTTGTAATTGAAATGCTATCCACACTGTAGGGTGCATTAAAGCCGTGATAACGCTGGTTCCTGTGGCCAATTTAAGTAGCTTGCCTTGGCTAGCAGCGAATGCGAGGAGGGGGTTTGGTTAGGTTGGGTGATCGTCGGTGCGAAGGAAGGATAGAAGGGATAGAAGGGGGGTAAGATAGATAAGCGAATGACAAACTCGGTTAATTCTCCAGGCATGTTTCTCATTGTGATTCGGAAAGAAAAAATTAGGTAGGGGAAAAAATGAATCACAGAATCCAAAAAAATCAATTGACCCTCGGGTGGCTTGTCAGGCTTTGCGAGCGTGATAAACCTAAAAGCTCCGTTAATGTCGGCCTGCCTGCGCTCGACAGATAGGGCACTTTGTAAATGAACCCGCTTTGATAAATATATTAAGGGAAAAGCCGCGAATAAAAGGCTGCAGACTTGTCATTTGTAAATAGCACCCCCGCTACATGGAATTAGAATGATAAAATAGGCCCGCCATATAATTAAGTTTGTGTAAGACCTGAAATCCGTGCAAATACCTTCCTGCCATTTTGAAAGGGAGCTGTCACTTCAATTAATCTGAACATCACAACGCAGAATGTAGCGCAACAAAATTAAGCCACCGCGATAAAACCTGGGCTAGTATTTTGATAAGTAATTCCTGTATCATTTCTTTGCCTCTGTGATCATTTTATTTAATCCCACCACCCCCAGTTATGCGTTAAGCCCTGCACAAAGGGGTCTGCTGGCCAGGCCACCGAAAACCTTAATCCAACATATTGTCGCTCCTGTAAAACCAAAGAGGGGGTGGCAGCCATTTTTTACATTTTTTGTTTTTTGATTTTGGGTTTGATGATCTTTCGCCTTTAAAAATATCCACAAAGACCATGAAGGATAACAGCGGAACATCCTCCTAGCTTACATGTAATAGCGTTACAAAGAGTGTCTGGTGCGGGATGGTTAAACGGTTTTGCGAGCATTAGATGTCTTGGCAAAAAAAAAATGAAAATTGCAGTGCTGGTGGCAGAGATAGGACGGGTGCGGAAAACAAGGAATATCAACATGAGCTAAAATCCAGAATTCAGAATCATGAATAGTTGTTTAAATTAAGTTAAGTCTAAACAAATTTAACTAGTTTTATGATATTTTCAATTGGTCACTTGTAATGAAAGTTGTACACATAATTACTTAAGCCACTCTGGGCAATTCAAATCTTCTATTCAGACTTGGGAGTTTGTTTGTATGAATAAATAGATCAGGTCAATAAGTGGGTCAGGGTAGTAGATGTCGGGCCTAATATGAGAACTACTACTATTCACTTCTGTACTTCTGAACGCAAGTCATTTTTAACCTGTAGACATTCCTTTTAGCATTAAGTATCTTGACTCACCAGTTGTTTACTTGTAAGATGGTGAGGCCTGTGTCTTGAGCTAGCTGCTTCTTCTGCTCTTCAGAAGGATACGGGTGCTGCAAGGAGGAGAGAAACGACACAAATGAGCTTGTTTAACATAGATTAACATAAATACATGCATTGAAGAAACAGAACCCGAGCGCACCTTCCATACACACATACAGACACACACGCCCCGAGTCAAGTTGCTAGCCTGTGTATGCTTGTTGTTCAGTGAAACCCAAGATTGCACCCGTTGCTGACCTCCACCCAACCTTGAACATTGTAGACATTGGGAAAACCTACACGTGTCCACCCACTCAGCTGCATAGAGCTCCTATTCACGCGCTAAAGCTGTCAGAGCAGGCCAAACAGGTTCATCAAAACTGTCAACACGGATAACCCCATTGGCTTGTCCCCAGTTCTGCCCACACACCTGACATACAGCAGAGCTACATGTGCGATTGTATGTACAGTATACGCAAACAATTAAGGAGGCCGTGGACAACCTTGTCTAATGCCATGAGAATGAGGGGATGCAGATGATCTATTCATCTACTTTCACCATGTTGATGTGTACCTTAAAAGAAGCTGTACCTGATCATTTTCGGTTCATTTTCTAGTTCATTTTAAACATGTCGCAACAATCCAAACTTATTTCTCCTAGTTTTGCCATCTTGGTAATGCTAACAACAAATAGCATGCTAACAGCGCACCTCCAGATTTGTGGGGGATAAAATGCTCTATAATTAGATGCAGACAAAAACAATACAATTCTATTGGGTTTTTGTATTTTTAATAATACATTTGTTGGCAAGAGTAATTATTGTGCAATTTTTCCCAACATTCCAAAATCCAAAGTACAGATGTTTTTAGTTTATCAACCTAAACAGACCAGAAATGGCCCTCCATGGTTTTCTTCATTTATAAAGCATACTATAGCCAATGTAAGAAGACGATCCTTTTAAAATGCTATTTCATGAGAACGAGTGGGCGCCGATTTGCAAGAAAACGCATTTATCTCCCCTTCACCGTTTGACATGTGTCTTGATGGTGGCTTTTTCAGCTTAGCCAGAGCGATTCTTATAGACTTATAGGAAAAAACAAAGCAAGCTCGAATGAGACGCCAAGAATTTTACCTGAAAATGTAATTCGGTAACAAGGGGGATGCAATGACACTATTTATGTCAAGTCCAATCTGGAGAAACACGGGATGATATAAATGCTAGACCTTGGGCTTGGCGCGCTCCCCCTGGGCTAGCTATGAAGCATGACAAAACAACAGTGATCGCTGGTGACAGATGTCTTTAAGGGCTAGATTAGGAGTCAGAGCGCACGCAAAGCAAATAAATGAGATGCTATGTGTTGCCATTCACTAGCGCAAGACAAGAGGAGAACATTACAACCCATACAGTATATTGGGAAAACAGAAATCAGCTATATTTAGACACTGTCAAATCTTGTCAGCATTGATTGTCTTGTCAAGTTGTTACAGTTGGGTTCAAAAGCAGTAGAAATGGCACTTTTGTTCAAATGTGATCGGGAATATTTGCATTTCAGAAAAGGATATCCAAGGTTGACGATATAAAGACACAAGCATTCCGGTAACTTTAGAGGAGAGACAAAAATATTCTACCACAATTACTCAGTAGCACGTGTATGCAACCTTCTTTGTTCAATGTACAAAAGCTAAGATGTCAAGGCTATTGTTAGCTTTTCTGTTGGACTTTTACATCGTCATCTAAAGAAGTTTAGTCAGAATTAAACCGGTTGCATTTTGTCAATGTAAACTTACTATAGAACTGTGCCAATAACAAATGCGGACAATTTTATCACGATACTTTTGATACAGTAAGAACAAACATTTTATGTTGTTTTTGTAATGGCTGACTTGAAATTCCAAAAGTCACATCCTAGCAGATTGTTTCATGATATCGCACACTGTGAGAGGCTATGAATTCCTGAACCCTAGAGAAACCTCTATAATGTAAAACATGTAAAACACAACATATCCAAACAGCAACACACAAATGTTTCAAAAATCAAACGCACATAAGTCGTACACGGCTCATATTAAATTTTACCTTGAAATTCTAATGTCATACTAATGAAGCAGTGCGCGGGCGGATATCAGCAGAGGCAGCCTCTCGTCTCCGCTCGTCTAGTCCCTTTTAATTAAAGGTGAGATGAAAAAAAAAAACTGTCTGGAGGAATGTCTTCAATTAATAACAAACAAGGCTAAGATTGGACAAATAATGAGGGCCCCGGTCGGAGAAAAGGATTAATCTGATTTGTACTTGTGTATAGGGGCCCTTTTAATATGCTAAAATCATTAACAAAGGAAAGATGATAATGCACGCCTGGAAATACATTTTTTGATTGCCTGGTGCTGACATTTCCTTGGCGAGAGGAGACAGAGACGTTTTTTCCTTCTTTGTGTGAGTGTGCATGCAATGCCTCTGTACAGTAAAGTAACAACATGCATAAATCATTAGCAAGAGACTGTAAAACTAGCCATATAGGACAATTTGGTCATGGAAAAATATCAATGAGGTTTTTGTTTATGGGGAAGAAGATGCTAATGCTAATGAGAATCTTAATAGTGTGATTAAAGCTGAAGAAAGTAATTGTAAGATTAAACCTAATCGTTATATTGTGTTTTTTTCTTTAGCTGTAAATAATGTTAATGTAGTTAAATGTGCTAAGTGTGCTTTTGTTTTTTGTCTTTATTTTCCTTATGGGTTTCATCCATTTAACTTTTCTGTTTATTCAGCTGAAATGATTGAGATTGTTACTTGAATGGTTGACTGCATTTTATTGATGAATGTATGATGAATACATAACAAACACAAAACATTAACCCCAGCTATGAGGTGCAAGACAAGGCAAGTGCTTCAGATTCACTCGCTAGAAAATTGTGGTTGACCAGTGTTAGCCTAACCCGAAGCCATCCATTAAGGACAAGGCAGGGTCATCAAGATAACCTCAAGACATTTGGACCACAACAAACCTCTCAGAACAGGCAAAATGTTCTACTTTCTTAGAAAAAAATCCAAGCTCATTTCCCCTGCAAGAATGAATCCCCGCAAGATTAAATTAAGATTCTGCTGGTTTCAGTCTTCAGTATTTTTGTGCAGCTCTCCCACAAAATGAAATTAAAAATCTGGTCAGAAATTAAGGTTTCAGTTTGTCCCAATGGAGAAATTTGTCTTTTTTTTCAAGAAATGCAAGCAGTGCAAATCAATCTGAACAAGTCAAAGTCTGCAAATGTTTTTAATGTCTCAAAAGGGCTTATAAACAACTAACTAGTGCTTATTGACGCTTTGTAGTTCACTAAGAAAATGTATTATGTTAGTAAATGCCTTATACATACTTATAAACAACTAACTAGTGCTTATTAAAGCAGAAGTAAGTAACATTTTCACCTCATTAAGCATCTTCGTAAGTTCCTGTGTTGGGAAAATATGTATTTTTCGGGGTGTTTGAAGTGTCTGTCGTCGCCCCCTGCTGTCTCTGGACGGAAACCAACCTTCTAACATTTGTCGACATGGACCCGAAGATAACTCGGCTGAGAAACCCTGGCTCTTTTGGCAATGTGAAATGTTTTTGGATGTATACTGTCTTTCTGTGAAGAAAACCTGCGCTTTTGCGTCTATTTCTGACTATGTTATTTCACAAGGGAGCTGCAGGGGGAGCTCTATCGCCAGAGTTACTTAGTTCGCCTTTAACGCCTTTTAAATTGTTTACTAAAGAACCTTATTTTAAAGCGTTACCGTCAAATCTCCTCAAATCACGATTCTGTACCCAATCTTTGTTTTACAGTGTGCTCTCCATTATGACCGAAGCCTGATATGTAGCCGAACATGCGAGACAAATGTGGATGTGCAGTTGATGTGGTGTGGGTGGGCAGGGGGATTGGAAATGGGACTGGGTCATTTACATTGTATTAAGGCTTCCTCAGCCTCTCAGGACCCTGCCTGGTCATCAATCGCCCACTGTCAGCCGTGTAGCGCGCTCTGGCCCGGTGATAAATACACCAGCCAGCGGCACGGCTCGTCCAGCAGCGTGGCATAATGGATGGTTTGAACAAACAAGAAAGATGTCTCATCAAGGAGAGTGGGGACGTTAAAGGGCCCCACGCGCACAAAAGCCCTGAGTAAGGAGATTTGGCCTGACCATACAGACACCACAGTGAAAAATCCTATTGCCATCGGCTCACAGCCCCTCCAGCTCAGGCTCAGTCCCTTATTTGTGTCAGATTAGGTGTAACCCGTAGACCTCTCTATACCTGCTTACGACACAGCTGGATATTCTTGGCAACAAAGGAGAATCTAGCACTGCGGAGTCTAGTTCCTGTTCTACTTATGTTTTAGTTCTTAGTTAGGTCATGTGCTAGAGCTAGATTTGTTTGAAAACTGATTTATTCCTGTTTTGTCATGACCGTTTATCCTGTCAAGATTTACGGTGAGTTCGCACTTCAACACATGAAAATTGGGATGAACCAGAACTAAAACCGGAACTAAACCTGAACTTGATCAGGACTATTTTAGTTGCTTTTGTATTTACCCTAATTAGAACAAAAATTGGCTCAATTTGGGACCGAAGAACGACAAGTATGAACGCACACTAAAAACCACACGTCTTTGGTTCTGACCTTCTTTAATCCTTGTTTAAACTGTATTTATGACTCAACTTGCTGGTAGTTTATTAAGAATGAGTAACTACTTAATTAAGAGGTTCATTCTTCATAAACAATTCATTTTTTTGTTTTATGATGTCAGACTTTGTTCAAAATACAACTTCAGATATATTTCTGATGATCAAGTAACATAATATCATCGCTAACAGCCCACAAAACTTCATATACAAAAGCCCAGCTCCACACACCTGTACGCCCCCTTTGCCTCTCCAGTTACTCGCCTTTTGTTGACCCGCTCGGTAGCACACACACCACACTTTTATGGCTGTCACTCGGGCCACCCACACTTTATGTTGTGGCTGCAGCACAGAACTTCCACTATACAGAGCGACAAAAAGCAAGAAAGCCAGCGAGAAAGCGAGAAAGCCAGGGTGTGGACTACAGCTCCAGCACACATGCATTTGTCATGGGCTTAGCGGTTACACGGCGTCGGTGGCTATGAAATCTGAGAATGGCTATTTAGACCTCTGAGTGACCTCTTCATGTTAATTGCTGCGGTTGGAAAATGCCAGTAAATCAACAGCTAAAAGTGCACTGCAAAAGAAAAAAAAAGGAATATTAGTCAGAACGACGTCAAAATATCAATCTTGTTTCGAGTTGTTTTGACAAGTTGAGATCGATTGAGTGAGTATTCCTTGATTATCTTATTTCAGGGACAAAATATGTTAACTCTACGTAATCATTTTGAACCAGCTGCCCTGAAAAAAAGAAAAAAATAATAATTATATATATATAGTCAGCTCCGCCCTGCGACGAGTTGGCCACTGTCCAGGGTGTACCCCGCCTAAGGCCCAAAGGCACTGGGATAGGCTCCAGTCACCCGCGACCCCTAACAGGAACAAGCGGTAGAAAATGGATGGATGGATTGGATAGTCAGCTCTACTAACTAATAATTATTTGGCACCATCTTTAATCATAAACTTTTTTCATTTCATCAATAGTCAAAATAATATTATTTATATTGTAACTTGACTTTTTAAAATGTGTTTTGACCAGATCAAACTACAATATATGCTTTCACATAAAGAATATTTACAAGAAAAGTGTATAATTTAAAAAAATCCTCAAGCATGTAATCTTTTTTTCATTCTGATTTATTAAGGCCACTTTCTTTGAGATAAAATGACTTTTTTAGAGTCTTTATTGTATAGATAATAATTAACAATGTTTAAAATAGTCAAAGAATATATTATTAGTCGATTAGTCATAATTATTCTGTATTGTCACTGCTGTTTCAAGATTGTGTTCAAATTTCAAAGCAAATCAAGATTGCAGTTTTGAAATCATTTAACTCATATATACTCGTATACTATATTTTGGTGTAATATTCAAATGAAATTCAGCGCTCCAAATCGGCGGTAGTGCATCTTTGCCTTAGCCTCAGGAGACAGCCAGGACATATCTGTTAAATGGACGAAACCCAAACACGAGCAGGATCAAAGATGTTATTGATAATTCTCTCCCGCCCGGCGCTCGGACGCTCGATACGGTCAGCTACAAACACCAAGGCCAATATCCTTAAAAGAGGACTGACCGCAAAGCATAAAAACAGACAGTCTATAAATGATTACAGTCGCAGATAGAGAACTTAGCTTTACTGCAGCTTGCAAACGGAAGAATCTCAGTTAATCACGCTAAAACCTGTTAATGGCACAAGTGTGGATCATGAAATAAATGAAGCCATATTTCAAATTTTCAGCAACAACACAAACTGGCAAGACAGAAAGAAAAGCAATCATATGTTATGTTATTTTATTTGTTTAATAGAATATTTTTTTACTTTAATCTTTGTCTCACCAGATGATCAATTTATACAATTTCAACCCACAACATTATCTACAATCAAAATGTGTCCTACTTTAGTTGCAAGAAAATCAAGAAGTGATGTTTAAATACTCTCTGCAGCTGACATTTTGAACTTGTGTTGACAATCGATGGGCCCCTTTTGAAGTATATTGTGACTGCTGCCTTGAAACATAACGACAAACACGCGGACAGGTGGCTCCCATTCTGTCACTCAACCTATATAAGCTAACCTACAGGTCAACTGCTAGCTAAATGACGTCTTCCATATTGTTCCGTATGCAATGTCGTCTTTGGTTACCTTGGTGAATGTTTTTTCATTCTTGCATTTGTAAGCCATAGAAACTAGAAATGTAGCTCAAAACATCAATCTGTTAGCATCATGTCCACAATAGCCATAGTCTTGTATTTATTTGGAGTAAAATATACTCCAAAGTGGTTCATAGGTAATATTTGAGTAATTTAAGAGCTCTTGTGTGTTTTAAAGTCCTGAAAAAAATGATCAATGATCGATTGAAAACCTCAAATACCTTCACTACAAATGTTCTATCTAAAAGGACTTAAAAACCAAATCCAAGCATTCAATTTTAAAGTGAATATATATCTCTCTATATATATTAATATTGGGAATGAAAAATAACAGGATAGTATTCTGATTAATACAAACCTCAAATGACCTTAAATACAAATCTTCTAACTGTTAACATTGTCACATTGACAATATATCTTTGCCAACAATTATAGTTATAGTTAGCATCTTGTTGACAATTATAGTTAGCATCTTGTTGACAATTAAAGTTAGCATCTTCTTGACGATATATTTAGCATCTTGTCAACAATATAGTTAGCATCTTGTTGACAATCATAGTTAGCATCTTGTTGACAATTATAGTTAGCATCTTGTTGACAATTATAGTTAGCGTCTTGTCGACAGTTATAGTTAGTATCCTGTAGAGGATATTCTTAGCATAATGTTTACTATATAGTTAGCATCATGTACACACCATATGTGAGATATCACTCCAAAGTGATTCAAAACTATTAAAAAAGACAAAATACAAGCATAATTTTGCTATGTTCAAACTCCCGTCTTGTTATTTGCCCACCATACAACAATCCACTCTCTCACTTTTCACACATGGCCTCATTCGCCATCCAGCGCACTATATTTCACATTCATACTCTCCTGACACCTATTTGCTGCCGTCGACAAATCCCGCAGCCCGATCATTATCCAGGCTATCCCGTATGACTCCGCCCCCCCTCCTCACCCTACCCCCACCTAACCCAGGCGGCCCCTCTCGCACCGAGCCGCTGGTGGACCTCCGTTGATGGATGACATCATCAGTGCGAGACGTGAGTTATGAGGCCGGGTCGAGAGGTCGCGGAGGCTTGCAAACCTATTCCATGCTAATGACTCCCAGGAAATCGGAGGGCACATCGACTGTTTACCCCCCTGGTTGCCATGGCGATGTTCATGGCCTCAGTTATGGTCATTGGTAGTAATGATTGAACTTATCGATTTTGGTTTATTACACACCTTTCATCTTATTTTTATCAATATTTTTGCATTTTTTGTTGTTGGTCACTTTATTTCATACGCGTCACCATGATGAAGCAGTTTACACAGTGATGGGGACTACTTTTATGCAGGATGCTCCTCCAATTGCACATAGATTGAGTGGGAACTCACATTTTCAGCAAACTTGCAAGACTTTTATTCCATGTGACAAGATCAAGTATTATATAATAAGGTTTTTTGTGCCCTATGAGATTATAAATACAAACAGTTTAAAAATTAACATAACATTTTCCCCAGAAAGTGTATTTATTGCTTTGTTTGTTATTATTTTTGTACCTTTTTGTTGATATGTTGATATGTTCAATATGCGTTAAAACAACAGACCCAGTGATTTGTAGGGCTTTTACCCCCGATGCCCTTCTGATTGTGCATATATTGTGTGTGTCTTGCCCAGAGATACAAAAACTTTGCAAGACTTGAACTGCTAATCTTCTGGTGGGTGGTTGGATGTTTCAACAACAAGGTTTGAATTGATATCCTTCCCATTAGCGGACCAACGCTTAACTCACTACACCACTGCCACGCCGATCTGCACTTCCAATCACGATATTTTTCCAAGTTTGTTTGTGTCAAAATATTGGCACTGTTGATTGTTTTTTTATTGTCACTTTCCGTCGATGTTGTCAACCTTCCAATTGATTCGCCGTCTTATTTGTTCTTAATCAAAGTGACTGAAGCATAATAACAGCGCTGACTGTCAAAAATGAAATCGCAATCAAATATAGGAGGTGACATTTTCATATGGAATCTGCATGGAGCGCGGCAGAGATTGGCACATTTTAAATATCAACTCGGAGCTGCTAATAACGTGCCAATTGGCGGCTGGGACAAACGACAATAGGAGTGAATGCGTATCCGCGTTATACGGCGAGATCAAACAGATACGGTAAGTTACTGTAGTTGGGCCCAATCCATCAAAAGTGTTTACGACGCACAGTGGCACGGGAGACTGGCATTTTAGGAGCACGTTTTCTGACAGACGGCGATGTACGAGTAATTAATTGAAAACCCTCGCATCGACTGACAACTGACAATTAAAGATAGAGAAGTTTCAAAATGTTGTGAGGATGAATGAGACGATGTTAAAAGATTTTGAAAATGGCAGGGAGTTATGTAAGCAATATTGCCATGATGATTCCTGAAGGTTTTTTTTCTTAGTTTTAATTATTGCTTTTTAAATTTGTGTAGAATTTGGCCATTTTTAAAGCATTTGGAAACAGCTTTGGCTCCTTGAAAGTCAACACAAATAGCAAAAGATCAAAATATTTCAGTCAACACATGTTAGCAATTCATGTTTGCAAAGTATCTTGTATAAAGAAAATTAGATTAAATTCATAGAAGGCAAAACATTACATTCCGTCAATGAATAGAAGTCTAGCAAGCGCTTTCTTAAAAGGTACTACTTTTCTTTAGATTTAATAGTAAAATATAATAAAACAATGAGTTCAAGTTGTTCCATTAGCTCAATATTGTCCAATCATAAAATGTCAGACATATTTTTAAAAAACAGAGACAATTTTGAACTCTACAAATTCACCACAGTTTTTACAAAGCACAAATTAATACAGCTTTTCTTTTTTAAGTGCTGGCCTGATCTCTCCTCCAACCTTCTGCTTCCTGACAACAGTTTGCAAACACTCAAGAATGCCACATGCCCCCCTTCCTTCTCTTTCTCTCCCTCTCTACCCGCATACAATCATTCAGATACGGCAATACAACTTATAAACAGAACTCCCATGGCGGCAGGCCTTTCAACTCCAGCCGCATGCCGACCGCTGATAACAGAAAAAGAAAGTACAACCCTACTTCCACCTCGAGTCTCTACATACGAGCCATTCCTTGCTCTCCGGTTCTCAATGGACAATAAAAAAGTGATTAGTGCTCATATGAGACCTTCTATTTCAGCTCGGGGCAGCAGAAAATGACCCTTTAAGTTAATCTGTGTGGCTCTTATAACTGGTTGGCTAGTCGGTTAGCATCTGTATCACTAGCGATGTTAGTTCTTTGACCTCACTTGTAGTTTGCCAGTTTGCAAGCATAGAGGTTTGAACTGGTGATCTGATAGTTTGTGGGCATGGGTTTAACTCTCTGTACTACAACCACCTCAATCCGCTCGTTAACTTAAATTAGTAATAGCCCAGTTCAGTTGACTAGTTTTGAGGTATTGGCAAAATACTTGGTGCTACTTTACAATTAGACTTAACAAAGAAAAAATAGTAGTTAAGCATGATTTAGGCTTAGAAAAGACATAATTAAGAGGTTAGGGTTAGGAGTGAGGGTTAGGGTATTCATTAACTAATTACGTGGTCTACATAATTCTTAATAATCTCTATGAATAAAGTCTTTGTTCATGCTCTTTCAAGGCTATTAAAGTGTGGTTATTATAAAGTGTTGCCTTTTTTCTTTGTGGCATCTGGTGTCATCAATTTCCTTTTTCAATTTAATTTGATCGAAATCTTCTTTTTAATCAACATGACTGAAGCATCATAACATTGACATTCCAAAAATTAATAAATCTGCAATCAAATATCGGGTTGACATTGTAATATGAAAGCACATGGAACAAAGGACCCCTTAAGTACGTCTACACTTAGAGCTGGTAGGCTAGTGGGAACACATCTGTATTGCTAGCATTGTTGCCTATTTCCTTGTATCTAATGCCCCCCTCCTTTGCTACAATCTCTGGCACAGATCCTGAGTTCTGCTGTCTGGAGGCCAGCCAGCAGAAGCCTGTTTGCTCTACACCCATTAATTTATGTTCATTGGAGATGGTGCAAGGTTGTAAGAAGACTGCACTTGCTCCATTGCCAATCCAGGGGAGTAGGGGGAGTGGATGAAGCTGGAGGGTTAGGCTGAGTAAAAGGAACCCTAGAGGGATATGCGAGATGCGGGATCCTGATTGTACCGATGCTCCGTGAGGCTAAATAGCAATCACTCCCACACAATCCCAATGCACCTCCAGACTAAGCGCATCGACCTGCGTAGGGAGAAGCATGTTTGAGAGGAACGCTTCCAAATTCTATTCATGCATAATGGAAGTATAACAGATCACTTTTATCCAATAAAGAGTGAAAAATTTGTCGGGTTGTTGCTGATTTACAGTGAAATCCCAGCTTGCAAGGAATTACTGTAAAATGCAAGCTACTGTTTGTGTCTATATAGCTGGAAAACAGGTCGCAACAGGGGAAGGGCAGAAAGTAATGTCAATAAGACAAATGTTTTGTTATCTTTGCTAAAACTGCTTCATCTCTAAATTGGAAGGCACATTATAATCTATCTGTTGTACAAAGTTGGAATGCTATGCTAACATTAAGATCCAGGTTTTCTATACTATGTGCCTTATTCTCAAGTAGAATATGTAGTTAATATTGGCTACATAATTATTAGAGATGAATCTATAGGAAAAAAGAAATATCAACTACTTTGATACCTACCTACTTTTTATACAAGGCTGTGACATTTACTATCATTCTTTCAAATAACATGTTTTAATGAATTATCTATTATGTGGTGTTTGGCGCTGTAATTTCAGGAATACAACTTTTGCAACAGATAATGTTCAGGTACACCTGACCCTGGTCGCTGCTCTGTGGTCGGCAACTATTCCTGACAGGTTGCTATATCAGCATCGAAGGAAGGGTCAATTTCATAAACAACTTTCTCTTAAATAAACATGACCACATTTCTTGTACCACATCGCTAACCTACAATAAGATCTTTTCATATACCAACCACCCTCTCCTCTTGTCCCCCTCTTTTTCAAAGTTTCCGCTCCAGCTTGAAACCAGGTCCTAGAGGGCATACAGGAATTTGGCCTGGTTTTCCGACCAGTCTGCCCGACGCTTTGTTGTGGTAACAGGCTGTTCACTCAGGGGCACCACGATCTGTTCTCGTCTGATGTTAGCACAGCCACACTATAGCTAACTAAAGCAATTCCAGAAACGTGTGTGCTTTGCTGTAAACTGTATTGTTATGTAAAATTGTCATTCTTGCGCTATAGGATTACGATCACACCAAAGGTGGATGGAAGAAACTGGTAGATGAAACCCACCAAGTTACAGGGACAACATACAAACCCAAAGACAAACCTTAGACCATCTTACGGTGAGTCAAAAAAAGCTATAGCTTTTCCACTGTTCCACCATAAGCAAATGCATATAAATTGACCTCTTGGTGCTTTTTCCAGTCATTTTTGCATCATTTCTCCTCTGTCAAGGCAAAACAAACACCCAAACCCTTGGGCCACAACCATCAACCCTTTTCACAGAACAAACAAGACAAGCCCCCCCAGGTTAGCAATGTCAAATATGGATGCTACGACAAGGCATTTGTAACATCATTTTTTTTTCTAGGTTAAGGTCATGATTCAAAGGCAAACACGGAGTGAGGAACATTTGTCCATTACAGTCCGAGGCAGGAACACCCCCCTCCCCCGCCACCAAACAGCTGCGGGGGACATTTCCTGTTTGCTAATGATGCTAAATGTGCACAAGCCGACCATGTCAAATTTTCACTCCCTCCGAACGGACAGCTGGGGAGGAGACGTTTCCCAACACTGTCCGCCATTATCTGGTCTTCCTTTTCCTTTGCTAGTCATTGAGATCTTCTAGGTTTGTGATGACACTGTTTATTTTCCATGGGAGGATAACTAAGAATTTGATGGATGAATTAGCATATCAGTACTGGAATGTAGTTGATCCAAACAACAACACAGATAATGATTTTATTTTTATCAGTAGGTTTTTTATTTAAATGGAATGCATGTAATTTGAGTGGAAAATGGAGGTAAAGTCTATTACCACAGAGGTACCTACTTGGATGGGAATCAAAGCGATATATTTTTGGTTGATAGGTGAATTCTTTAATGACTATGCAGTGGAAAGTTCAAGTTTTTTTAGTTTGTGCAATCCAACTTATATCTTCTGTATCAACTTCAATGAAACACAGGTCGTTGCGATGGGCAATGGGGGTTCAATGTTTTACCAAGGGCAGCATGGGCTTGGAAATGGAATCGACTACTCGATGCTTTACCAACTACTTGTATGTGCAGACTTTCATGCGTCAGATCCTTTATCAGTTTTTACAATAAAACTTTTCACCCATACCTTCTTCATGAACTTCAGTGGAACACAGGTAGTCAGACCGCGAGCATTTCAGCGCAAATATGTCGGACCTCTTTCTGCCAAACAGGCTCGACAGACATTTCAGACCATGCCAGCGAGGTCTTTCTTCCAAGATCACAAGAACCGCGACAGAACAAAGCTCTCCAGGCCTCAATCACTCATCAGCAGTCATCTACCTGTTGTGTCTCCCTATCTCCTCTCTACTCAATAGCCTTTCAGAAATGCACAATCTAGAAGCATTCCTTTCATCTTTCAGGGCGTATAACTTGGAGGAGATATGTGCTGTCACCGCTCGACACCCAAGGGCGACTGGCTGCACAGACGGTGTGGACTGACGTACCGCCCTGGGCATCTTTCACTTTCTCAACGCTCCTATCCTATCACTGACAAAAGGAAGATCTGAATCTTGATTTGAGTCATTTGGAGGATTGGATTTAGAATTCTAATATTTTCGGCCATTCTTAAAATTCAAGTCAAGTTGAATATGAAATTAGATGGAATTCAGAGTACATATTAATTTGTTTTTCTTTTTAAAAGGTTTAAAGATAGGATATTTATTTAATTGGAAGCTAAATTCAAGTTAAAAAGAAAGAAATTATTTACTGAAATGATAATGTCAAATAATAAATGTCAAAACTAAGTACCTGAAAGACTTAAAATCCAACTTTAAGTGCATATTTTCAGCCGGTGCTGTTGTTAGCTGCTCTTAGGCCCGATTCTGCCCCTAGGCCAAGGATACGACCTCTGACCCCGGCTGGCCCTTGCTGCAGCGCTCTGGTTTGTTACAGGGGCTTTATGCACGGACAAAGCAGGCAGGAAGCTGGCAGCCACCCAGCAGCCCCACGGGAGGATGACCATCGGCGGGCTCAGCTTACCGCGCATTACAGGACGAAGCATAGGAGCATGTGTGCACCGCTTGTCCTTGGCTTTTGGACGGGTTTCTGCTACAGACCGGCATTACTTTCAACCAGTGATGTCACAATGTCACATTTAAATATTGTGTAAAGATGGTGATTTTATAACAAAAGAAAGTTTAATACATGTTTCCTTGTCCTTGTGACACCTGTACTCTGAAATAACTGTAACAATCCATACATCATTCTTTCACCCTCAATAGCAACACACGCAACAACACATCATTTCAAGTTAGCATAGCACGGTAATCAAATAAGCAATCATCATTCAATATGATGGAACTTACTAACTATTCAGCATTTTGTCAGGGCCAGCACTGAGTGTTGTTTTTTTTCCCTACATTTTCTTTCCTGTGCATTGGTGGCTATGCTAGCAAATGTATTAGCCAAGTTAGCATTTATCATAACAACAGTTAAGGCTTTTAGTAAACTTTTGAATCATTTGAGGTTAAATGATTTCCCGTTTGAGTGTCGACGCAGACATCTAGTTAGATTGCTTATTCCATTTTCAATCATTTCTGTATAAAAGCATTGTGAATATTAAAAATGACTTATGTTCCTTTGCAATAGGCTACTGTACACCAATGCCTACACATATTGCCTCCCGTCCTGTCCACTGGCCTTCACACACCTCCACTAAGCTAAGCACTAGCAAATCAGCGCTTTGCCTGACCTTTATTTTTCATGCAGATGGATTTTTACCACTCTACCTAGCTAATGACACCACCACGCAAAAACCCCGCCAGCTAGAAACGTCCCTGTCTCAAAGCTAACCCGATCAGCTACGCATGTTAGCGACAATCAGGCAGTGGTCCAGCTAGGGGACTCTGGGGAGCACAGCACACTTCTCTCCTGTCTCCTATCTCCTTCCCTCCCCGCAGCCTTGTTCATCAGCGCGGCACTCGCTCGGGCCAGTCCATAAAAGTCAGGTAATTCATACTTCATTTATACACTGTGCCATTAATAAAGCTGATGAACTTTTACTCCTTAAATCTAATGGGCCATTTTCCGGTGTCTGCTGGAGCTCACTGCCACATGTCTGACTCTCTTCTCTCTTCTATGTCTTCAGGTTAAACATAGTACGAGTCAACGTTAGATAAAGTGACACAATACGTGCATACATGCATAAATGGAAATGGAAAAAGGAATTTTGATAACATGTAACATAATAACTACACTTAATAATGCATGAACAAATAGTTTGTTAAGTATGATTCAGGCCTACCAAACCCCTTAATTAAGTATTTACTAACCCTGAATTATTATTTTTAAAGTAGTATTATTAAGTCTTTGTTCATGTTTTATTAAGGCTAATACAGGTGTTAGTATTTTAAAGTGGTAACAGAGCTTTTTTCTAGAGTAAACTATGAGGGTTTATATAAAGCGTCGACATCAGGGGGGACCAAACCTTATTACTTGGTGGGCCAAAATGAATATATATTATTGGGAGGTGGGCTGAACCTATTGTGTTTAATTATTGTGCTTTTTAGGGGAATAGACTTTCCCTTTCACCTCTTGACAATCTTTTTATTGCAAAAGTGGGGGATAATTCTTAGAAATCACACATCATGGACCGACTTAGATCAACCTGAAGAGCCAAGTTTGGGTTGGGCAGGGCCGTTTCTGGCTTCATGGTGCTCTTATGCAAAATGCAGTTTGGGCACCCTATTGATTAAACTGCAATGGAATGATTTGCTAAAACTGTAAATGGTCATGCCGTAGGCGGTACAATCATTACGTGTATCTTTGCTATTTGTCAAACATGCTCTTATGCAATAGAGTAGCATGAACTGAGCCAAGATTTCAACACTCAAGATGCAAAATGCTATTGTTTGAGAGAGTTGCTGGACAAACTCTTGAGTATTATCTCGGTGTTCAACATATGTAGCACGATAACAGACCAAAGTCAACAGCAAATGATCAGATTAAAAGTGTGGATTTTAGTTTTTGCTTATTGCTTGTATAGTGTATATAAGATTAATTTTAGTTAGCATTAGCTGCTGACATAGCTCGATTGAGAAACTTTTCACACCGTCTCACTCCAACGCCAAACCCCAGTGACATGAACCATATGCTGGACTTGTTTTAACTTTTGCTTATGGTGGCCTGCTCTCCAACAGCTCTCTGTATATATGGGTGCACCCAGGGGTCAGTGACCTTTTGGGCCTAAAGCGAGGCCTGATGGCTCCCTGGCCCTGGATTCTGTTGACAAGCGTCTGTGTTCTTTTCAACAAGTCGCACCGAGCTTTCCCCCCACACACCCCTTCCCTTCTCAGGAATGTAACACAACCACTTACTGAGGTAACCCTAGCCCCTCCCCTACTCGCCATCCTTCATTTACAGCAAGGGATATACGGAGGGAGGAAAGTTAAAGGACGGGGGGCACGGGGACAGCTGCGCCTCATCTCGACACACAATTTACGCAAAAGAATGTTTACATCACAACATACTCCCTGAAAACTTTCCAAAACTAGCCCAGAAAGGTTAGTGAGACTCAATTAATACAGAAAAAATTCCTTTTAAGAAAGTGTTGGATGGATAGTGACGTTGTGTTGGATAAGTTCAATTCGATTTTCCAATTCTTTTCGATTTGTTTCGATTTCGCAATCGATTATTTAATTGATCTAGTTAGGTCTTTTTTCCATTTTATGCCATACTGTGGAATATACTGTAATAGTCAAAGTAACAACATTTCCATGGAAGTAAGTAGGGGGAGGCTCCTCCTCCAGGCCAAGTGCGGGTCAGTTTTGTGGAGTTGGAAGACCGCTCACTGTGAGGACAATGTTTTTATTTTACTTTTTTAAATTGTGCAATAACATTATTTCAAAAATATTGCTTCATTTTTATTCAACCAAATCAAAATGTATAGAAGTGGACAAAATTCATGTTCAAATTCATATTTCAATAAAATGATTCCCTGTAAAGAGTGGTCAGGTCAAGAAGGGTACGCACAACATTTGAGTTAACTACAGTAGGAGTACATAGAAATGAACTTTTCAAAAAAAGACAAATCTAGCTTGCTTTCCTGCCCCTGAAACGCCATTGTTCTATGACTAACATTGAAAGCCAACACATTTACGCAATCACCGTTGATGTGTAAATGCCACCTAACTATTGCTTCCTCCCTGTTTCCTCTTCTCTCTTTAGGCTCGCCTCTCAGCCACAGCCTGTGGAATAATTAATGATGCAATTGAGGTGAGGAGCCGAGCCGGACCAGCGGGGGCAGTTCCTGGATGCCTGGGTAACCGGGTTTTATGGAGGGCCCGGAAAGTAGACTGAGAGAATGAACGCAGGGTGACAGATAGTCCAACCAAGAATAAGACATAAAACAGTCAAGCGGTGGTAGAAGAAGGATTGTTAATGTCCCCACGTAGCAACTCTTTTTGGGGTTCTCATCCGCCTTCCAACCTTGGCTTGGCCTCTCTCTTGATGATGGCAAAACTGTAAAACGTGATAAAAATAGACAAGAAATCCGTTTCCCAAACTACTGTCTTAAAAAGTCAACGTATTGCAAGTAAAACTTTTTTTGTTGTTTTCCTAGAGGTAAAGTGAGTAGCAATTTTGTTAGTGTTGCCTGTGGCTCAAGCTGTAGGATGATTTGCCACCTAACCTAAAAGTTGCCTGTTCAATAGCCTGTAGATTCTCATTGGTGAGAAGTGCGTGAATCGTTTGGGCAACCTTTGGGTTAGGGGGGAATAAACCTTACTGACTAAGCCACAAAAACATGGTTCGTCAAAACGTCAGCACATTTCAAAAACTAGCAACAGAAATACGAGCTTTAATTGGCTTTTTTTTAATGCTGAAAGTTGAATTGGTGCACTTTTGTATGAGTTGGATGAAGCACCACGACTATCTATTTCTAATATCTGGGACTGAACTGGCAACATTAGGGTTTGGGGGCAAATGACCCAGCTAACTGAGCCACAATCAACCTAACACACTGCAGTATAGGTGCACCAATCGCTCGAACATGGACATTCTCAGCAGCTTTTATGGAGGGAAGTGAATGGACTCTGGAGTGACTGATAGTCCAACCAAGAATGAGACATAAAACAGTCAAGCATTGGGAGAAAGAAGGATTGTTAATGTCCCCAAGTAGCAACTCTTTTGGGTTCTCATCCCCCTTCCTCTGCCCCATCCACCCCTCCACCCCTCTGGCCCCTGCCTCTCCCGGGCTGATGGCGGGATCGGGGGGCCTGACCTGTCTGCTGATTGATGGTAATGTTTCAGGAAGTCATTTTCTTGGACAGCGCCCTGCCGCCTTTCAGCAGGGCCCAGTGCAGAGGTGAGCCCATCGCACCATCACACACACGCAACGCGCCGTCTGTACACTTTAACTCTTTGTTTACACAGGGTAGATATACAAAGAATAAGTAAAAAGTGGATGTTTGATAAGTAAAGAGGTAATCTAAGTGAGGCAAAGGGAATATCAAAATGCACAAAACTAGAATTGTAATAGTCTCTTTTTGAAGCTATTTATTAAATTCTTCATATTTGTCGACATTTGGTTACTCCCTTACTCAGGGGTTAAAACTGGGATTTTGCAGATCTAAACTGGTGGCTTTAGGATTCCTAGTCAAATGCTTAACTCATGACTCTCTTGGCCTAATGACAGCCAATACATGTCAACAAATAGTGCAATCCATCAGAATCAGAATTATATTTATTCCTTTTAAATAGCTTTTGCACAGAATTACAGGAACAGCAACACTTTCCATAAGTACCAGAAGTGTCTTGCCAAAGGGCACATGTACAGCATAAATTGACAAACAGTGGGATTTGAACCATCGACCGTTTTGTTAGCCCAGGACAAATGACAAGAAAACTTTCAGTATCACAATACGTACACCTAATCCTAGCCTTACAAAAAAAAGATTGGGGTTAAAAATTAAGTTAGTTAAAAAGTGGTGAGGTTTAAGTTGCTTTGCTAGCTGGCTAACAGGCTAGCATAGCTACTGCTTACTTCATGATAAGATCAAGGAGTTCAACAGACCTCCAGAACTATGTAGCCTGCTTTACTCTCACGCTCATTCCACGGCATAATATTACCATGACGTCACTTTGTGTCTGGTTGTCGAAAATTGCAGTGGGTGAAGTTGTCGCCTAGAGTTGACTAAATAAATGTTTGCAGGAGACAAAAACCGGGGGCCATCTTGAAGTGGATCTGCCGAGTGGCCCCTAATTCGGCTTGCTGCATTACTGTCAGCGCTTACCACCTCCATTACGGCAATTAGGCGCTGCTTCCAACACTCGGAATGCCTTGCTTTTCCGGCGAATTGCTAACATGTGGTTCGTCTCCGCTTCATGTGTCAAAGCCTGGTTGTCTTTCCGTCTTTTTTCTTTTACAGTCACGCTCCTCCACTCTCCTCTCTTCCTTCCTGCGCTCTCAACATTTATTTTCTTAATTCGCCTCAAACTGTGCCGTAAAGAGATCCCACTCTGTTTGAATCCAAATAACCGAAAATGATCCGTGAAGAGCTTCGCCGTTGCCATTTTTCAATAGGCTTCATTAGTTTTTAATATCTAGCCAAAGAAAAGCAGGGGGGGAAGGAGGCATGGATATAATCAATGGAAAGGGGTTTGCTCGCCTATTAATCTCCCCCCAAAGGATTGTGGGTTAATGCACGTTCTCGCATAGGCAAACATGGCTGTGTGGCTGAACAGTCTCTCTGCCTGGATGGGCTACTTAATGGAACAACTCGCGTTTTGGCTGCAGAGATGGATGTCGTTCCCCCTGTGAAAAATGACTTCTCCATGTCCTCTTACAGCCAGACACACTTGATTCAATTCGCTGGAGACTCGACTAGATTGTTAAACAATAGTGGTAAAAATAGAAAGCTCCACTACGTAGCAGTAGAGTCGTGGTTCAATCCCAGTACTGACCATGGCGGACTGTCTTTGCGTCCTTAGGTATGGCACTTCTAATTTACTCAAGTATGACTATGGTGTGTTGTGGTTGGAGTGGGTGTTGGCACAGATTGGCCACTTCCATCGGTGACTAGTACCATTACTAGTACATTTATCTGCACATATATTACATTTTAGATCATAATAGCAAGGTAAAATCTCTATAGCAGAAGAGTTTCCTTACATTGTAATACAAAGCTGTTTGATATCGGATTGATACTTGTCATAGTATTACTTGGTATCGGATCCAATCACCTCTAGATGAAGAAAAGGAATGAACAATTCAAAACTAAAGATGACATATTTTAAGTCCTTAAATATCACCTATGTACAAGAAGCTAAAACCCATTAAAATACTGCTTGTGTAAAAAGTCTCAAACATGTATTTAATAGTGCACCTTTAAGTGTTAAATCCTAAAGGGGATTAACATATCCAGGCCAGCGAAATTCATTAAAAAAATACTAGTTTTCTATTCAAATTCTCTTTCAATCTATTTGCCACCTTACGTCAAAAAAATTGATACAAACACAATTCATGGTTCACCTCTGAGACCTGCCTGCGTCCCCAGGTGAGTGCACGCTGGACAATGAGGGTGGCGGGCAGGACAGGCCATGCATGGGCACCAGAGCAAGGCGAGGCGCGTCCCAGATCCTATCGCCGCTCCAATACTGGCGCGAACAAGAGTCTAACTGATGTGGGAACAGGAGAAGAGCGGCGAAAGAGTAGAAGAGCAGACTACAGCAGACTGATAAAAACGGACAAGGGATGAGAGGGGCCGAGACGCAGCCACCTGGGGCATTAGCAAGTCTATCTGTGGGACAAATCAAATGAATCCAGGTAACATGTTCCAACAGGCTGGACAGGCGGAAAAAACAACGACATAGTGTATCAATGTCTGTTTAAGGGGGTCTTGAGAATTTGGAGCTAGCAGAGGTGGAAACGTTCTTTTTCCGCAATAATAAAGCTATATTTAGAGAGCAAGGTAGTACGCAGTTACTTTTATTTGAGTCACTTTTTGAACTTGTGCAATAGTTTTCTGACACTATACTTTTTGGTTTTGTTTGAAGTAATTATACTCTTATTTGGGTTAAAGGTTTACAGACTCTTCCAACTGTGAGTGCATCTAAAGACAAAAGCGTTATGTTGAAAATATAACATCATTTGTACATTTGGGCTTATTACACCTTACTTTCAGATTTGTTTATGAAAGATTTAGGTCTTTTCTTTGAAAATGACAGAATCTGTGTATTCAGAACTCAAGAAGTAGTTTCTCCAAATAGTTTTTTACTCTAGCAGCCAGTTCTTTTACTTCTACTTGAGTAATAATATATTAAAGTAACTTGAGTAAAACATTTGACTGCTATTCCCACCTCTATTTACAATTGGTTGATCTAAATGATAACATTATTTGTGCATAAAGTTTTTGAATGTAATTTGTACGTTCACCAAACAATTAAGACAATTCCCGGTTTAAGAACGATAGCAAAAGCAGTAGCAGTAATAGTGTCATACAATTATAAAATATTTAGGCCTATGTTTGTATTGGAATAATGACCTAAAACACGACAAGTTCAACACACGCAAAATTCTTACATCTTTGAGCTGTCAACAACTTCTGTCAACTATATAAATAGCTTCAAAGTAAACAAAGCAAGGTGGAGTTCAAGAGTGCGATTGGTTGCTGTGTTGAGGTAACACAAAAATGTGCGCTGTCCTCAAATGACAAACCAGCCGTGCATTTCCAGTCATTTCATTTCTGCAGATTTCTGTGTGATTTTGGAACCATTTTATAATAACTACACTTTAATTAGCCTTTATAAATCATGGACAAAGACTTGATGAACAAATAGTTTATTAAGAATGATTCAGGCTTAGTAAAATAGTATTAACACGAAAGGCAGAAGTATTTTTTTTTCTTTCCATTTCTGTTTTTTTACCTGTTTGTTCTCAACATATAAGATTTCACGCAAAAACATCAGCATTGTCCAATCTGCACCTGAAGATGTTTTATTATTTAATTGATTCAACTCACGTCCATATATCTATTTGGACATTGTACCTTCAAAGGCCGTGTTCTCCCACAGAGACATAAAGACCAGCCCTTAAAGTGGACTTAATAAGATTTTGATGGAGCATACAGAATGTATCTCATTCAATGCCTGATTTTTGCAGTTAGATCTAGTTTATAAAAACCCTAAATAAGATTTCCCAAACCCCCTCTGTACGCTTTCCTATATTGAATGTGTCAACAAAGTAAAGGAGGACATTTAAACAGGGCCCTATCAATTTTTCACATTTATATAACCCAAAAATGTTACATTTTGGTGATTTTTACAGATGAATTGCCTTATTTTTTACACACAAACTTACCACGCTTTTCTTACATTCATGCGAGTAACAGAAGAAGTTTCAAATTGATAACTCTAAATTTAAAAGTGTTTCCTATTCACCTGCAGTGTCTTACCTTAAAGAAAAGTCTGAAACATTCTTAATAAACTCTTTGTTTATTATGAATTGAGTCTTTGTTCATGCTTTATTAAGGCTATAAATGTGTTGATTTGTACTGTGATCTGACTTGCGACCCAGCTCACAGTAAGGATGCATGTATTTAAGGTATTTTTGAGCAAAATAAACACTTTTACCTTCCAGTGCCAGCAAAGTGACATAGTGCAGCTTTAATCTCAAACCAAAGAGGTGTCCTGAGTGAGCAGGGGGCAGGAGGGGGCAGCAGGGATTGGGAGCGCAAACAGGACGCCTATAAGAGGATGAAAGCTAGCGTGTTACTACACAGGCTAATGTAGCGCGAGCTAAAGGCTAGGTGTCTGCTGTTTGTGTAGGGAAAACAAGACTATAAGAGGATTGGCCCCACGCTAACCTGCTACTTATGGTTAGCCCAGCTTTGAGGCGTTACGGAACCTGTCAAAGTGCCTCCGACTGACTTGTGACTGAGTGTGACAAACGAGCACTGCGTAATGTTTGACGGATTATGTCTTTGAGCGGCAAATTGCCCCCAGTTTTGGTAATGTTTTGATAAATAGATGGATTCTAATCAAGCATATCCTGGTGGAGTTATTTGACATCTGAAAAAAACTGCCAAATTTGAGGTTTTGAATATTTGGACAAGCAAAAACTTACCAAGCACTACAACTGTTTAACATGGATTCCATACTATACTATTAGTGTATAAGCGGTGCTAGTTATTGCCGTTGCGCAGTGAGCCTTTAACAAACCATGGGCCGCCCTCTCTCTCGGTCTCGTACTCCAAAGCTGGGTCGGAGCCTTTATGTGGCGTCGGCTGCAGCCTCGGGGACATGTGCGTAAAGCTTTGCCTGTGATCAATATTCAGAGATCCACATCTGGAGCCTGCTTTATTTAGATTGAAATTTTTCCTGGTCTTTATTCTCTCCATCCATCCAGCTTTTCCTTATCAGCAGTTGGAGCTGCTGGCTATCAGCCGTGTTCATCTGCGTAGCCTTACATGCTCCTGAGGCCATCTGGGTTTGAACAAATGTAAAACAGCCAAGGAGCATGGACTACAAGAAATGTAAAAAGTATTAATCAAGCTTCAAATATTTTTCACTGAAGTGGTCGGTGTTGAAATTTTGAGTGCCTGGCAATTTAATTTAATTTATTTTAATTTCATTATGGGGGGAGTGTCCCGATTTGATTCAAAATGAACATGCCTGACTTGCCACTGTAAAAGAAAGTGCACAACAAATCAGTATGTAATAATAAGTTTTATCCCTAGAAGTGCATTAGTCTAATTATTCAAAATCTGAAGTTAAAATGCATCCTGCTTTTGTGTCCCTGGGCAAGACACTTCAACCACATTCATTCAATACAGAATATTGATTCTGTATTTAAATCTATTTAAGCATTTACGGACAATGTTTCCTGTTTTACTTATTCGTCTGCTTTAACAATAAAGTCACAGTAGAGATTATTATGGGATTCTTTAAAACATAATTATGAATATAGATGAGTATTCTAGGTTGGGGCAGTGTTGACTTTTGGGTAAATGGCTGCTGTGGAGTTGGGCAAGTCTCAGAGGGACTGGAACTTGGGGCTTGGAAAAAAGGGAGCAACAAATTGACCCGCTCGCTCGGCCCAGGCCTTTTGATGTGGACTAGTCTCTCTCTCGCTCTCTCTCTCTCTCTCTTTCTCTCTCTCTCCTTCCACATGTTCGGAAAGAGGAAGAGACAGAATATCAATGGTGTGCGGGGAGAGGTGAGAACACGAGGCAGGGCTTCCACTTGTGAGGACCCCACTGCGCTGGAATCTCACGGCCGGCCCCTGGACGCCAAACAAAACCAGGAAAGGGGAAAAAAAAGAGCGAGGAAAAGAGGTGAGAGAAAGTGTCATTGGAGAATACACGGACGATTAAAGGTTCTCATAAGGTTTTGTAAGTGTAATGTGTATTTTTTTCTTCATTTTATTATTTATAGTTGTATCAATCATAAATGTCCTCCCTATGCAGCTAAATATATATATATATTTTTTTATGTATGTAAAAATCTCAGCAGCAGTTGCCTCGAGGGGCCACAGTGGGAAAAACAGAATAAAAACAGAAACAATAACAATAACAGTGTGTTTATATTTTCATTTACATTAAAAAATTCAGATTTTACGAGTGAATTTATTGTTGTTTTCTAGCTTGTTATTTGTATTTTAAAAGTATATTTATTTAAAAAAAAATTCTAACACTAACAAAACAAATTGTTTTTGTTGTTTATATTCAAATAAATAATTCAAGTTTAAATTCAAGTTTCGCGAGTGCATTTATTATATTGTTGTATATTGTTTTACAAACACTAAAAGCTATATTCTTGACTGGTACTGTGGAAGAAGGTGAGAGTAAATAAGAAAATAAAAGAGAGAGAGAGAAAACTGCTGCATTGGGAATAGCTTGAAAGTTGCAGGTCCCAGGACAAGCCGAGCAGTCAAACACCAGGTCTGTTTTTGATTCTCGCTCACATCCTACAACATTTGGCTTTCCGCGCCGGCTGCCTCCCTCTCGACTGTAGTTTGCTTTCTTTTCCATTTTTTCTTTTTTGTTGCATTTTCTTGCTGAGATGAATTTCAAAGGCCTGCAAACAGAATCACATTGCCTGCTTGTCCCTGTTCTAGTAGAAGTTCACACAATACAAAAAGGAATTAAATGACTTCAATTCAAAACATATTTCTTGATTTGAAATGATCTTCTCCTTATTTGATATTCTTTTTCCAGATACATTTGCTTACATTATTGAGACCAAAGTTGTATAATCTCACAAATGTCATCGATCTAAACTTCTAATCAAATAAAGGAGCAATACTCTACTTTTTTCATGTAATAAAGTAAACCTTGTTTAGCCCCAGTACAAAGATACTGTAAAAGCAGCTGTTTGCATCTAATTATAGAGCGTTTTATTCTCCACAAAGCAGGAATTAGGACTGTTAGCATGCTAATATTTGTTAGCTTTACAAGGCTCTGGCCTCTAAACTAATAAACTCATATAAACTCATCAAGGTGAATAATTACAATTCTCGGAATGCAATAGATAAGTGATCTTTAGACCGCTGCAAACTGTTTAAAATGGTGGTTCTACAGCACCTTTAATCTTGTGTAATTACCTTTTGAAGCGCACAATCCGTCAGAAAGGGACTTCGCGTCCCTCTGCTACAGCTAACCCGAGAATGCTTGAGGGAATTTAGTGAACAAAATCGCCTTATGTATTTTTTATTGTGTGTGAAAGATAACCTCAAATGTGTAGAGAAGGCGACACGAGGCAGAATCTGCGCCTGCTATCTTAATACCCCGGCTTTGCACTGGGGGCACAGACACGCCACTACATGGGCAGCAGTGCAGATGAAGTCATAGTATCAGTGTTATGGCTACAGCTGCCCAGGGAACGGAAATGGTAGGCTATTGTAGCAGGCGCTAGTCCCAGTGGAGGATACAGTAGTCCTAGTGTGTGTTTTTGACGGTTCATATTGAAGGTACCACACAGATTAGCTAACAATGTTTTAAGGTTGGGGGGTAAATGGAGAGGAAACATACCCATAGCCACAAAAAACATCAACAGAGAGTGAGGGAACTAACCACTCTGCCACCATTCTGTAAGTAGGATAAATGCCCTGAGGGAAAAAAAAGAAAATGATGTAGAAAATGCTCATTCATTTATCTGTATATATTTGTTCAAAAGAAAAGGCAAAGTATTTCACACTTTTACCTGTGATTACTTTATAAATGCATTTCACACATTTCAGAACCCAAAGCAGAGTTTACTGTGACGGTAAAGCTAACAAACATTAGCATGCTAACAAGCACTTCCCGCTTCACTGAGAATAAAATGATATAATTAGATGCAAACAGCACATAGCAATCTGATTTTGACCTTAAGACCCGTTTTACAATCTGTACTGGGGCAAAAAAGATTTTAGTTCATGACCTGATGAAAAAGGGGTACATCATCCCTTTTTTTACCTTATGTTGGATATACTTTTGTATCAGTTTAACTAGTCATTCATGTCTAGCCACTGCAATGCACAGCCCTGTGCTAAAAACTCCACTTTCATTTGCACATCCCATCGACACCACTTGCCAACAGAAAAATGCTATTGAAGTTCATGTGGCAACCCTGCGGTTCTGAAGGCTAAGTTTATAAATCAGCCAGCTCCGGTCGGTTTCCCCTCCACCGCGGTCAGAGCATGTGCAGTCACCTCTTCAGGGGCCAGTGGTACTCATGCTGGGGGCCCCTGGTCTCCCCACGCGGCTCCTCCGTACTTACATGCCCATTCTGAGAGCTAGCGTTGCATCATGTTAGCGGTATTGTTTTCCTGGCTTTGTTGATGTGTTACTAGAGGGAGGATACTGTATGTTGTGGGCTGATCTTTGTTCTTTCTTTGGTAAACAATGAGAAGCCCTTTAGTGTGTTTAGGCCCACGTGGCTGTGCATGCAACATGCTGCAATAAGCTAAGCAGGACACAATGGATAAATTAGCGTTAGCATCTAGGTGTTGTAAATTAGGATTCAGCATTAGCGAGTTGTGAGCACGTTTTAACAACTGCCCTTTAATAGTCTTAATAAAGCATGAAGAACAGTTGATGAACAGTTTACTGAGAATGATTCAGGCTTAGTAACGACTTAACTATCAATGTGTTTCAAGTGAGGACTGTGTCAAAGCATGTAGCAAGCTTAAATCAAAGTGTTGAAATGATGTAGCTCAGTGGCCCTCAAACTGTGGCGCGTGGTTCCATCTGCAATTCAAATATTTCCTGAAATGAGGGCCAATTTCATCCTAAATTTGTCTTTCTTTGGGCTTAATCCTTGTTTGGAAATAGTACAGCATTTACGGTCCAATTTCATATCCAGTTTAGTCCTAGTATAGACCTGAAAAAGTCCTTTTTTAGACCTGGTTTAGATCTGGTGGCACTCAGAAAGGCACATTTTTCTTCGATTGTCTGGCCGCAGCCATAGTATACTGCCGATATTGCTTTGGACAAGTCATTTAACTTCCTCATCTTACTCATGTGGCATGTGTGACCTTTTAGTTAAACGGGTGTGCTACCAGTTCCAAGCCTGGATAAATTGACATCAAGTAGGGCCCATGCCATAAAACAGTGTTAAGCCAACACAGTCAATTGCCTATTCATTGCACCTTATGTTAGGAAGGTGATGTTGAGAAATTATGATTCCCTGCGAGGTGAGCGAGGCTTTGAAGTGGATTAGGGGCAAAAGTGTAAAGGTGTGATGTCACAGCTTGAAATATATTTGAGTTCATTTTATTTGAACACTATAGCAATAAGGCAATGGAGAAGTAAGTAAGTAAGTTATAACCAATAAGACTCATTGTAGAGTTGGCAAAGTGTTACTTTCTTTCACTTTACTTAAAAAAAAATCTACTAATGTAGTTTAATAACATTTTTGATTGGAGAAAAACTGTTACTAAAACTGCTACTGCAACTGCTACTACGACTGTTAAAGCAACTGTTACTACAACTGTTACAACAAGTGTTACTGCAACTGTTACTACAACTGTTATCAAAACGTATTAAAACTGTTAACTTTTTTTTTTAAATATGACATTTATTTGATTGTTAATGCTACCTACCAACCAAATGTAATGAGAACTTCACAATGTAATGTTTCCAAAATGTGGTACCAACTAAGCAAAATATTTGACCGAACATTTTATTTAAAGTTAATTTGAACGTGAAGACAAGTAAACTTGCTGATGCGATTTTTTGTTCTTATTGTTTCTTATTGCTATAGAAGATTCCTTGAAATAAAAGTACCTTGGAAATAGATAATCAAACGCAGCAATAACATCTTCATAGAGACAGTGCCCCTTGCCTGGAGGTCTAACGGTGTACATCAACAACTTGTGTCTGTCCGGGTCACCGAGCAGCCGACGCCACCAGTTCTTCAGCACTACTTTCCAAACTCTCCCCTCTCTAACGTGTTTGGTCAACATTCACACAAAGCCGCGGTTGTTGCCTCCACATCTCCTTGATGACTCTTTTGGCCCCCACTCCCTCCCTCCATCGCCATGCCGATACCAGCACGGGGCAGGGGCGGCGGTGAACCCTAACGTCGCCCGGGTTGCTACGGGTGACTGGGCGCTGACTTTTTGGGCTCCCAGGCAAACAAGCACATGACGGATTAGTTTGTGTGGGGCTCCTGCGTGACCCCTTTAGCATCAGCCTCCTTCTCGCCCCGCCTATAGCTTCTAGTCGTCCACTCGTTTTAACCCCCTCCAAGGCCTTACTCAAACTTAACAAGCGGAGGAAGTGAAACGCAAACAGATTTAAGTTGTCAAACTGCAAATATTAGTTTTTAAAGGGATTTTGTGAATGGGATAAGCTTAACTCGCGCCGTCTTTCAACAACCCATTTGACAGATCAAGCTGAAATCTTGATAAAAGCAACTAAAATAAAAAATATAAACCACTACGTTTAACATTGACAACAATTTGCACACACAGGTTGTAAATTATGAAAAACAATTATACTATTTTATTATTCATACACTTTATTTATTTGAATTATTAGAAACTCTTTGTTGTAACTACACTTTTTATAGCCTTAATAAAGACTTAACTAATAATGAATAAAGAGTGAATTAAAATGAAGTAGTTACTAAGCCTGAATCATTCTTTAAAACGATTTGTTCATTACGAATTAAGTGTCATGATTGTAAATTCACTTTTTCCCCCCAATATTATTTTAAATGAATACTTTACAAGAAAGTTGCAGAGAGTAAACTTTACCCATTTCAAACATTTGCTTTGTAGCTAATTTTGCTAGCGTGTGCAAAAAGTGAAAGTTTACCGTCACTGCCTACAACTTCAAACCTACAATTGTGATATGAAAAACGAACTAACGATATAGACTCCAGCACTTGCGGCTCCCTCCCAGTCCCAAAGAGCATAAAGTCTAGTGTTTCAAAGTGTTTGCAGATGTCTCCTTGTTAAATGCCTTGTACTCCGGTAACAAAGCAGGATTAGAAGGACTAGGGAAGCTTAAGTAAAAGTGGCGATGCTTTCTGGTCACAACTGTTTAGTCTAGCCGTGCCACATGCCCTTTCCTTTACGAAAAAGTGTTTACTGGGCGCACACAAACATCCGTTGCTAAGGTTTTGACGTTGGGTTGCTGGGTTGGGTTTAGAGTCCGGGCCCATGGCTGCACCTACCTATATGTTCGGAGAATGACCCGCGCCGGTTCTTTTATGTGCGTCCATAAAGGGGCCGAGCGAGAGAGCAGCTCCCCTCGGAGGGCTTCGACCTGGAGATGACACCCCGCCGTTGCCATGGAGACAAATGCTATGTTGGGTAATAGATGGGTGGGGTAGGGGGTGTCAGGCTCTGTCACTAGTGTAGCTAATGAGGTTGGTTTCAGTGCACGTTGGTCTTGAACTACAGTAATGTTACTATAGTCAAATAGTATAGTGTTGATTGTGGACATTCACAGTTTCTTTACATTGCATTAGTCCGTAATTCCCAGTCATCATAGCTGCCCTGAGGCTGATTGACAAAGTTGTGGCTGCCATCGTCCTGGTTTAGACCTTGTTTAGAGATCAAGATAAAACTTGAGCTAAACCAGGACTATATTCAGTCTACTCCGATGAAGTATCTTGCCTAGTGACAAATTGACAAAAATCAAACTAAGAGCAAAATTGACATTCTTCTTTACTTGATCAGAAGCTGTAGAATGCAGTACATTTATACCGCTCTTATCTAAATATCAAGAAAATGGACTGCAGACCTGATTTAATTGTCCTAAAACTTCACTTTTTTAAGCTTGTGGTTCAAGGACTTTCCACTGAGCAGGGGATATATAATTTCCCTTTGAGCCGCCCCTGGGACCAATACACCTGGCTTAGCAGCTTAACAGCCTTCCCCCCAAACAGCAGGGCCAAAGGGTGGAGAGGCGCTAAACCTGAGATCATTGAAGCTCCCTAGCTCCCTATAGTCACTGACCACTCTTGTCCTAGCTCCTAACCACCTTCCATTCTCGCCGTCCTACTGTCCACAAAAACCTGCTTTTGCTTTCAAAGAGTCCCGTCTAGTTTTTCAATGGCGCGTGTAATGGGACAATGTGGCAGATGGGAAGTGAAGTGTCTTGCCAAGAAACACAAGGAAACATTTTTTGAATGGAAATTACGTCAGTGAATAACCTCGATTATAACTACTACTACTGCTACCAATAGTGATAAAAGATAGATAAATAAATACAGTCAAAACATTCTAAAATCCAATGATAAATGATTGCAATAAATCGTCACATCATATAATCATCGGAATACTGAAGCGGCTAATTCCCCCTTTACCTCCTGCCCTTCTCCATACCCTCTCCTCTGCCTCGCGCCTTACGTTTCCCTGTATTTATTTTCAATGGCTTTACGCTGGGCCAAAGAGTAGACCCGGGCTCGCAGTGATATCTTTGTGTCCGAGTGCTTCCTGTTTTCATTGCGCGGGCGACCCTTGTCTTTACAGGGGTGAGGTCGGGCTAGCGGGGGGCCGGGGGAAGGAAGGCCAAAGGGGGGGAGAGAGGGGAAAAGCAGCACCCAAAGGCTAATTGTGAATGTGAACATTTGCTTTGGGCCAAAACAAGAGGGCAGCAGAATCTTTTGAGGAAAAAAACTTCACTCAAATCACGGTTAGCATCGAATGTACAAAACTGGCAAGTGAGATTTGGGTTTCACGAATTTGAAAAAGCAAAATAGCTGGACTGATTGTGTTTTGGTAGTTTTACATATAGAGGAGTAAGTCATATCGAGATGTATGCAATATTACTAATGTGTGCTTGTAATAAGTTTCCTCCAATTCCCAATCCTTTTTTTGCTTACCTTCATCAGTCATACAATGTAAAAAACCTTTTTCTTCATTTTTTTTGTGTTTTTGTTCTTTTTTTAGAATAATACTAAGAGATGTGCAAGTTTCATTCCCCCCCACTCTTTTCACAATGCTGAGAATATACTAACAATGTCAACTTCAAACCAGTTTTGTTGCCATGCTAGAAACATATAGGTAAATCACCTAAATCACAAGCAAGCTAAAAATGTTTCCATCTATGTATTATTTGACATGCTTAGGTTAAAGTTGCATACGATAGTGAACGTAAGACTTTTTCATTTTGTGTTTCATCCCCCAAAATACTACTAATCTTATAAACTGCACTTGCCCGTTTCGCCTCTAACCGCGTTCCAGTTTACCTTTCTGATAACATAATCTCTACATGGTATTGAGAAGCTTACGTCCACAGCCTGGGATTTCCCTGGGCCTAACGTGGCTGGAAAGCGTCCAGAAGTCATGGGGCCTGGAGGGGAGAGAGAGTAGGGGAGGTGAGCGGGATCCAGCCTGACCCTCTCCTGCCAGCTCGCCCCGGCTGATCCACCCAGCCATGTGCCAATTACACTCAGGGCATCTGAGGTGGCCTGATCACGTGTGCTCCTGCTGACTAGTACATGCACGAGGTAAAGGAAGAAGAGCTGCAATATGCCACAGCGAAGGTGCAGGGAAGGTGCTTGGATTGTTTGGTGAAGATGAGTTAGAATGTTGTTCAAAAGTGCCAAGTGATTTTGATATGTTTTGTGGTTGATAAGTAGAAAAATGCATGAAAATTACAGCAGAAACTAGTGCCAAAACCATAATTTATGTCAATATTGCATAATGGTTCAAGTTAATTCTGAAGAATATTTCGGCAAAAAATTAACGACATTCGAGTATGGGTTTTGTTCAAGTCCTGGTTTTGTTTGACTAGTTCTGAGTTTTAAGCTCCCGTTTAGTCCTAATTCTGTGGAATTTGTGCACATGTGAATGCAGTAACTCCACACAATCGTCATATTATGCAACCAATTCAGAAGCTATATCCATAATTGAAGTACCGGTAGACTTCTTTTACTTACCACATCAAAATTGGGACTGAACCCGAAATTTAACCTGGTCTAAATCAGAGCTAGAACAGGACTAAACCAAGTCCTTATCCAGACACAATCACGTTCAAACCAAAACATTTGTAAACCCAGCAAAATGTATGGAATAACCAAACAAATGTTCAAACTTTCTTACTCAAACATCGAGATCAGAGTTGACATCATACTATGTTGTCTATAGACCAGGACTAAACCGGGGCTAGAACTAGACCAAACCAAGTCCACATAGAGACTAATCCATGATCAAACCAGAACAATTGTAAACCCAATGTGATTGTACCGAATAACCTAACAAATGTTCCAATTTTCTTGCTCAACGGTCGAGATCAGAGTTGACGTCATGCTATGTCGTCTTCTATAGCCTCCTATGTCCGGCCATTTTGTGGGGTCAGTGCCGTCCAGAGAAAGGGGGTAAAGGGGGCAATTTTGTTATATTGAATCCAAAAGCCAACATTTGTTTCTATCGGCCTTGTTGTTTTTTGAGCTTGGAGGGGGGGCTTTTCTCCTTTTGAGGTTTTCAGTCACCCGGACAAAAGCTGGTGGTTGAGAACATATGTAGAGACCCCCCTCTCTCTCTACTCCCTCACCCCTAGTTCACACTCAACTCTCTCCTTTTACTTCATGAATGCGGCTATTGGCCATTCAGAGGCCGCAAAGTCCCCAAGAATTCAACCTTTTTTTTGGCACAAACGGGTCCGGCAATGGAACGTACATTTGCTTAACAAATTGAATAGAAGGGGGGGGGGGAGAATAGTTAATGGGTGTGAGGGAGAGTTTATGGGTGGGAGAACAGCATGGGGATAATTCAATTAGGAGAAATGAAGGCAAGTTAGAAGAGTAGGATTATTTTTGTACAGGGTCGAACACAAAAGACAAACAAAGATGGAGGAGATTCTACAGACTGGGGCTGCGATAATGAAAGGAGTCTATAAAGTGCAATGGGGTTTTCTTCCTCGATACTTTCGCACACTTTCAATCGGATTTTAAAACAATTCTAAAGAAAATTGCACCTCCAAGCTGCACATGAAACTGGCCTTTTTTTTCTAAAGCTGCACCAAAAGAAGTTCAATGGAAACACTTTCATTTTTGATTGGACAAAATAAGGATTGGCGGACTTTTTTACACCGCCATGTGAAATAATTTGGACTAACTAAAGCAAGACTACGCAACCAGAACCAGGTCTAAATTGGAAGATATTTTCTGGAACTAACCTCAAAAAGACAATTGGTTGATAAGGAACGACAATGAGATCATTCTTCCTATTTTTTTCCACCAATGATCAGCCCAAAATGTTATGATATCTTAACTTCGAACTAAATCATCATGACAATTACATTTAATACACTTTTTAACCCATAATAAACAACACATTACAAATTCCTCTCGCTCGTGCTGCCAGAAATACCAATTAGTGCCCAACTATTTCAAACAAGCCCAATTTTACAGCCAACCAGATTGTAAACAAAGCTTTGCCGGCCTGATTTGATTTGGCCGGCGAGCGACCGGTGGAAGCGGCAAACAGCTGTGTAGTCATTTGGATAATGATGAGAATAACGCGCGGGGCAGCAGGAGCTAAACTGCGGACTGTGGCGGCGGTTTTCAGTGTGTGCCTATACTGCGAGTGTTTTTGGAGAGGTTTGGAGAGGCTCGGGGCTTGGCTGTTGAAGCTTCACTGCCCCTGAATAGATAAAAGTGATTAAAG
Organism: Chaenogobius annularis; assembly: GCA_015082035.1. Taxonomy (NCBI): domain Eukaryota; kingdom Metazoa; phylum Chordata; class Actinopteri; order Gobiiformes; family Gobiidae; genus Chaenogobius; species Chaenogobius annularis. The sequence goes on along the minus strand of BJKM01000071.1, from coordinate 758,786 downwards.
TCTCCTGATTATCCCCTGACCAATATGTAATGCATTTAGAGCCTGTTCAATTAAGCCGTATTTGCTGGTCGTTCATTATACGGGCTTTGGGTTTGGTAATCCGCTGCTTTTGTGGGTCAAATTTAGAGAGGAGGGCCTGGAGAGGTTGGTGGGTGGATGGTGTGAATTTTCAGCTAGAGCAAATGTATAATGACTAAGTTTAAGGTGAAGACATACTTTGAAATTTGGCCAGTGACAGGGAGAACTTGTAAAGTCTACCGATACAAGGCCCACACATTTCTGAAGACCAATTTGGTTCCAACTTTCAATACAATTTTGTTACTGAAGTTAAAAACAAACTCAAGTCATAGTATCACAAAGGAAATTAAGTAAATTAACTGAAAAAGCTACTTGGATGAGTGTCGAAATATACTTTTGTACTGTTGGCAGAGTTAAACTATTGCTAGACATTTGCCAAAAATATTGACATTCCAATTTAAAAAATAAACTTTAAGAGTAAAGTAAGTAGTTCACACACATTTTGAGAACTTATAAATGTTGCAGATTTGGGGTCTACAGTTGCACTTCAAATACATTTCTTAATTTCATATGTTTTTGTTTTCTTCACTGGCCTTTACTGCACCAAGCTGCACCAACAGAAGTATTGCTACGAGAAATAACCAAGACCAAACAAGGCCTGATTATTGTTTTTTTGCTTTTTCAAACATTTTGTAGAGTAGAAAGAACAGATACCTCTTAAATGCTCTTAAATGTAGTGAAGTAAAAGTAAAAAGAATCCACCTTAAAATGTACTTGGACAACAAAATATTTTACTTAACTACATTTGTTCCTTTAAACGACTGATTCTCTCTTTACTACGCATTGATCCAGTTGATAGACAATGACACGATAATATTAACATGTAAAAAATGGAAAACTGAAAGTGTATTTTCATATAAAACCATATCAATTACACTGAGATATTTAATCGCTTTCCTTTACATCTACTGTATGTACACATGGACAATTGGCCAATCTAGCTACTTCTCAAAGATCTGGAGTCCAACTAATTGATTTGTAGAATCGATCAAATGCAGATGACGAATTCTTTATGCGGAGAGAGTAAAGTACGTTTGTTCAATGGTTTGCCTTCGTCAGAGATGTAGTAATCAAGCGATAAACCCACTCAACCCTGCATGTCTGGATTGCCTCTTTTCTTTCCTTCTCGTGCGTGTGTCCCCTCCCCCCCCGGTACATTGTCCCCCGCGTCCCTGGGACACGGAGCAGCTCTTATGTCTTCCTGAAATCTGACCTCCGCAGCAAAATCAATACAGCACGATGTTGTGATCATGTCCCAACATTAACCAGGGTGGGCGGACAAGCTTTCCTTTTCGTTCTCCGACACAAACCCCAAGCAAGACAGCGATATTGTTGACTAAAGTAAGAGGTTGCAAAAGTGAAGGCTTCTGAAAATAAGCAATAGCAAAGCACACTTTTGTATCTATGTAACAGTGTCAGAAGATGAATAATTCATTCATGTTTGTGATTTGTTTTGCCCTTCGTCCAAGTAAAGGGGGGGAGTTTTGATTGAACCAGCAAAGATTTAAATGATGGATAAACTCTTTGAAACGTATCGTCATTCAACCAACCACTGCTTCATTCTTACATTTTTCTTGTAATTTCATAACTTTAAAACTGCTAATTTATGTGTATTTTTGAAACCTTTTGCTATATAACTAACTTCCACTGCTGCATTCTTTTATTTGGGTTTCAATTGCATAATTTAATCCCTAATTCAATTATTGTTGCATCAACATTTAGCACAACATTAGATCTAACAAACTATCGTTGTTTTTTTTTGTTGCCCTTGGCTCATCGCACAAACTAGCCCCCAAATCTGCAACTTTCTACATAATCTGTTAAACATTTAGTGTAGTTAAGGAAGCTTTTGTGATCCCAGCCACATACGATCTAGAGCCAAGCTAAAGAAAGGTTGAGTAAGGGTAGGAGGAGCTTTAAATAGAACAGTGATTCAGTGAACAAAGTGCTTAGACAACACGTCCCATAAACCACTTCCATATCATGCTTCCCAATTATTTCACATTGACCCCATTCGTTCAACAGCGCTGTGGCCCAGGCTAAATGGGTGCTTCTTCTCATGCTGTAGCGGGTGTCAGGCGCTGTTTGTGCTATTGCGTCTTACTCAGAGTGCTGACCGGAGCAAACACGTCTGCCGTGATTAGCTTGACCAGGTCAGTGTGTCCAGCTGACAGGTGTCCGACAGGTGAGCCCTCTATCTCCTGACAACTTTGTGACAGCTGCGTGGAAGGGCTTTTAAATCCACAGAAAATTTTGGATTTCTGTTTTCCCCAAAGTGTGAAAATAAGTTTCCAGCATGCATCGTAAGCATGCTCAAAATGGAAAGGTGTAAAAGTAGCAGCAAGAAATTATTTTATTTCTTATTTTTGACCCAAAACTGAACATTTCTCTAAAGCAATGAAGACACAGCTTTTAACAAATCATATGTTACCCCCGTTTATTTCTTAAGGCAAAACTTTACAGGCAAAAGTTGTCAGTTTGTTGTCTCAGCATAAAAGCTTTCACCTACAAAAACAACAGTGTCCAATCTTCACCTATTTTTTTTATAGTTATTTCACTTAATCCACTTTTAAATTTGAAGCCAATTTGTTGTATTGCATCCATTTTGCCTCCATTACATGATAAAAATGTGTAATATATTGTTTTCTTCATTTATGTGAGTAAACTACGGAAGAATTTTCGCCTCACAGGAAATTACTACACAGAACAAGACAAGGATTATTCAAGGACTAAACCAGGACTACATCAATTTTGAGTAACAGAAGACGTCCACCTCCCACAAAGACTGTGTTCGCATTAGTCTTAGTTTGAGCTCAATTTAGTTTTGAACCAATTCTAGTCTTAGTTTTGTTGTGTTCAAGTTTTTGTTTAGCACCAATATTGATGTGAAGTGTGCTAAAATGAACCCAGCAAAACAGTTGACAACATCTGAGAAGCAATACTTCCATGGCACAAACCTTTTCCAGGTACTCGGGGCACATCCAAACCCTTTACCACTCAACTCCACACACACGTTCCACACGATATCATCAGCCCTTACCGTGAGATGCTGGAATAACCACGCCCGCATGATGTTGGTTGCCACTTTGGGGAAAATGCCACGCTTTTTCTGCCTCTTCTTATCCTTGTCGGGGTCGTCGTCGTCCCCTGTGCCGGGCGACGCAACGCTGTTATCTAGACCATCTCCTGGACGGAAACAAAATCAGCATTAAAAACATCCCCGGCTCCACCAATCGGATTCCATAGTGCAAATTAGGAAAGAAGTGTGATCCAGGCAGAAACGCAAGGCTTATGATCGGTGGATAAGTGGACAAAGACAATGGATATGTATGGTGGAGTGTTACAGCTTGTGGTAACACTCGACTAGACTTCATGGCAAGAGTAAGGATTTAAAGGGCCTTAGATGGATGCTGTTGCAAAGAATGGGGGGTTTTGGCTGTAACCCAAGCATGAACCACTGGGCTACGAGGGCAATTCTAATGAAATAGATCTAAAAAAGAAAAATCATAGTTTGACAAGTAGGTAAAGAAATCTACCAAATGTTGCAGCTATATAAAACGTGGCATACAAGCGGTCAATATTCAAGTCCGGGTTACAAACAGTCGAACTCTTAACTGCTAGACCAATACAAGAATCCCATGCATTTCAGAAAATGTTTGTAGAGCTTTAAACTACAGGGTTAGCAGCTTTTAGGGTGTCCATTCCACAATCTGCAATGAAAGTCTGGAGTCGAAGATCAAAAACGTAGGAGGCAAATCTCACACTGAGACCGAGACAAAGACTGAATTTACGACCAAAGACAATTTGTATCAAGCCTGTCTGACATTTTGGAATCTTGGTCGCAGAGTGAGTCCTCTACAGTTTGCATCCAAAGACCGTATCTGTCAAACATGTGGCCAACAATCAACACTCAAATCAACTCAAGAGCTCAGACCTAAATCGGGACCTTATCGCTCCATTTACCTGTCGCTTTACTTTTAAGTTTTACAAACGCAAAACCCCTGCCAGCATGTAGTGCGCTAGCCTTAGGTAACAAGACTTTCCAACACAGAGTCTAGAAACTGATATTTGCTTTGGGGAACTTTGGTCATACGACCCAACGGAGAACTAGATTTGTTCATGGTCGAGGGTATTCACTTTACCTCCAAAATCACCACACAATTGTGATTTTGATTCATTTGTGATTTCAGCCTCATTTTGAAATGAATGATAGAATTTACAGCCCAGAGGAGAGATATAATTTCCAAAAAATGTGTTGTGAATTGAGAGGAGCGGTGGCTGCCTCGTGGATGCCTTTGCAGAGAGCGGGGGCTTTATTCGGAGGCCCCAGTCTGCTTGTTCTATACCCCAGAGCACGGAAGAGGGGAACGAGGGTTAATGACTCTAATGTTATGCTTGGACGCTGAAACACTGGGGTTCTCATTGCACTCGCACAGTCGGTGAGAGGAGAGAGAGGGAAAGGAAGGAGAGTGGGAGAGAGGAGAAGGGAAAGGAAAAGAGAGAGGAGAAAAGAGAGGAGAAAGGGGAAGAGTGACCTGGAGAGAAGAGAATTGTTAGAGTGAAAGAGGAGAGGAAACTAGAACAAAGATGACAAGGCGGACAAGGAGCCTTCAAGTACAGTGCAAGCTCGGACTCTTGTCATTAATGCAATTAAATTTGCATGCTTGACATAAGTGGAGTTTTTTTCTGTCGTTTGAAGATGGCCAAAGGGGACGTAGAGGAGTGAAGCGAGCGGCAGTGGCCTTGTTTGCAATTTGGAATATTGTGTTTGAATGTGTCTTTGAACGATTTTCTGCAAATGTGGTTTAAGACTGTGTTCACACTTGCACATTCACCATATCAAAATTGGGACTACTAAACCAAGACTAAATCAGAAACTTAGCCTGGACTAGACAGGACTACACAAGGACGAGAACAGGACCAAACCAAGTCCACATCAGAAGTAAACTGAGCTCAAATTACGACCAAATACAACAAGTTTGAACACATTCGAAAATATTTGTCATGCTGTGAAAACACAATTATGCAACAATTGTGCACACGCAAGGGACTTCGTAGTAAACCTTAGCAAATAGATGTTTCCACTTTGCAGTGCATAATGTTGGTCTTGCTCAAAAAATAAACTTTATATTAGAACAAATATAAATCACTTTCGGGGCCAGTTTTAGCCCTGATGCGGACTTGTTTTGGTCCTGTTAGAATCCTTCTAGAATCCTAGAATCCTAGAATCCTGATTTAGTCCCTTAGTTTCAGAAAAACTGCAAGGAAACCCAAGATTAGTTGACCAAACAGTAACATAGTATTCGCTTGCTGAAAAGGCAAACCTAACTTTTCCCTAAGATGTCACCGAAACAGTTTTGCCGACCATTCTGAAATACAGCAGGGGCTCTGGCAGCAAAGTAAAATGTCCCAACTGCAGAAAAGGACCTGAATTCAGAATCTGCATGAGAGCTGTTTTATTAAAGTAGTTGAACCAAGATTACTCTTACTCTACTTCTTCAAAGGTATTTCCAACTGTTTCTTTTTTCTCATATGCATTAAGACAAGCCACCACTGGCCGTTTTTTAATAGTCCAATTTGCACCTAAAGTTGTTTTATCATCTCATTCATTCCACTTGCATTTTTAGAGATAGTATGAAACAACTGTTAGTGTTCTAGTTTCATAAAAGTTCAAGGAAATTCAATGTAAGCTGGCCAAACAGTATCATGGACAGCAGCAAGTTGAAAAAGCCATCCTAACGTTTGTCTAAAAAGTCAAAAGTAAGTAAACTAACAAGTCACCAAGACAGTTTGGCCAACAATTCCTTGACTGTACTTTTCTTTTGAGTAAATTTCACTTTAATTCCGTCTTTTTGCCAACCCCAACGCCCCAGAGTTCACGTTGAAGGTCGTCCGGTAGAGAGTTTGGGGCTGGTTCATTGTTTCACTTGGATGCACATAATGGACTTGTCTTTCCTCCACCTCCCCCCTCTCTTTCTCTCTCTTTTCTACTCCCCTGCACTAACAACGACCCAACCACCCCTCCCCATTCCGCCAGATTAGCATGACGGGCTAGTAGCAACAACAGCGGCGTCTTGGCTTGCATCACTTTCATTCCAAGTCTTGAAAAAAAGCAGAAAAAGCATGGCGTACAACATTTCTCCTTCAAATCGAAAGTCCTTCTTCCTCTTCCTTTGCATTAATCGTGCATTAGCAAAAAATGATTTACTTTTAACAGTCGTCGTTATTTTTTTCTAGCCTCGGGCCACGAATGCCTTGAAAGCCTTCCTTGAGGGCATCTAAATTATGTATCTGAAAAAGTCCTCCACCACGCCACGCAAGGACCCTGACGCTCGCCAAAGCTAGCCCCAAATGTCCGCATGTTTTTGGGGAGGCATCAATCACCACCATCTACACGAGGATTAATCTTGCATAAATATTTGAACTAATAATGTTAAAAAAAAAAATAAAAAAAAAAAAAAAAAAAGGGAGGAAGGGAAAGGGGTTTGACAATGGCGTAATCAAATGCAAAATAAATGAAGAATACAAGGACAGCAGGGGCGAACTGCAGGCTACGAACTCCCGACTGCAAAAGTGACCGGAATTCAGAATCTGCTTGATTACTTGACTTCTTTTTAGGCTTTTCCAACAGTTTTTTCTTGTCACATGCATTAACAAAACTGATCTAGTGGGGAAAGTCTTTGCCCTTCAACCGGAGAGTGGCCAGTTCACACACAATGCCAAAGAGAATTGATAAACGAACTTGGTCAGAAGTATTAGATTAGTACAATCTACTATATATATAAAGACTAGTTCTAAACAAGTTTGACTGTAGGTATAAAATAGAACTGTAGCTACCGTAATACTTCTAAACAAGGACTAACCCATTCTAATTTCAGTAAATATTTAAACTGTGTACCACCTGAAGGAGCTTACAGTTTGAGAACCGCTGACATAACAACTTTCCCTCAAACGCAGGGAGAACATGCAACAGTCAAAACAGAAAAGCCCCTAACGCAAACCTACAAACTCCCTGTTGTTAGATAAGTAAATTGAAACCAGCAATTCATTTTTACTTTGGGTGACCTTCAGATTTGATCCTGGTATAGCAATTAACAGTTTAAAACAAAACATTGTATCTTTTGAATGGCAAAAAGGCCTGAAAAGGAAGCTAAAACTATGAATATCAAAACATTCCCCAAAATGTTGGACTTGATCATTGATTACATTGGACTACTAGGTTTTTAAACTTACATTACAACAAAAATAAGACATGATATCTTCTGAAACCTAGCAAATCAAAATTTTAATTCAATTTCTTTTTGGAGAATGACAACAGCAGTCTTGTTGTCATTCTTGAAACTGTCGATTTAAAGGGCCTATGACAGGTGAGACCACACATTTCACTAAAACATAGGTAGGTACTGTAGATTCCATAAATGTTACCTAGCAACTGTACTGTAAACAAGACCCAAAGCCATAGAAATTACACAATAGTTGTAGTTTGACGAATAATAAAACCTGATAGCACCTTTATTTTGTGAAATGCTTGTTTAAACTGTTGGGATGTCACTTATCGATGACTTTTTCAGCTTTTGTTTTCCGAATTTTCCTCACAAACTGCAACTTGAGTGACGTCCAACTATGCAAAATTGTTAACACAGGTTCAATCCAACCAAACAATGTCCAAAAACATGAGAGCCTATCATATGCGCTTTCAGCCAACAGAAAATTAGGTCAATAAAAGACAGTAACAACATAGGAAATAAGCAAATGGAGAACTGTCCCAGAGCGCCCAAGGAAAACTCAGTTGTAAAAAGAGAAACTTTGAGGAGAAGCAAAAACATTTCAAGTCATTCCAACTGTTTTTCTTTTTACCAACGTGCCAGCTAACTTCGCTTCCTCCCCGCTCGCGTCCCTCTTGTTTTCCAGCCGGCTGTACTTTGGCCTGTTGTCTGTCTGCCTGCCTTGCCTTGCCTGTGTTTTGCTTCCACATCATTAGCGCAGGGCCACGGCAGCGCGGAGCGGAGGCAAACACAGAAGTGCCGACTTTGCAACTCGCCGCGTGACGTTAAAGAAGAAGCCGCCGCGCCGTGAAGGACACATGGACGCACGGAGACACACGCACACTACGGGGGGCCGCAACTTTAGAATGGGCGACTCATTAGTGGCAAATGCCGCAAATCCCCCGGCTAAGTATGAATCCTTGTTGAGGAAAGCCTAAAACAATAAACGCGGGTCTAGCCCTGGTCCTGCTCCGACTGTGAGGGGCTTCCTGCAGAAATGTGACTCTGCTTTCACTGCGAAAAAGAAAAGAAGCGAGGGGGATTTCTCATTGACTGCAATCAGCTTTGTGTGGGACCGGTCCAAGATGCTTATTAGGCCGCCTTAGTTTGCAAAAAATATATATATTTTCCTCAACCATGCCATAATTTAACTGTTAAAGTAATCAAACTGTATTAGGACTTGTAATTTAATGGAGAAAATGTGGCAACTTTAATCATTTACAAGTGTATTTGTTGCTAAAAATAAACACGCATTGTTAGTGTGAGCGCGGTTGCCTCTCCACAGATCTGACTTGCAACTTTTCCATGGACATTGATAAGTTTAATGTCATACTCTGGAGAAAAGAAAAGTGAGACAAAAAGAAAAGTTTCATATGGTGATCATTTAATGGTAAAAAAAAAAGTGTATTGGTTTTGTTGATAAAAAAAGAGAGTAAGAAATAGTAGCAGCAGAGTAGCACCGCTGAGTTAAAAGTAAAAACTGTACACAATTTACCAATAATAAAGGATTACAATAAAACAAGAACAGCTGGAGAAACGTCATCTTTAAAATCAAGTAAGTCCAGCTGTTGTAGTTTAGTTTAATTCCTTTTGGATAAATGTTATGCCTGGATGTTTCAAAATCTTCATTTACCATAACTTACACTATGAAAGAGTATGTGATATGTAGTCTGCAGCCCATAATAACAATAGTTTTAATACTCTTGCCCTGTTTGTGAGACTTTCAACACTTCCCGCATGCCCCTCCCTCTTTCTAGCCATCTCCCTTCAGTGAACGACCCCGACACACTCTGGGCTTGTTTTGTTTTGCTGTTTGTTTCTGTTGATTTGCCTCCAAAAGGCGCTCTCCCGCTGCGAGCGCACTCAGCCTGGTCCGGACCCGAGCACATGCACAGTGGCCAAAACGCCGGCCAGATTAATTTTATTGACGTTTCCATTTTCACTGCAACGCGATACCCCCCGGCCTCCTTCCATCCCTCCCTCCCTCGGTCAGGGCTACCGCGACCCAACCGGCGTATTTACAGACTGACCTGTCACTCGGTTACCCAGCATGCTCTCTGCTTGCCTCCCGCCTCGGACTGCGAGGAGGGTGAAACAGGACTCCGGGGCTATCAGCTCCTTCTCTCTCTCTCTGCCCCTGGCTGATCTCACATGTATTGGGGGGCGAGGCGCGTGCACGGCGGGGGTTCAAACATGCTATTTGAGAGCGCGGATATTTTCGGATAAGTACACAGAGCGCTGAACGTGACATATAGTGAGAAAGGGAGGAAAACCGAAATGAGCTGTTGATGATAATGCTCAGAAAACGTGTGTAATATGTCACTTTGTTGAGACTGGATATAGAATTTTGACACGGTTAGGTGACAAAACACACTTCAGAACATTCACCATGGAGATAGATCTGTTTTATGTGGAATATATTGGCCAAAGGAGCAAAATTATCATGAAAACAAGCAGACCAAGTTAGGTTTGCATAGTTTTTAGTACAATAAAAACAATTTAAATGAAAAATGATGCTCTTGATTGGGTTAAGCATAGGGTTAGGATTAGGTTTAGGGATAGGGATGAAAAGCAGAATATTTAGGGGCTCCTTCTATGATTGAAGCACAGTGTCATTCATTCATGTCATCATTCAAGTTTGGATAAAAATCATAAAAAATGATGTGTTTGTAGTCTAGATTTTGCTAGATGCTTCACACTTTTTGTTACACTGATCTAAAGTGCAAAAGTTGGCCAAAGAAAGAAGGGCTATCAAAACACATGAAAGACATTAAAAGGACTTAGACTTATAGACTAGCCAACTTGCTCAACCTCATTACATCTTAAAGCAGCGCTGGTTCCTTTGCATCCACCCCCACTTTCTTTTTTTCTTTCTTTCTTTCGTTCTTTTTCTTATGAGCCAGGCAGGCAAGAGAAGGAACGCTGGAGGGCAAATTGTCCCAAACGCTAATGGCTTCTGACTGTTCCCTGGCAACTCCGCTTCTGCTGCCATGCTAACCTGTGCTCTGGCTAGCTAAAAGAAAGAAAGGGGGAAAAAAATGGACAAGGAAGAAAGGAGTGTACCGGGCAGGGCATCCCATCATCATCATCATCATCATCATCATCATCATCTTCTGGCCCATGTGACATAGAGAGAGGTGGGGGCTATTAGGAGGAGGATCTCGTACAGGGCCTTGGGGGGAGTAGGGGTGCTGGGGTGTAGCCTGGGGCACTTCTGGAAAAGCAGTGCCGTTGAAGATGAAAAAAAGGGGGGAAAAATCCCTCTTTTTTTTTTCCCGTCCTACATCCACTATAGTCTCTCATGTCTCATTTTTTGTCTGTCGCAATGAAACTCTTCGTGTTTGTTTTCCACATGACATTTTAGAATCCTACATGTACATAGGCGGGGATAGGGGGTAGGTGAAAACAGGACTTTTCTGAGCTCTGAGCACCGGCGCCTCAGTTGCAGGACAATACAGGATTAACTCAAACATGAAGGAATCAATCAAAATACAACTCAAAATGTCACTCTTAAAAAATCTACTTGTTTCGAGATGCTCTTGCTTTGCCTAAAATGTTTCACAGTATTGCATTAAGCATCTATCTCCATGGAGACAAGCAAGTGTAGCACCTCCAGGCATGTTACAGGTCAGATCTGTGGAGAGGCGGCTCCGCTCACAGTAAGAGTGCATGTTTTTCAAGATACTTTTGAGCAATAATTATTGATTGATTCAAGTCTAATGCCACATTGTGAGACATTCCAGGCACCTCATTTCCATGGAGAAAAGCAGGTGATGAACCCCCTCACCAGAAAAGTTACACAGTGCAATTTTAAAACAAAAACAAAGCAAAACACTACTCTTTTTTACCGACAAGTGACAATTTGAAGCTTTCTAAAATTGTCACTTCTCTTGTGTAAAGAAGGGGAAATTTGCAAACAAAGTCTAGCAACATTTCGGCAGCGCGCTCGGCCGGCCGTTTCTCATCACCAGTGGGCGCTTATTAAAAATGCATTCAGATGGATCTCTGTGTGTAAACTGCTCTCAGGCTGGGCTCATTAAGGGCTATGGGGGAAAGGACGGTAAACACCACACCAACCGTGCAAATATCTCACGTCGGCAGAAACACAGAGCAACAAAGAATAGGCTATTTTTTATTTCGGTGACGGGGAGCAGAGGAGCAGAAAGGGAAGTTGGTAATATGCTGCCAGTGCTGCAGTGAGTTCAACATTTGCGATTTGAACTCCCGTATTGCAGTCAAGCGATGTCAGAGAATAGTGTATAGTACATATAGGAAGTGATGTTTTCATAGTAATAGTAGCGTTTGAAGTCGGACTGGGAATCACAGGGTCCCTCACGCTTCAAAACCACGATTCATGGCTCTCGATGCGATATCATGATCATCAACAACAGTGTTTCTTTGTTAAACTACAACCTGCTCAAACGTAACATGAAACTCACCCATTTTAATAACCAAAAGACAAGTTTCCTTTCTCTAAACGAATAACAAAATGGTAGTGCTAAAAATGTGGTGATATCGATACTGAGCCCACGATATCGATACTGTATCCCCAAGCTTAGTGTCATATTATAAGATGAATTCAGATAAAGCGGGACAATTAAGCATTGTAGTATTTTTACACAGGAAAATTAAAAAGCCCCCAATCAATTGTGTTTATCACTTAAATCAATAAAAAAGATTGACAACACGCGCAAAGTTGAATTGACTTTGGATATTTCCTGACGCTATTTCCATGGTAAACTTTACTCATCCTGAAATCACTTTAAGTATTAGTATGACATCATAGTAGTAGAGTTTATCTATTGTACTTGTTTTAGGTTAGTGAGACAGGGAGAACATGCAAACTCTAATCCCCCAATTCAGCAATCAATCACTTGAAACCTATCTTTACTGAAACAAATAAAAAACCTTTAGACCATAAAAGTATAAGAAATTAACTACTCCTAGCAACTTCCCAACCATTTATACAAAGCACGTGGCCCTCCCTTAAAGGTGAGAGTGTATAACCAACCTGCTTAAGCATTTATTTGGCCTCATGCATAAAAGATTCAACATATGTTTTCAATAACACATGCATAATACATGTGATTTGTGCTGCACACCACTGTAGAAAATGTCAGCTGCTGCTTGTTTACCGTTAATAAACACGATTGAGAATTTTAATGCCACTTGCTATTACAGTATGCATTTATGTGCGGATTCAGTTGACTTGAAGTTGCTGAAATTAGTTGGTAATTTGATTGGTTTCGAGGTATTCCTGCCTGGTTTTCATTGTATTGTTTGTACCGTTCTATCTTTGGCTCTTGTGATTTACAAATGGGTGGCCCCTGCATTTGTTTCAGGCCAATGAAGCAGTAAAGTGTGTCGAGGCACTGGCTTATGGAAGCTGTGGTTAAAGGGACTAATTAGTAACCCCCCTACATCAAGTTTAAAACACACGCTTTCCATGAAGGGTTACGTATATGTAATTTCACTACTCTTCCATTTTGAAGAACTCAAAAAGTACAAAAGTTAAAACCTTGCTCATAGTAAAAAAAAAAAAAAAGCTCTACTACTTGCAATAAGCTAGTACAAGTACTCAGCGGTGTAAAGAGTAGTAAAAATGTGTATTAAAGTAAAAGTACAGTTGTATGGCTAAAAATGTACTCAATTAGTGCTACTGCCAAATTTGTACATACATAAAAGTTCAAAGTATGCACGAAAATACTACTGAAAGTATTTTTTACGCATTTTGAGAACTATTTAAGATGAGTTTTGGTTTGGTTTGTATGCAAAATGTGATCAGTTAAACTGGATTTGGTCATTATAAGCGGCACATCAATCCTCCTCGGACTATTCCAAAAACTAAAATAGACAAAGAATAAAAATAAAGAACAGAAAGAAATTCTGGTTGCATTGCAATATGCCATGTTTACTTGCATATATGTTTTGACAAATAAATTATTCTAACCAACATACAGTATTATATAAGATAAAAGTACTCCTTACAACTTCACTAAAACCTATGGCGTCAAGATTAGGAAACCACACCAATCGGCGATACCTCTAGCGCTACTCAACATATTGATACCATGCGGTTCTCTTCAGCTCGCCTGTAATCCCTTCTCCCTCCATTCTCCTGCTGCTAGTTTGTGTGTGTGTGTATGTGTGAGAGTGCATGTGGTCCCGGGACCCCTTCATAAATCCAGAGTAAATAAAAGGGGGTAACCAGGGGGACAAAAGCAGCGCCCCCCACCGCTTGTGTGATTCGCCGCTATTTGGACGACTGAATGTGCTAAACGCTGCTTGTATTGGCCTGAAAAGTTGTGAAGAGAAAAAGCGAAGGGGGGGGAGCAGGGAGGATCCTTTCAGTTTGGGGCTTTCTCAGTGGCCGAGCCTGGGGGGTGCGAGGCGGGTTAAAAGGAGGCTGTATGAGGGAATGGATCAACCAAAGCTGTGAGCAAGGTGCAGGCCAAAGGAGAGGGGCGTAGACACAGACTTTTAGCCCCCCAAACTGCATGGGATTGGAACAAATAGCTTTTACAGTGGATTTTAAAATAGTTATTTCTCACATTTCTCATGTTAATAAAAGCTACTTATTCACGACTAACGTACGGCCCAAAGTTGCTGGGACAGGCTCTAACCATCTCCAACTGCTGACCATTAAAAGTGAAATAAGCAAAAATCAAGGCATTCTGTCAGTATAACTATAAATATATTATAGTCAAGAAGTAGTAAAAGTATTGCAATGTTCTGGGACCTTTTTACAACTCTACGTTTATCTACAATGTCCCAGATTGTTTCGTTACACACAGTTGATCAAATGTTGGTCTAATGATAAACCAATGGAGATTTTAAGATGCTAAATACTAAGTTAATTGAAAAGTATTCTGACTCTATTATTTGATAAATGTATTCATCATATCCACCACCATTTTGTCTACTTTGTTTAAGCGTAGTAATGATACTATTACTTCTAGGCTCCTACTACTCTTGCCACTACTTCTACTACTAAGCTATACTGGGTGTCTACTAAGCCTACTACTACTACTACTACTACTACTACTACTACTACTACTACTACTACTACTACTACTACTACTACCCTATAGGCCTATAGGTTGGTTAATAAATCTTTTTTTTACGTTCCTAAAATGACAAAGAAATAGATAGACTAAGTAAAGATGTAAATACAACCTATTTTGACCTATTCCTGAACTTAATTCTGTCATAACTTCTACCAGAATAGCATGTTTCACCTCTTAGCTTCCTCAGCCCGACAAGTGCTAATGACTCTAACATATTTACCGATAGAACACAGTCGCGCAGCTAGCATCTTTCAGCAGCCCATTCACCGCGCACACCATATGTTTTAGTGCTTAATTCCCATCATACACTTAGCCTAGCCCATTTTAGTGCATCCACTTCCAATGTAGTCCACTCTTTTACGCTGATTATTTCCTGATCTTTGCTTAAACAAGTGGCGGCCCCTTGCTAGCTTGCGACGGACCATAAAACAGCAGCTTGGTAAATAGCTAGCGAGCCTGCTGACAAATTGGGTAGCGCTCGGGCCAAAGTCATTAACGGCCCTAAAACCTGTCAGAGCAATTACACCATGTAAACCCGCTATGCTAGCAAGTCCCCGTTGCCAAATGCGAAACACCACTGCTCACCTCCTCCGGAAAGCGAAGAGGTGAATAAGGAGCAGTCAGAGATGAGAAGCTATAGTTGTGAAATCAACGCCAAATTTAAGGCCATATAATTGTAAAATTCTGCATGCTAGGTCATTTATGGTTGTTGGTATTTATTTTTGTCAAATTGACGCTTTTCGTTAGCCTCCTAGCTAAAGTCATTTTTCAATCTTTTCAGGAAACTGTCTAGGTCAAGAAAATTACTTTGGACAATGTTTTAGCTTCCTCCAGCAGAAATACCGGTACCATGTATTTGACTGTAAAAAACATTCTGATTGGCTGAAAACGTAGCCTACAGATACCCAATAATTTAAGTTCTGGAGTGTATAATGAGACAGAAAAACTAATTTTGGCCCAAAAAAATGTAAATGTAGAAATTCTCATCACATCGCAATAAAGTTTAAGTTTCCATTCTTAGCTAAAGTCTGCCTTTCCTTTCGGTGAGGAGTTTGCATGTTCTCCCTGTGTCTTGATTAAGTATGGCTGAAATGCAAAAAAAAACCTAAAACAAATTCTACCATAACTTACAATTCACCTGCTCTAGACATAACCGGAAACACAAAACGCAACGCTCAATAATTACACTTGTTCCCAAACATCAAAACAACATCAAATTACTGTAATGTGATCGCCATAACGTTGTGCACTAAGCGTTGATGTGCAAACTCAAACCCCAACACAGCTGTCCGTGCATCCTGGCCCGCTCCGAGCCACTGCCTCCTTGTTTTTGCATGAGAACTAATGTGCACTTGCCTATACCCCCAAAAACACGTCATTAAGCGTTCCCTTTAAATGAAGTGGAATAAGAGCTCCTAATTAGACATGTTTTTTCCCCTCCTCTGTGTGGTGAAGTGAAGCAATCAGGCAGCAAAGGGGAAGTAATGGGTAAGGGAGGGGGTCGCGGAACGCCTTTCTTTCAACACCCACTTTTGCTAAGCCCCAAACCTAACCACTGGCCAGATATTGCATTGTCATCCCTGTGATACAGTAATTCAAAGGCACAACATATTTGAATTAGCATTAGCAAAACAACCATTAAAATGTATGTGAATATTAATCAAATCACCACATTTTCTACCTTTTTTACATGAAGATTCGGTAGGATTTTAAAGTTGAACTATGAAACTTTTCAGGTGAACTGCTTGTCTATGGAGATGGTATTGCTTTGCCTAGAATGTTCCACTGTATAGCTTTAAATGTATCTATATGGAGACGATGTAGATGAGGCTACAAGACCAAATTAAAGGTCAATAAGAACGCCTGTAATAAAAACAAAATAAAGCAAGATAAATATGTTTAATGCCCTACTGTGGAACATTCCGGGCAAAGCAGCAAAAGTTCTCTGAACGTTGGTGGAAGAGAAAGGTTACACAGTGAACCAATAACTCGTGTTTACTTTGTATGGTTTTTGGCAATTTGAAAAAGACCAACTGTCCAAGAAATCTTGCTTATGTGTCTTACTTTATGTCCATATGGGCGCTGAAGTGAGACCATCAACCAGCAAGGGGGAAGTAATGGGTAAGGGAGGGGGTCACAGCCAGCCATTCTTTCGCCGCCGACTTTTGCTAAGCCCCTAACCCAACCACCGGCCAGATATTGCATTGTCATCCCTGGAATGCTGCAGATAACTATCGCGTTGGGGTCCGTGGCCTGCAGAGAGAATACTGGAAAGAGCGAGTGAGCGAGGGAAGGGTGAGGGGAGGAGGTTGGAGGTTGGGGTTAAGGATTGTTTTGCACAGTCGGTTAGGTTAGGTGAAGCTGCTTTACCTTTTAACCCAAAGTACAGATCCGGACGAACATTTAAGAGCGCTCCCCGAGGCTAAGGGAGGGGCAGGTAATGTTATGTGTGCGCAATGAAGCTATCTCTGACCAAGAGGCTATCACTACAGCATATGAGATTTGAGTACACTGCCGGTATGCCACACTTTAACCAAGAATGATTAGCTAGTTGGTTGTTTCATGGTTGCAGTTATTGTTGCTTATAAGTGTTAGGATGTGACTTTAAAAAATAGTGTGGAGCTTGGGATTGGGAACAGTTATTGACAAAATGTTTTACCGTTAGGCTAACAGAAACTGAATTAAAATTCGATGAGGTGTAACACAATCCCAAGCTCTATTACTATAATTTAGTGCGCAAAAGTTATTAGAGCTCAAAATTAGCAATAAGCAAGACTTTTTGGGAAGATCTTTTGTCAGTTCTTCCAGCTGCAGCAGGTGATGTGCGTTGCCCATGGACACTGGTAAGTCTTGAAGTACCAACCCTCATTGTTTTAATTATTGGGATTAGTTGAAGAAGGCCATTGTTTTAAGTCTACAAAGTATTTTGAGTGGCGCTATTTAAATGCTTTATCACAATTTTTAGATTCCATTGGCCAGGTTTTTGTTTATCGAATATTCCAACAGCAGTCCTCATGCAGCAGCACTTTAGAATTGGTCTAAAAGCTTGGTGTCAGTTAAGATGTTCCAAGACTTCATCAGGGCACAAAAAGCTTGTGGTGAGAGCAAAGGAATAGAGACGTGTCAAAGGAAAGGAGGCAGGCAGTTGCAGATGTCAGGGCCCAATTTGCATCATCAGCAAAGGGCCAAATTGTCGGGGTGGTGGGGGCCGACACTCTGGCCCAGTCACTCTTTTGGGGGGAGAACTGAAAGGGGATGCCCATGACTGCCCCGTGCACCAGACAACCTCCAGTAGCAAATAGAGGAAACGTTCTCCATTTCTATAGACCAGTGGTTATTTACCAACCTTGTGGCAACCAGAACCTTGATTAGTGGTCAAATACCCATTGTGGTCTGTATACTCATGGTTATGCAACACTGTATAAATACAGTCATTACAGGTATTGGGAGATTTTAAGTTTGATCTAAAAAATGTGTGACATTTTCAAGCTTATGAACTTCTTATTCATTTTTGGGAAAACGTCAATAAGCAAAACCACCCAAGTTAACAGCATCAAAGAATTTTGCCAAGTTAAATATTATATGCCCTTCTGCCTACAATGCAACTGTGAAAGATGTGTTTTTTGCAAATACGTTTCTCTTCCCAGCCAAATTAATTCAATATAATTCATAACTTAACAAGACTATGTACTGAATGGATTTGAGAAGCAGCTTTCAAACATTAACATCTACACTAGCCAACCAGCTCTTTTGGGATTTAAAGAAGCATTCTGGGGCTTGCACTGTTTACTACATCTGCATTAATTCTCTTCGCTCAATTACAACCCACAAACAGACAAATAACCTCGGAAATGTCAAATTCATTATTGGCACCCGTGCTGGACTGGAGACTTTTTCAGCTCTACTCTGAGAGTTGGTGGTATTAAAAGGTTTATAAATCAACAAGTCAACCATCAAGATTGTAGCACACAGCCTCTGTTCGGCAGCTCTCTCATCAGGCATCATCTTTCGCTACCGCCATGTTTTTTTTTTCTCTTCTTGCACACAAATGTCCTGCAGGCAAGGAACAAAGCGAGCAGAACTGATTACTGCGCGCTAGCCCCGCTCCGCCAGTCGAAAGTCTGTTTGGCTTCCTAATGAGCGCACTAAAACCCCAATTCATCACCCATAACCCCTTCGCAACCTGTCTGCCTGAAGTCCCTCCCATTATGACCACCAGCCCAAGGACAGTGCGCTTACAGGCAGCCGACGATGGGTCAAGGGCGTGCGGGAGAAAGGGATTGAGTGGCTGGGTCAGAATGAGGTACAAACAGCGTGTGGTGTTTACTGGAGCAAAGTGTTTGAAGGACTTTGAAAGATTATTACGCAACAAAGTGAAATTCGAGATAGACTTTGCTTTGTAGGACTAAAAGTAGCCCTTTGTAGACCTAGCGTTATAATATATTTCTTAGACAAGTTATTATGTAAACTCATTTGCATGAAATTGGTTAAAATAGATGGACAGTGGCATAGTGGATCAAGTGATGTCCCCCCAATGGAAGGGAAGCTGGTTCAAACTTTAACACAAGCACAGACTGGCTTTAAGTCCTTCAGCAAGACACTTAAGCAGCATTCTGGACTCCTCCTGCATTAGTGTAGATTCTGTCGCAATCAGTAAGGCATCTAGCAGAAAAAAATATGAAATTCCTAGTGTTTTGAGGAAACTACGTGGTTCTAAGATGTTCATATTTAAACTTACCTAACTTCTCAGTTAATACTTTTCATTATTTGCAAGTACCACCTCCCACCTCCCACCGTACCCTTTACACTTTGCCCCCCTCTCTTTCTACAGCCCTTGTGGTGTCTCAGCCTGAGTGCAGGAATGTCCGGCTCTACGACCACTTTCTCTACCAGCGGGAATGTCCCAATGTTCCAGACATCTCAACTTTTTAATACTCCTCCTTCCCATCCCCGCCAGCACTGGAATTCTCTGGGAAGGGAATGTCGGACAGAGTAGGAGCTTGCGTTATGTTATGTGTAAGAAATAGTCTTGGGAATATGTTGCGTTCAAGCTCTAGAAATTGTTTATGTCAAATATGCAGATGGAGGTCAAATGTCAGTGTTATTTTAATGGCTATTTTGAGAGAATTGTCAAAACAGAAATTCTATAAAGGTTGAACTGGACCATTTCTTTTTCGCAATTGGGTCCAAAAAATTGCTATCATCTCATTTCTTCAAGTCTTGGATTGAATATGATCCCAAATTGTAGATGCTATTCTGAAACCGTTTTTTGAAGCAAATTAGGAGTGACTGAATTTACTCTAAACTTCATACATTCTTTTTCATACAAAAGAAAATAAAAAATACTGTGGAATAATAGCTGCCCTAAATGTTAACACATTTTTATGCAATCTGCCATGTTGTGACAGCATCTGAATTCAGCCTACTGGATCAAGCTGAAGAAAACTATGTTAAAATGCACATATAGGCAGCCTGTTTGGAGGAGTGGGGAGTTTGGGGGCTAAACTCCCAGTGTTGCTCATTACATCGGCTCTGAATGATCCTCTCGACACCTGAGCAGTAACCAAGAGATTACAGAATTGATGAATCTGTGCTTTCAAATGCAGCTGTTTTATTCAGCTTTAGTAATTAATTCTTTTTCCGATAGCGTATTGATTAGGCGTAGCCCCTGATAAAGTTCAAACTGAGAGGGATACCTCAAGGGTCCACACAAGGGCCGCTGCGAGGAGCCGGTGGAAACGTGTGCTTTCACCTGGTTCGCACTCAAAGCAGTTTAGACTCATAAATTAGCAATAGTAAGTAGAGAGGAATCAAGGGAAAAGTGTGTAATATATTTCATGCCGTGTTTTGACCTGACTGCTGATTTATGGTTAGCAAAAGATGAGTCAAATTTGAGAAATAATATCCATCTAGAAATCCTAAAAATGACAAATGTGACAACCGGGCAGAGGCACATTCATTTTTTGGAGCATATGCTGTTTTGAGATTGGGTATTTGCTACTATTTTTTGTAAATAATTTGAGGTTGCAGGTACAGTTAATTTTCACTTCAAAATAATGGCATTAATACATAAAAAAATAATAATAATTCTGTCTTTTGACACAAATACAATATATGGGATTAAAGTACATGAACTAGATCATCCAAGTATTACTGAATAAGACTGAACATTATTATGAGATGCTACGCTAGGTAACTTTGACAGGGCCTCAATTGTATCCCATTTTTTTTCTCTGTGCAGTGTTCCATATTTCAATGTTTAATAGTTTATGACATTCATCTGTTTCAATTGTCTTGCTTTTTTATGGTAAATTTCCCCCCGCATAAAATTCCTTCAATATGTTCTTGCTTAAAATTCAAAAAGATTCTATTGCAAACCCTTCCCTGGCTAACCCCCATCATAGCGCAGCATTTGTACCTCGCAGCTACTGCCTTCTTCTCCCTCTCTCCCTTCTCTCCTCAAAAACCTGCTCGTATACCCTTTCACAAAACTCCTCTTTCATTTTCTCATGGCTGCGTTTTTCCGTACAGCCGCGGAGGTGGGAGAGGGGTGGGAGAAAGTCTGATCAACACAGGGTTTCTTGGGGGTAGATCTCCAGGGAGCTAACTAGCAGCAGGCGAAATCAGGTTCAGCTTTAAGAGAGAGGAGCGCTCTTGTCTTGTCAGGACCCCTCACCTAACAGACTCCTTTACGAGTCAATAACCGCGCCTGGCCCAAGTGTCATCCGACGGGCCTGGTACACATTGACTTTTAACCACAAAAGGAAGGAAGGAAGTAGCATGAAACAAACTATGGTGAACCACTCACAGATGTAATATGAAAATGTTATTGGGTGTAGAAATCCAAAAATGTGTTTTCTGGGATAAAATGTTTGAGTGTTCGCCCGCTAACCAGAAGGTTGATGGTTTGATCCTCGACTAATCACATAGTAGCTGTTGTTCTGGGTAAGACCACCTATACAATACGCTCACAGTATCATCAGGCTGTCAAAGTACATTTGCCAGTCCAAAATCCAACATGGCACATTGGTACTAATCGATAGTGACAAATAACGGATGACCCAATAAAATGACAGATCAAATTATTTTTTAATATCAAGAGGAGATAGGAAAATATAATTAGAAGGTGGAAGTTAACACGTTCACGTTTCCTTGCATTAACAGGAGACTGGAATGCTGAGTTCTGATGAGGTCTTGATATCGACTGCCCATTTTAAGGAAGCTCTGCGGGTCATTTCATTACAGCCCAATTCGGTGGCACTAATTTTTGATGTTAGCAGGTAGACAGCAGTCGGAAATTGCAAAGGGTGGCTATTATCAGTGCGAAAGATAGAAATTGAAGCCGAGCCATTCTACAAGATATCATTGCCAAGGAGAACCATATTGACAAAAGTAGACCTGGCCCAATCGCTCATCTTTTGTCCGTAGCCGTAATTGCAAGTGAAAACTTAAGTACTTTTTTTGCGGAAATGTTGCTGTCACGTACAAACTTTGGGTCTGCGATGTAATGTTGGCAGCGTTCCTAACTGCTTTTAGATTGACTGTATGAAAGTTTAATGTCGGCAGTTCAATATGTCAGTCAGTCTTGCAACAGTAAAAAGACAACGGACGGAACTTTGATGAAAAATATTGGCAAAAATAGCTGGAAATGTGTTGTATTTGCATGCGTCTTTCATACATTTTTAAGTTCAGTTTCTTTGTTGTATTTCAACAAATAGTTTGAACAACTTAAAGTTTAGTTCTACTGATACTGATGTATTTTCTATCAACATCTTAATGTAAAGACTATGACTGTGATTATAGTGGCTCTGGTGGTACAGCAGCCGCCCTTCAAACCGAAGGTTAGAGGTTCAAATCCAGCTTCTATTACTAGAAAGCTGGCATAGCTATTCTGTAATGAGTAACAATATACTTCTTATGTTGTTATTGAACTACTATTATTTCCTTTTCTACAGCCAATGTAAAAACAAAAGACTTTTATACAATATTTTCTTATTCAGTAGGAATTGTAGTCACTTTTGACCTGTTACCAACATAGGAAGTCTTTCATGTTTTATTTTTTTCTTTGATGCTATATTGGTAACATTGCTTCTCTATTTGTATCCTGTGTGTTAATCTTGTTCGCTTGCCTATCCGTACTTAAATTAGACATTATCCTCATACAATGTGCTCTCCTTGACTTCCTGTGTTTTCCTGCTCTTAATCGCCATGCATCTCCACAATAGCGTTCCCGACTTCAGAAAAACACACGCTCCTCCTGCTACAATTAATTACCCATGCTCCTCGGCCTTTTCTCTGTTTGAAGCTCGCCGACTCCTTTTGTTTTCGCTTCTCCTCCTCTCTCCTTATTGACTTTTCAATTTTCCCCCCTCGCATCCACCCACTGAAACATCAGCAAGGAGCAAGCAGGCAAGCCGACCGAGCAACCGACCAATCCCCCCAAGCCGGAGTAGTACTTTATCCCTCGACGGTTATCTTAGCACCAACGGGCCTAGCCTTTCAGCTCCCCGGCAGCCTACCAGTGGCTTCTCGTGGGATTGGAATCAAAGCGAGCAGCCCTTAAAATGTAACCGAGGGTATAATGAGGGGTGCTAGGAAGAACAATGCGCGTGGAGAGTAGGAGTACCAAAGAGCGAAGGAATGCCGAGCCATGCAACTTGATGAGAGGGCATGGTTTAAGGTGAGATGATGCGCAAGGAAGATTAGAAGATATATGAATTTGAAACTTTTTAATTTAGATTGTTGATATAAATATGGGCAAAAATGTACAGTAAGTTTTTTTGTCAGATTCAAAAATTGCAAAGATTTCCAAAAGCTAAATCTGAAAAATTAAAAAAATTAATAGAAATGTGGCGCTCGTTTTGAATTTGAATTTTTGTAAAAATCAACGGATTAAATCCCTTTGATTTGACAGTTTGACAATGGCTATGTTTACATGCACACCAGAATCTGATTATTATCTGATTTCTGGACGATAAAGATTATTTCAGAGCCAGGCAAACTGCAATATCTGATGTGAGTAATCAGAGGAACCATGATCAAGAAGAAATCAGCAGTTTGCATGTAGTTTTAATAATCTTAGAGCTCAAAACATCTCAACAAATATAGCAAGTGACAATTTCTTACTTTCTAGAATAAAAAGGAACAAGCTGGCCAAAAAACCCAATTAAAAAAGAAAGAGAGGGCAAAGAATAGGTCCAAAGCAAGTCTTGATAGTCCAACAAGCTTGAGTCCAGCACGCCGAAGGGAACCAAAGCAGCAGCACGACTAATTTGTGCGTAACAATGGGTATGGCTGAGCGCCCACACAAGGCAGGTGCTTTGAATGCGTGCAGTGCTGAGGCTAATGCTATGGGCTAGCCAACACTGGCTTGTGCAACCTTTCATTTTCAAGCTCTTCCTTTTGACTCATAAAGGGTGAAAATGATCTCATGGGGGGGCAAGACGAGGGAGGGAGAGAGTGCCAGGGCCAGGAGGCATCCACAAAACAAGAGCACGATTTGTTTATGGTCTAGTATGATGTTGCTTACTAGGCTATACTCCTCAACATAGTTCCTGCAAGCAAGGTTAGATTAAGAATGAACTTGTTGCACTTTTAACTTTTTAAATATATTCTGGTGAATAACAAACCCAAAACAAGTAGGCTAATCCTCCAGCTATGGTTATAACTTTACCACTTCTTTAAACTAGTTATTCTACTTTTCAGTCAAACATATGGTAGCATCAGCTGGCATTTGTATGTTTATTTAATGTGTCACAGATTGCTTAGGTTGTGTAAAGCTTTTGTCTATAATCAACTGTTGTGTAACAATAATGAAATAATAATAATAATAATAATAATAATAATAATAATAATAGTGAGTAATGACAAACTGGGGGTAAACATTTGTATTTCTGCTTACTCCTGTTAAACTTTGTATGACATATCCTATAAGTCAGTTTGATTCTCTACTACAAACTGAACTTAAACTCAATACACATTTACATTTTAGTTCTGCACTCAAATATCCTTCATTAAAAAGCACGTTAAAGTGCGTGTGTATTAATACCAGTTATAAATATGCATTATAGGTTTACACCAATCAAATTGATCTTTTGAAAATGACAGGAAGTAGAAACAAATTGATGACATCACACTAGTGAGTCTCAGACTCATTCCATCCAACAGAAAAATTATGTTTTTCATTTTGTATGTTCTTTACTACATTAGATGTGTTTTGTCCCAGTTTGATGTCATTATTTACAACCAGGAAGTACAATTATAAACCTAAAAAAAAAATAGCTGAACTGGGATAACATTTAATAAAAGAACATTGCAGTAGTTTAGACACTTAAACTGTATACACTTCACTCAGTGCTCAGTGGTTTCTCGGTTGGGCTGTTTTTTTATGAAATACTAATAATAGTGCAGGAAGAAGCACTTTCAATGCATTTCCAAAGGCAATTTATTATAAGCTTGATTTTAAAAATGATGTTGCAAATCTCTTCACAACATTACAATCCTGAATGTTACAATCCTGAAAATGGACTCTAGTCTATTGCTTTGTATGAGTTCTTGGCGGTTCCATTGTTGACCGCTGGTGCACATGTGGTGATGAGAGGGCTCTGATGTAATATGGCTAAAAGGCATTTGAGCACCTGCCCCAGGAGGCTAGCCCTGTCCATTAAAGCTGCGTGGCCATAAGCACGACACCAGCTCGGAGAGGAGGGTCTCTGCTCCCTGTGCCCTGCAGCCTGGAGGAGGTCAGCCCCTGAAGTCACCCTTAAGAGCTGATAATCCAATTGGGCGGCGGTCCTGGCCACATTTGTCGTGCCCTGTGCGCTGTTTGTGTGTGTTTACTGACTGTGAAAGTATGTCCCTACGGTGTAATGCGCAGAGCTGGAGGCGAGTCATCTGATTTGGAAGTTTAGTCGTTTTTATGTATTTTTAACATGTTTTTGTTTGTTTAAATTGTGTTAATGGTGAGGTAGAATACAGACTAAAACTGTACTCATCTAAGAATGCCATGTTATTTTGAAGTTACTTTATTATTAAGCTTTGGAATGCCGTCATCCAAGTAGTAAAAAAAAAAAAAAGTGTTTCTTTAAAAAAATTGGAAAAAAAAGATCAAATATTTTTGTCACAAAAACAATGGAAAAGGGTAGCCTAATAAAAAAAGAGCTGCATGAAATTTTGCAGTCAAAGCATTAAATTAGATTGTTGTTTTTTTTGTGCTTGGAAAAAAGGTGGCCTGAAGTTTTGGTAAAGTCAAAGTAGGGCTATATATATTATAATCGAATAAAATCATAATTTAAATTCAATTACCAGGTTGCAAAGACTGCAATGATTGAAGTCACATCATTTCTTGTCCTGCTGCACTAATGTGTAAAAGCTGCATTACTATAATGTTCTGAAATGTATGTCAGTCTTGGATTAGGTGCGCCTAACGTATTTAAAATAAAATAAAACAAAAATAGCAAACCTTATTTCACTCTTCATCATAAAAAACGCAATTAGATATTTTTCCGTTCAGCCCTGTGTAAAAATATTGACATCCTCAAGTACATTTAAGTGTACATTGACATGTACATTTAAGTGTTCTGGTAAAAGTTCTCTTTGAAGTACAATTCCAAAAGTTACCCGAACCCTGTTCCGTCTAAAGTGCTCTTATTTGGAATTTAGCCCTGACTCCGGTTGTCTCCTCACTCCAGCACTATTGTGTTTGACCAATGGGCCTTATGCGCTTTTTGCTTTCTTTCTTTCTCCTGGCTCGCTCGGCTCTTTAATCTGCCTCTCCACCCCCAAGCCTCAGCGCTCCTCCCCGCTAATGTCCGAAAAGCCCACATCACAGGACCAGGTCGAGGACTGCGTGGTCCAGTGGAGTGGCTTAGCTCATGGGCTGTGGGGATTGGAACCTGGCTCTGCGGTTAAGGCATGAGTAAACCCGGGATGAAGCACTTCTGGTAAAGGGAGTACGGCCAATACAAGTCATGGGCAAAACCAGGGCTGAAGCAGGTGTGATGTTGGCTCGAGGCAGGACTCAATCGGTACAAAACCGGGATAATACCAAGACAGAATGAATTTCATAGTGCCATCTGAAAGAATATATTTAATGGTACCACCAATATCAGTGCTGAACCAAGTCCAAACCAGGACTAGGCCAACTCTTAAACAAGACCAAGGGGTGCATTCACACTTGCACAAACACTACATTAACATTGGGACTAAACTAAGATTAAACCCAGAACTAAACAAGTACAAAGCCAGAATTACACTTGGAATAGACCATGTAAATTCAGGCAATATTAGGTCCAGAACTAAACCATGTCTAAAATAGCTCGAACAATGACTAATACGACTAAACAAGGAGTTATCCAGGTCTAAATCTGGCCTAAAGTGGGACAAATGGTACAAAAAAGGACTAAGCCATGTCTAAACAACGACCAAGGATTTAAACTAGAAAAGCTAGTCTAAAGCATGTATTAAACAGGACATAAACCTGGACGAACAAGGTCTAAACCAGAACTAAACTGGGACTGAACCAGGACTTAAACACAAGATATAAAACAAAAGACTAAAACAGGACAAATCAAGTCTAAAACGGGACTAAACCATGACTAAACAAGGACTTAAGCACAAGCTCTAACCAGGACTTAGCAGGATCTAAAGCCAGTGTGAAACAGGCCAAACCTGGACAAACAAGGTCTAAAACAGGACTAAACCCAGCCGAAAGTAAGACTAATTCTGGACTAGAAGTGTAGGCTAAAGGACCATGATCCTAGAACAGGAGAAAACCCGTGCACCACATGTTGAGACTCTCTGCCCTACAGGTAGTTCCTCAGCCGCTCTGGCTCGTCTCTCAATGTGTGGGAGGATGCAAAAGGAAGTGTGTTACAATCTGCCTCATTTTGGCGTTTATGCAAAGCTTCTGAGGGCATTATACACTGCATAAGCTCATTTCCACGTCTGATTCCCTCTCCAAAACATGCTTTAATGACTCCTTAAGCCTACGGTACTTCTTTTTCGGCACAATAGCCAAACAGCGCCGCAAAACTCACTCTTTTTTCCCCTCCATCGCTTCTCCACACCTGATCACTTTTGTTAATTCATTTTATGGCTGTTTGAGGTGTGAAGTTTGACACATACAGTCAAACAAGCCCACATAATGTTTACAGGAAGCACGCGTCTAATAATTTTTGATTACCCCAGAGGAGGTATTAAAGGCGGGTTAGTCAGCAAGGATAATTTCTTATTTACATGCCCCAAGCAACCAAGAGTCTTCAAGGAACAGTGGGGCTAAACGCGCAACAAAACCAAATCAAACATGCCAACTGAGAATGCTGGCTGGCTGGGGGGCTAAGAAAAAAAAAAAAGCTAAGAGAAAAAATCTCCATTATGCATTTAACATAATTCATTTAGAGGTTATCAATTTGCTGAAGACAAGGAAGGAAGATGTTTGGAGGGGAAGCAAAACGCCGAGCAAAAAAATTTGCGAGATGAAAAGACTTGCGAAGCGCCATTTTAAACAGTGCTACAAGCTACATGCTAATCGCTACATTCCATCGCGGTTCCTGAAGTCATGCTCCCCCAAATCTTTGAAAGGATAAAACTGATTTTGTTTTAATGATGCATTGGATTGTTGAAATTGAAAGCTTACCGTGTTGTCTCTAGATTTGGCTGTGTTTCAAACTCGGATTCACCAGGACTAAACAACGACTAAACCAGGTCTAACCACAGATCCTTTTTTTGCCTTTTTTGACCCATCTGAGTAACCTGTCAGGAGCAGAGGCTAACAGCAGTCCAGTGCTTGAGGACTAATCTTCAGATCTTCAGCGATATAGATATATATCGATATAGATACATGGTCAGGAGTAGTACCAAACTGAAGGATTACCGTACTGTGCACTTTTGGAAGAAACTGGAGGAGCACCTAAAGAAAACCCACCCAGATGCAAAAAGAAGCTCATTTTATTTCAATTAACCATTGGAATGTTGAAATAGTTTCTCCACCAAGACGTTAAATATTGTCTCTTGGACCGTTCTTCTTGTTTGCTGCTAGCTCGCTCACTCTATATACGTGTGAAATTCAGGACTGCTAGCTAACATGTTTTCATTTTCCTCCCTGCAACTGTGAAAAGCCAGTTTTTTTAAGCATCTTGCCTGTGCCGCCGGGCTGTAGGATGACTAAGGCCCCACTTGAACAATTGGAGGAAACTTGGGAGACGGGGATGTTTTAAGCTAGCACTATTTTGTATAACCACTTGCTTTCTTTCATATTTCCCACGCCGCGCAACTCCACCTTGGAAAAAACATGCTCAGTCGCATTCACTATCAAACAATGCTCCAAAAAAAAAAAAAAAAAAACCTGTAGAAAGAAGTTAATTTAAAAAAACCAGAAAATATTTGTGGAAGAAAAGAAAGAGGTGGGTTAGGAGGGTGCATTGTTTTGGATGCGGTCCTCGGAGGGTCTGCAGGAGACATCTGTGTAGCATGACCCGTGACCCGGAAAGAAAGCTCTTACGGTGGAAGGGGGAGGGTCTTGGGGGTGGGGACATGGCCTACAGGACGGCCCACGAGCAGACCTCAGCAAAACAACAGGGAGAGGAGAGGAGTGGGGAAGGGACCATGTCTAATGTTAAGTCAAGTTAAAGAGCAGTATAGTGCCTAAAACAGGACTGAACCGGGTCTGAATAAGGACTTCTAACACAACAATTAAAACAGGACTAAACAAGGGCTTAAACATAAGATCTAAATCAGGAAAGCTTGGTCTGGAGCAGGTGTGAATTACGACTAAACCAGGACAAAATAGGACTTAACCACAAGATCTAAACCACGAAAGCAAGGTCTAACATATGAATAAAACAAGGTCTAAAGCAGGAGCAAACCACAACTAAACCAAGACTTAAATCCAAGATCTAAAACACGATTAAGATAGGTCTAAAACATGTGTGAACAGGACTAAACCAGAACAAACACAATCTAAACCTGGATTTAATAAGGACTTAAACACAAGATCTAGATGTGTGAAACAGGAGTAAACCAGTACAAATAAGGGCTAAAACTTGACTAAACCTGGACTAAGATAGGTCTTGAGCATGTCTGGACCAAACCAGGGCTGAGCAATGTCCTAGACCTAGAAACATAATTGAACCAAGACTAAAAAAGGATTTAACAAGGTATTGAGAGTGGGACGTGCTACCTCCACAGATAATTTGAACTTGAGACCTTATGACAATGCGGTGAATTTGCTTACCACTACGCCATCTGAACCATTAATAATACTCAAATAAAAAACAACCACAAATACATTTTAGGAAAAAGTCAAATACATTTCAGCTCTTTAGTCTGGATTACTTCCCAAGAACTCCATTTCCTTACATCATAATTACACTTGCATACAATCGAGCCTTCATCTACTTCTATAAATATGAAAGAAAGTGGTTTCCCCCAGCTCCTTTTTTAATGCTACAAAAACATACATTCTCGGGTGCTGCTGTCAGAATAATCTCTCTAATGTGTTCCCTATGTTCTCCAAACATTAGTTAGCACATTAGCCTGACCCAGTTAAGGCTGTCTTCCGACTGCAAGGCCCTGGACCAAAGCCGGTTTCGTGCACGCCGAGCGGGCTGAGCTGAACCGGGTCAAACACGTCGGGGGCCTGGACGTGATTACAGACCAGAGGGACTTAAATTTTTGAGGAGAGAGTACCATAAGGGCAAGAAAGGTTTGCAGCCATGTATGGGATAGCATAATTTTGAAATATGGAATGGAGAGAGTTTAAAGGAAAACGAGCGGCACTATTTCAAATTTGGTCATTAA
This sequence comes from Chaenogobius annularis, assembly GCA_015082035.1. Lineage (NCBI taxonomy): Eukaryota > Metazoa > Chordata > Actinopteri > Gobiiformes > Gobiidae > Chaenogobius > Chaenogobius annularis. Next base: position 728,578 of record BJKM01000071.1, on the reverse strand, counting down.
AGTCTTGAGAACTTGGTGGCATTCTTTCAACATTTCAAATGATTGAATAGGTCATAACTAGGCCATACGTTTTGCATGCAAACCTAGCAACCAAAACAACAAAGCTTCAACAAAAAGCATTTCTGTAAGTGTAAGAATAATAATATCAGTGGTGACTTTTGAGTAATCGTTGGACGAAACAACAAAAACAAAACTTCAAAACACCACATTTCCTTCCAAAAAGGGCTCAGTCATAGTACTTTTGAAAAATTCTGATCTCACAGCCTACAATATTTGATTGCGTGTGTTAAATAAGTTATTCTTTCCATGTGTACATGTTATAACAATACAACTTTAAAACACCAAAGACCAAACTTGTGCATATTGGGATAAAATGACAAAACATATCCTTTTTGTTATTCCAGATTGGTATCACTGTAATGGAATTCTGTCAATACAAGTGCCGGCATTTTTCAGTTACATCAAGCAACTACCAGTAGCAATGATCCAATATGCTAATGCTAATAAACGTGTATTATTACGTCACTACTTCATCTCAACTTATCCCTATTACATACACGTATACAATGTTACGCTTTTTTGGATAAATAATTTGAAAAATGTGAATTACCATGATCCTTGGAATGCATATCCCAGTCCCTGAGGTAACCAGGCCTGTGGTTTAGCCCATCAAAGTGCTGGTGGAACCCTAGAACCAATACTTATGGTCAGAGCCACCTCTAGACAAGCAACAACACTGTACGTCAGCCTCACACCATCATCAGCTAAGTCATTGTAAAAATATATATAGTTGTTTTTTTCTGTCTCATTCTACATTCCAAAACTTCTACAACTTTGCTTCTCTCGTCAGCCAATCAGAAGACTTGTTACTATAGTATCCCTAAATCATCTTTGTAACTAATTGTAAAGTTATTATACTTAGTTCAATTTTCTATGTCCAGTGCAGCATAAAATCTATAACTTTAAGTACTAGGAATTTAATAGATAATTATATGTTTTTTGTGTGCTTTTTTTCATTGTCATTCCAGTATGAACAATAAAAAACAGATTTTTTTCTAATATAATCTTAACTATGACTTAGGCAATTATGCTATGAGGCTAGCAAACTATCCTTCTCTTTTTTTGGTAGACTTAATTTGTATTCCCGCAACAACTTTAATCAGACATTTTTTTTGTTTTCAAGATTTAGTTTCCCTCTTGATCTCGAAGGAAGACTGATAGAAGAAAGGGAACGAGGAGAGAGGTGGGAAGGAAGGAAGGGAGGGAGGAAGCGAGGAAGGAGCTAGGGGAGCCGATCATTGACTTTAATCACATTTTGGACGCGGGCCAGGGAGTCTGCGGAGCTGGGAGAAAGAGAGAGACATGGGGGGAGGACGGGTGAAGGAGAGAGGGCGCGGAGGAATAAACGCAGACACTGGAATGATGGAAAGTACAAGAGGGTGCAAATGGTAAGTGTGTGTATTTGTCAATCACTGAAAAACTACAGAAAATCAAAACTTGGAACTGCACGTTAGCTTCCGTTGGCTTGGCTAGCTCAACTGCTATGGTTTTGTAACATATGCTAGCAAGTTGTGTACTATTCACCAACCCCACTTTTACAAAGACTTACAAAATAATGTGGATGTCCTATTGATATGTAACCAAAAACAAAAGCAAAGGTTTTCCAACAGATGCTAGTAGCAAGTTGTGAAGTATAGCCTACACATTTCAGCAACCCAACTTTGACAATAGACTCCGAAAGAAAAACAGCAAAATGTTAAATAATTGTGCAAAATAATAAAGTTCTTCTTGGCTTTAAAGAGGACATAACTGTAGGTCCCTAAAAATGTGGTGTTTGATCTTTGTTGCTTTGGACACTACACGCGCACTTCCCCTATTCCAGTGTCTGTTTGTCCAATTTAGCTGTTCTCGCTAAATAATTGAATAAAAAAACAAAAAAAAACATACAATTCCCCAAATATCAGAGGAAGGGTCTAATGCGTCTGGCTGCAATTTTATCCATCATTTGCCAGTCTGCCGGCCTTCCCTGTAGATGGGGTGTGTAGGATTGACAAGCCTTCCCGTAAATGCCCCGCGAATGCTGAATCTAGCAAGAATCCAGCGCTGGGACTGGAGAGGCGAGAGGGGAGGGAGGAGGTATCCCTTTTAAAACTATGTGCATTAACTATACTTTTCCCCGTAGATTAAGCACTCGGCATGAATAATTGAAGCTCTCTTATGCTAATGGAGAAAAAGTACCCCCCCACACACCCACCAGCAGCACCACCACCCCCAGGCCCCTCTCGGCTTTCAACAACTAGCCTAGCTTCTTCTCAACAAACCAGCAGTTAGCAAGGCATGCACCTGACTAGCATCGACGGCTATCATGTAACAGTAGTGCTAATACATATAGGGAAAATAGTAAAATAATTTGCATCAGAACTAACTCAATATGTAACTGATTTCTAGACTAATTGCAGTAGCAACAGTCCAAATCTTCATGGATAATAAAAAAATCATTGACACTTATAAATGTGATTTCCTGACTAGCATTGACGGCTAACATGTCACCTGATTGCTAATGGCTATAGGGGAAATTGTTGGCATAATTAGCATTATGAATGTGACTTCCTGACTAGCATTGATGGCTAACATGTAGCTAGGAACTTTTTTAAAAAAAAATTTATTAGCAACATGCAACTAGCTCAATATGCATATACATGCACTTTCTTGTTCCTTTTCCTCTCAACCAATCACCTAGATTATTAATAATAAACTATTTGTTCACTATTATGAATTTGTTCATGCTTTATTAAAAGTGTAGTTATTATAAAAAGTTGCAGTTTCTGACTTCTAGGCTATTACAGACGGATTTTCTAGCTTGCTACTTCATGCAGATGGGTTGGGACTGCTCTTGTGGACAAAAAAAGCACACACAAAAACTGCTACCCATCATGAAACAGCAGGGCCTGGTTTAGCCTTTATTGTTTATCTCTTGTTTATGGGCCAGTGTTCAACTTTAATTACTACACTAAATTAAAGTCTAACAGCCACTTAGCGGGAAAGTGGCGCACACATACGCACAGACACACCTCACTGGTCATTGCTCCTGCATGGCGGACATCTTTGTTGCTCCTGTTAAGTGGCTTTTTAATATGTAGTTAATTTGCATGGTCTGGCACACTTTGGGTTGACTGGGTTTCCTTTACGGCCACATATTGGACACAATAGAGAGTTGTTAAGTTATGTCATAACTCGACTCGTAGGTCCAACTGAAATTCAGCCATTTCTTTTCTACAAACACATAAAGGTGGATATTTTGCTTGCCATATTTGATTGGAGAAACAGTCCTGCTAACTTTGAAGTAAATTTTCCAAGTTATGTCCAATAATGATATACATTTCTAAACAACATATATTTTTGCGATCTACCCTACAACCAAAGGTACTCGCACCTTCATACATTTAGGATTTTAGACTATTAAGCCAGTAATCTTCTGAAAATGAGAAAATAAATCAGCAAATATGTGAAGTTACATTTCTCAAACATTGAGGAATTAGTTAAACTGGAAGAAAAGGGTTAAATAATCTAGATCTACCAAGTAAACAAGCCAAAAATATCCAAAACTACTCAAAAGAAATCAACACTAACTTATCCAGAAATAGATTTTTTTTGCAGTGCACAAATGGCACATCTAAACTGTTGTTCCCGGGTTGCCCTGATCTTTCTCTCACATCCTCCCCACTCTTCTTTGCCTCCTCTTCTGCTGCTCTGGCCTTCCTCTCAGGGGAGTCTGTCTATCCGCAGAGCATGGAGCGTGGGGGATTGTTCAATTGATGAGAAAATGTACAAAACGCCTCCTCCTCTTTGGGCCAGGCAGCCTCTTCAGTGCGGAGCAGTGGGCTCAGGGAGTCCACATGTCGGCGTGGATTTGGGCAGGATACACGGCTGGTAATCACCCAAACTGTACTGCACAATAAGGGGAGGGCTACTGTGCAGAAGCCAGTGGAAAATAATGGATGTTGTAATATGCTTAAAACACATCATAGATGTTATAATATGATTTAAATACATAATGTAGTGGAAAATAGTTTTTTGCCGAAAACATAAAAACATATTTGGTTTGTTTAATGTTTAAACAAGTAAATGTGTTAACTATGTCCCCATATCTTGTTAAAAAAAGGGGGTAATGTTGGACTAAAGTTAAGCTTTAGTGCAAAATGCCTCGATAAATGCTCCCCTCCCTCTTATTATTTGAGCTATGTGCCATTTATCCTTCCTCAACCCCATCTAAACCGCAGCAGCAGAACTGTCAACCTCCTCAGCCTCTCCGTCTCAGCCTCTTCACCAACTACGAACTATTCTTCATCTTGTACTGAATTAAATGATATGAAATAATAAGAGTTAATACAAAATGACTTATTTCTAGCCTCTATCTCGTCACTGTGTGTCCAGTGATAGTCACTGACTCTTAGATACAGTAACTGGCTCAGTGCTACTCATTCAAAAATCCTAACTACTCATGCGGGCGTAATTTTGGTTAAACTGTTACAAGGCCGGTGATTGACTGTGCTGTTAGCAACTGTGATATTCAAACATACCATATTCAAACCTGGTAAAAGAAAAAACAGTTTTAAAGTACAACATTCGTTTCTTGATAAATTTGTCTTGTAATTTTTAGGAGATTTTCTAACCTCGAATCAGGGCTAATCCAGGACAAAATAGGACAAAACAGTGATGGAGATGTTTGGGCTAAAAAAAACATTGGTCAAATTTATATCACTATTTATTTTTGATAATTTGTCTTTTGTTTTCTTTCTTAATAAGAGATTCTAAAAAACGTTTTTGCCAATGATCTAACACACAAAAAGAGTTGAATTTATTAAAAGCAACTAGTGTGCACAATGTAGACCTTAAGTTTAAAAAATAATTATATCTCGTAGGTCATACTTGGAGAAAGTACATGGTTCAGTTAGTAAAAGGGGTGAGAGAGTTCAAGCAGAGTTGTCAGTTGCACTCAAAAGTTACAAAATTTAAATTAAAAAAACATCATTGGAACGCTTAACCGGCAACTCTGCTGACAGCTTCCAACACGCACGGCCCTGGCTTTATGGCTCGACCATAAATTATTCCTGCAAGAGAAGCAATACATATTTGTGCTCTTGTTAAATAGTTTTTTGGCAGCGGTTCAGAGCGATGTAGAGATGCAGGATGCAGATTGTGGAACTGCTGTTTGGCTGGTGCAGGGTTTACAAAGATCACTATATGTAAAAAAAAATTATCTCAAAGGTAAAAAGAAATGAAGAACTTTAGTGCAGAAGTGGGTGAATTTGATATTTTCTCTGCTAAATAAAATGACTTTGTTTATGATGGTTGTTTTGTGTTGAATGGAAGACCTTTAACTTTCCATGATAAAACAGAAAGTGTGGCGGAAAGCTTAGAGACATCACTCAAAAGTTACGAGCCAGTTGGACATTTCAGTATAAGGCAAAATCTGGTATAATCCATTCATAGCCAAAAATTGTGTGATTACATTTTATTTTATGGATTTGATTATTGCTTCATGTTATATGACATTCAGTAATCATTAGAATAAAGAACGTTATTAGTAACTAGCATAATACAGCTGGCCCATTGAGTGCAATAGACTATAAATCAGTGCATTTTATTGAACTCTTATTATTTATTTAAACGTAATTATTCAACTAACTTGAAATTATTATTTCTATTGTACATTCAGACTTTTTCAATACATTATCAATTAAATGAAGGTTGAAACAGAGTGACTGAAGGCTTCTAGATAGAGAATATTTACAAATAAAGTATATTATGGATGGAAATCGGAAATAGCTCATTCTTGTTGGGATATTTTTACTTGATAATGCCAATGTCTTTGTTATAAAAAGTCTCTTTGTATGTATTTTAGCCTCTGAGAGTCCAGAGAACAATCAATATCAAAATACGACAACAATGATTGTTTATCGTCCTTAATGGACAGGTGTAAAATTTAAAACAATTGCTCAATAACTAAATAACCAAGCTTGAAAAACAACAAATATTGTACAAAAAAGTCTTGCAAACTGCGCTCAAGTCTTACATGTCCACACATAACCGCAGATATTATTTCCTTGCCAACACCGCACACATTTCACAGCTGCTTCTAACTTGGTGTCCCTCCCTGGCTTCCGTCCTTCCATCTCCAGTATATTCTTGCTCCTCACCCTCACCCCTTTTAACCGGGGCCAGGCTGTTAAAGAGCCCATTACTGCAGTGCGCCGCGTACTTCTACAGACTCTGGAGTGTGGACCGAGAATTTTATGTGCGAGTGTTATGTGGTGCGATGGGGGGCGGTTCATGCGCAGAGTGGAAGGGTGAAGGGGTGAGGTGGATCTGTCAGAACGAGAGCAGGGCCGCAGAGCCGGGAGGGCCAGGAGGGCGGGAGTTGCTTCAAGCGTTAACGTAATTGCAAGAATGTGAAAAATGAGGCGAGCGAAGCGAAGGGGTCAAAGCGCGGAGAGAGCTCACAAAACAACTGGACTCGTTAGCTGGGTTAGCGTCACAAACTGCCCACTGCCGCTTTACACTCAGACTGTTCAATCACGACTTTGACAGCTTTTAAAATAATGCATTATTTATGAGCTAAAATGCAAAATAGGTAGCAACTTTAAGGCCCTGTTATATGGAAAACTAACATGAACTTTAAACAGTTAGAAGTTGTCATTTCTTGTAGCCTGGAGTTGGTTTTTGAACCATTTGCACATATTTGACTAATCTTGCATAATTTAGGCTGTGTCCATCCTGGAAGATTAAAAGGTTTACTCCCACTGCATGAGCTCATCAAGTTCTCCAGAAATGCTCCTCCAGGTTTTTGAAGTCACCACTTTCATTCGAATCATGTGAGAACTCAAATTGATATAGCTAATCAATTTCAGCAATAGCAGCTATTATTTTACCTTCTTATAAACTGCTTCACTCTTCAGTACGCCAACTAGCCTTATTGTCGCATTCCTACTTACCCGAAGGTTTGCTTTTCAGTCCCAACTATTCTAGCACTAAGCTTTTTCCTCCTTTAGTTCTCCACTTTTGTTAAAAAACATATATTTTTTTAATCAGTCTTTTGTGTTAGCATAATCTTTCAGTGTCAACCCTCAAAAAAGACAGACTATAATTTCTTCAATCATAAATCCTTCTTACACTGCTTCTCAGAGGTTAGCTACCCCTCACATCCTCTGGCCTGGCTCCCTGTAGGTCATTCGCGTCCGGCCCGGCGGTTGCCCCAGCGCCGGGTGCCGTACCGTAACTGTCTGTGCCCCGTATCGACCGGCTGTTACTGGATACGCTGCACAGAGGAGTCGATAAGTGCTCTGCGGATTACAGGTCACTTGTACTTATGTGTGTAAGATAATCAATAAGCAGTGCATTTCTCTCCCTCCTCCTCTTCTCCTTCTCCCAACCCTCTCCTCTTCCCCCCAACTCCCTTCATCTCACTCAAAGCTGTCCATGATCTGTCTTTTGATGGCTGATAATACACTATGAGCTCACGTCTTTGGTGCTTAAACCTCGAGCGATGGCTGCCTGCCTTCTTCAAAAAAGCAGCAATATACGGCTATATGCTAGTGTAGCTTTAGCTCCCATCGTTTTCAATCACTCATTTGGACAAAGATTTAGGCATGCATATCTAAATACAAGTTAAATTACATAAATATTACTTAAGATGCCACAAGACAGTTCCAGGTTCGAATTCGAAGACTGTTGTATGTTTTCCCACTCATAGCTAATCAAAAACATGCTAATCTTTCAGCTAGATACTGCTGATAAAGATCCTGTATTAAAGTCTGTAAAATTTCCAGAAACGGGTCAAATTCCTTGCTCAAATTTCTCCTACTACTTGATTTAGTCCTTTGAATAGGTGTAGGCTAACTTTTTATGCTAAAAAGCAATTTAGCCAGTTGCTAATGTGGTTACATATGCTAGCTACTACTGTACATAACGTTTTCAAGGTGGCAAAAAAATTTCACTGCTTTCTTTTCCTATTCTTTTTTATTTACCTTTACAAAACTGGTAACAAAAATCACAACATTTAGAAATGTAAACACAAATCATTTTAAAAACAGCTCAAAGATCCAAGCGTTCCTGACACCTCCGACCACAACGCTCAAGCCTGTACACACGCCTCCTGCCTGCGGTCAAGAACAGATAAAAACCATCATGTTCTCTTCACTTTACTGCAGCCGAGACAATGATTTAAACGGGCCTACCACAGACCGCCCATATCAATACCCCTGATCGCCTATTGGCAAACCGATAGCTCCGCCGCTTTCTCCGTCTCCTTTTCTCTCCTTCCTCCGTGCGTATCTTTGGAAGGATTTGTGAGGAGAGGGAGATGGTGTGATGAAATTTCATGCAAAACCCAGGACGCTGCCAGGAGGCAGAAGGAAGAAATTAAATGAAAATGAATAGAAACTAAATATGGTGCTTGAAAAACAAAGAAGAGGGCAGATGTCGACTGTTTAGATTCAAGCGAGGTTTGTCGAATAAGACTTCATAAAAAAGCATTCTCAGTATTCTCTTTATGCTTGTCGTAATTAGTCACAATACTACCATGGCGAGGTTGTTGTTTAGCATTGGCAGTTCCAAAATTCCAAAATGTTGCCTCTTTACCGAGTATCGCCTAAGGAAAATATGTCATTTTAAGTTAGCTTTTATATAATACATTTGTCATAATTATCACATTTTGAATCACTAGTAAGATTAGTGTTTATGACTAAGACATTTTGGTTGTAAGACGCTGATACTATTAGCCTTCTAGCATAATTGCCTAAGACATTTTTCGCAGTTTTTGGAAAAACTGAACAAAAATGAGGCAGAAAACCCAATTTGGCCAGAAAATGAATTATATAAAATATTAACTATGGTAAGATCTCAGTTGGTTAGTTTAAACCAAATTTGATTCTAGCAAAGTAAGCCTTTTCTTGAATTCTAATATGATAAAATGACTTACTAAATTAAAAAAAAAAAAAACAAATTAACTAGCTATATTTAGCAAAAGTACATTCATAACCACCTTCCATTCAGGACCAAACCTGCAACCAAACCTGGAAAAGACCAGGACTTAACCAGGACAACTACAGGACCAAACCGAGCAAATGTTGTAATAATATCTTCTTGCCAATACGTGCTCATCAACTTCTTGCCATTATAATCTTGATAGTTTTTGTCCATTATCAAATCAAAATACAGCTATAATTCTTTTCAGTTTATCAAATTAGCATATTGCCCTTCTAATCCCACGTTTCCCACAAACCATCACATTTCTTCCTCTAACTTACTTGTCAAAACTGATCCAAGCGTGACTAAACTAGCCGGCACTTCACAGTCACTCGCTCACACTATCTGTACCCAGCACAAATGCACTTGTTTTGAGATGCTTTATTTCACTTTGGCAGGTCGCGCCGAGCATAATTAGCATCTGTTGTGCTCGCAAACTTAATATGATTTTCAATACAAGCAAGAACTGGCAGAAATATAGTGTTAATCACCAGCTTTTGTGGTTTTGTTTCCTAAAATAGCAAAGCTTCAGGGAGGATGGATTTTTTATAGGTGAAACTGTCATGGCCGCCAGTCAAAATACGAGCTAATCCCGTTTAAAAAGGAAGTACTAGCTTACATCTATTACATTTCGATTTGGCTTAAATATGACGAATATGGCACACCTGAATGTATGCTGTAATGCTATTTGCTGATATGCTAACCTTAAAATGTTCAGGCACTAAAAGTAATTTAATTATGAATCACTGTTATAAGTGTGGAAAGATATTAAACAAAAAACTAATATTTCATGCACTTGTGGAAATGGGAATTGAATTGGTGCAAATGGAGCAGCAAACAATTTGGGAAAATAACCTACAATTATGCTGTATATAGATTTGAAATGGGTAAAGTTTCAAAAATGGGTAGAAAAATGTAAAGTCATATTGTACTAAATCAAAAGTATCAGCACATTTCTCAATGTTTTACAATAGTTTATGGAACAATCTGGATGATCATTTTAAAAGGTCCGTTGCAAAAATTACTAAACTACAAACTACAAAAACTATAAAGCTCTAGAATTATCCATGTATTTGTGGTGTTTTTTTTTTTTTACTCTAAACATATTGAGGGGTAAGGGTATGTGTTGGAACTGCAATCGTTTGCTGCTGATATAATTGGCTCTCTAGGAATTCTTGTATTTTATTGTCATTTTTACTTCATCTTAGATCCTTTCAGCCGTGATTCTGGTAGGGTTGTTGTGTATATGCTTATCGAACTGTAAATGACCAAATAAACTACTATAACCAATACAATTTAGTTATAGAAAGCAATTATATCAAACACTGAAGGGGTCAAAATTACTCTATGGACGAGGTACCATTTTCGACAAAATTCTCCACATAAAAAATCCTCAATTGAGTTTACGATTAAAGTTCTTTCAACTTAGTACAATCCTGCCTGTGTGAGGGAACCGTGCCAACAGGACCTACACGTTAAACCCTTTCTGAATTCTTCTCTACCAAACAGTGAAACTAAACAAAAAATAGATTCCCAGATTGAAGTTCACTTCATATTCCTAACACATAACTGATTAAGGAGGTGGATGGGAGGTGGATGAGTATGGGGTGGACTAGGAGCTCTCAGGCCATCCCACTTTGAGGGAGTCCCGGCACCTACAACACATGCCCTTCTGTTTCTGTCCTGGCTCACCTTGCTCACTGCTGTTGTCGCCGCTCTGGGAGGCGTGGCCCCCGCTGGAGGGCCCCGGGGTGCCGGCCGAGTGCGTGGAGGTGGCGTCGTCATGGTCTCTCCACGAGGCGGGGTTCTGAGGCCACAAGAGAAGAAGATGTCAGTTAGAGTTGTTATTCAGTTTTGTGCACGATGTAACTTTTCTGGTGGAATTTCAACCACCTGCTTGTCACCGTGGAGATTTCTTTGCCTGGAATGTTGCACAGTATGGCATTAAACGGATCAGTTTCCATGGAAACAAGAATGTGATGTCTCAAGACAGTTACAGGAAAGGGGAGGCGACCATGCTCAAATAATGCAAGTTTTCAAGGTATTTCTGAACTATAAAAACACCCGTAATAGGTACACAGTTATAAAGCCATACTGTGAAACCTTCCAAACAAAGCAATAACAACTCCATGGAAACAAGCAGGTGGCAAAGGTTACACAGTGCACCTTTAATTTTAATTAAATTAGATTTATGCTTGCAAATTCACCATTGTGTTTCTTGAATGTAGTCATCTTTTTATTCCTGTAAATCTGCTTTGGCAGCACAGGGCAATTCATTTAACGTGTTTAAAAGTGGTTCATAAGAGTGATGATACTTTGCTATTACTTGTGTATCGCCCCCATATCAAACCAAACACGCACACAAAAAAGATAAAAAAAATAATAATAATAACTGCTTGACTGTGATTTTCCCATTGATAAAAGGAGCAATGGCAGACTTTTTCCATCTGTCGTGGGAACCCTCATGGTTAAACTCTGGATTTTTCCTCCTTTTCCCCATGTCCTCTCCACTGCCCACGCTCCACACGCGAAGCACACCGGGTTTTCTACTGCACAGGAAAACCTTTATCAGTCGAGGCTGAGGTGGAATTTCCTTTGGCTTTTGGCTTTTGGTTTTTGAACCCACGGACAGACAACCACTACATCACTACTCTACTGCAAACTGCTTAATACTCCCAATCCTTCAACACAAATAAACTATGGAGAACTAGGACAAAACTAAGATCAAATCAGGACTTAACAAAGATTTATCGTTTGCGTTACATTTTAGCCCTGGTTCTATGAGTGAAGAAATCTATACACTCTGTACACTCCTTTTCTCATGATAATATTAGGATTGTAGAAAAAGATTCAGTTGTAGTCATCTGGACTACAACTGCACTACAACTGAATCTTTTTCTGCAATGGAACACTCCTGGATGAATGAGGGATTACACAGACATTTATGTATTTTTAATTTTTTTTTAAAGCAAAAAAATTAACAGATCAAAACTATGGATGCGTTCACACTAGATATTGAGCAGATTTTAGTTCTTGAATGGACTTGCTTTGGTTCAGTTCTTGTGCGTTCACACTTGCACAATCACATAAAAATTGGGACAAAATTGGGACCAGGACGAGAACAAGACCTATCCAATTATACATTTGGAAAACTAGGACTAAAATGTCCTGACCTAGTACAGGTTTTGTTTCAGATTTAGTCCTGATTTTAGTCCCATTTTGATAATGTGAATGTGCAAGGTGTAAAACTGAACCAAACCAAGTCCATATAAGGACTGAAATGTGCAAAATTAAGACCAAATAACTATGTGTGTGAATGCACCCATAGTCTAAATCTGTTTTAAATTTAATTTCTAACTGTCATATTATTAGAACTGCAATATTATTATTATTACAAATGGAGTGTACATAGCGTAGAAATCTCATCCCTCATAGAACCAGGGTTACAATCTATTACCACAATCTAAAGCAGGACTAAACAAAGTCCAAACCAGGAAGAAACCATATCAAAACAATCCAAGACTAAAACAGGAATAAAACCTGCTGAACTTTAAATTCCTAGAACTACAAAAGACAATCAACTACCACCAAACGAAGCTAGCATACAACATTTTGAGAAACATAACCCCATTGGTTTACCCATAAAGGCCTATTGCATGTCACCTGAGTTTGATGACAACATGTTGGCTAACGTTAGCAGCTAGCGTTGTCTGGGGAGCCCTGAGTCGAAACCAAGCTAAACAAATCCAAGCTAGCGGCACACCAGGGCTAGCCACAAACCTCAGCCCACTTCTCCAGTCCCTCGAGCACACAGCACAGGCCCACACGATTTTGGTACGTCAAATTCAATACTGATTTTTTTTTTTTTTTAAAGAGCCACAACGGAAAAGGCCCCTATATAAGCAACTTTATGCATATTATCTGTGGTCATTTCTCTCACCAATATCCGGTCACAGTTTGCAGTTTAAAGAACCAAGGCCGAAGGAATTCCTGCGTGAAAACGGCATAAGCCGAATTCAACTACAAGAGACAAATTTAATTTATGTTTATGAATGTAGCTTATGTTTTTTACAGTAAATTTCATTGGAATTGTAATTTCGTCTGCAATCTATAATTCCATGATATTGTTATACAGCGATGTTCTTCACAGTTATATTTCATATTGGATTTTTGAAAGCAAGTCTGCCATAAAAAACATTGCATTTTACACAGCAATAAACAAGACAAATAAAACTAAACCACCATCATCATCAACAGCCTCATCAAGATCATTTTAATTAAAAAATGATGTTCACTACAAACAAACGAAAGTAAATTATTCATAATTTATAGAAATAGGTAAACACACTACAAAAAAAAAAAGAAACATATAAACATATAAAAACATTATATATAAAATGGCTTGATTCTAGTTTAGATGTATTTTGCTAACTCATTTGAAGATTTGAATTGAGTTTGAAAGTAAGTTTTTGTTTTGTTTGTTATCATTATTCATGTTTTATTATGTGTGCTTTGCGACGTGCTTGCAGGATATTTGGCAAATATCTTCAAACGAAAGCAACACATTTGCTCTAAGAACGCAATTAAATCCATCATCATCCAGACAACATTTAGACATGTAAACAAAGCTAAATATTTATAGGGAGAAAAGGCAAGTGCCTGATTGCTCTACACACTTCAGCTCTTCACAATGAGGGCCACTTAGTTGGAGAGCACAAATCCACCTCAGCACTATTGTCCCCGGTCCTCCAGCCTCCTCCAGCCTCCTCCAGCCTCCTCCCGCCTCCTCCAGCCTCCTCCAGACCTCTCCAGTCCAGTCCCTCACCCGGCCCTTCATTTGATTGCCATGCACTGCAGAGCTGATCCTGAGAGGGCCCGGAGTGGCACCCGTAGGTGAGCCCCCTGCACATGAAAGGCTACGGCCCCAGGCAGAACAGTAGGTAAAGGATCAAGCACCCGTGGGAGACGCTAGGTGTCCTTTGCAAAACTTGTGTCAAACATAGAGAGAAAAGTTCAAGAGAAAGCAAGTGAAGTGTCTTGCCAAATGACACAAAGGCTGTGTGCTTCGGTAGTTAAAGGGATCTAACTTCCAACCTTTTAGTTAGAGTACAGAGATGGAGGAAATTTGCAAAGATGAATCCAAGGGAAAGTTTGTATAGTTATATCAAAAGAAGTTTCCAGCTAAAAGTAGCAAAAAGAAAAAAATTCAAACTATTACTCCTACTAACACTATTTGTTAAAAATGTGTATATTTGTCAAGTAAATAGAGTAAATGTACTGTTTCTTCTTTCAAAAATGTCTAAAATAAATAAGCAATTGTGGCATTTTGGATTTTGATTATTGCATTGCTTTAATAAGTTCTCTGCCTAGTTTTTTTCCCCTTTTTTTCTTTTTACAAGTCTCCAAACAGTGTTCTTAACAGCAGCAGCAGCAACTCTCAGGACAATAAATCATGCCTACGATCGTAAATCATGTCACAAAAGTTGCTATAATTACATATAGCTTCAGTTATGTTTAGAAAGCAAGAGCGTATTAAAGAATCCTCCTGTCAACAAGTGCAGCCGACCTAAAAACACTCGCGACACGAGGAATATAATCAAGCATTTGGCTACAGTCTTGTCTTGTCCTTTTAAAACTAAGAATACAATTGGATTTTATTCATAACATGCAAACCTAGACAAATATAAGAATTTTAAGTTATTGCAATTCCTTTTATAAGTATTAGATCGTAGTAGTAGTAGTAGTAGTAGTAGTAGCAGTAGTAGTAGTAGTAGTAGAATCTTTTTATTTTGAAAAAGTCCTGAAGTATAACCTATTGACTGTAATTTAGGTGACTAATGAATGCAAAATGACTATACAGTTATTAAAACATGTCTTTGCGTATGAATAATCTGTATGTCTCCCTTTACTGTTCTGCCCTGCAGCCCCCAAACCATCAACTCTTCATTCAATACATCTGTGCGTATGAACATTAAACCCAGGGCTATAGCAAATCACTGCAAAACATCCTTCCCCTCGCCGCCATTAGCCGAGGTGTCTTTGGATTTAATTTAGTGGCAGCGCTATTAAAAATGACACATTACCCCCGCAATGATAGCTGAATTAAGTCCTATCGATCGGGATGTTGCATTAAAAGCGCTGGTGGCTGGAGCGCAGGAGAAAGGAGAAAAGGAGAAAGGAGAAAGGGAGGGAGAGGCTATGGTTTCCTAGTCTAAACCAGTACTTCTTATTGTATAGTAGAAGAAGCAATAGTAGTACACAACTAGTATGCTACTTCTACGACTGTTCTGCAACCCGGCTTAATTAATATCTCATCCTTCCATTTTCTTTTTACACTAATACCACTACAGCAACTATTCAAATTACTACAAATTCCAATGTTTGTCTGGATTTTCGAAGGTTTGCCTAGATTTTCTCACCTCCAATGTGGACTGATTTCAAGCGAAATTGTTATAACTGACAGTAAGAAGTAAGAAGTACTAAATACTTATATGTATGTGGAGACATGAAAATTTGAGTACTGTGTTGGACATAAAATGCATTCATAATTAAATCTGAAGAAGAAACACAAATATTCAAATTATTTCATATTGTCAACATAAAGCTTTCGTCACTTGTAGACTTCATTTAGAGAAGAGGAACCAAAAACTGCACTCTCAACAGTACTTCAAACTAAAAATGACTTACCTAGAAGTATTGTAGATATTCTTAAAAAGCTCTTAACTGATTACAACACTTATCTGTACATCTCTTATATATATTATTCACAACTAGGATTACTACAACTACCGACTACAACCACAAAACATATTGCACCAACTCTACTACTACTACGACCGCTACTACTACTACTAGTACTACTACTACTACTACTATTACAAGCCTTTGTAAGAACAAGAAAGCATTTTTTTGCAACATGTAGCCACTGGAAAGATCATTAAGGTTTGGTCCTGGTCTAGACCTGGTTTGTTTCCAGCTTTAGTCCCAGTTTAAGTCCAGTTTTGACATGGTGTTTGTCCAATCTTTTACAGACAAATATTGCAATCACAATCGATTTTGAATTTATTGGGTGATGAAGTTTACATTTTACACTTTAACATTTGAGAAAAGACTGAATTTTGAAGACCATATTTTATCATGTGTTATTATATTATGAACAGTAAATGCAGCCTTTGTTTATGGTTATTGTGACTATTCAAATTCCAATTCAGATTCATCTTTCAATATTCAATAGCGTTTTCTTCACCATATCAAGCATAATCCAGGTTTCCCCAGCCTGTGTGTAAACCTTGTTCAAACACATTATCGCACCACAACTTTGCCCGCTCTTCTACGCAGCAACAAAAGCAACAGCCTCCCCTTCCCATGAATTATTGAACATTTTTCTCTGCGAGCAAAGGAGGGTGCAACCACAGACGCTGCCAAGACAACACCAGCATTTTGTCACAAGCCCCGTGGGTCTGATAAAGTTCAAACAGTCACCCAAACACAACAAAATAACCGCAAAACGCGACAAAATAGGAAAGATAAAGAGCTTGTGCTGTTCCCGTAAGCTAGTCATAATTAGGAGTGAAAGATTGTGTGTATGCTAGCAGCTAAAGTGCAGAGCTAAACAATAATTTGGGTACAAGACTGAAGCAAACGCAAAATAAGCAAGTGACGTAGAAGTAGCAGCAATATGACAAGTAAAAGTAGTCATAGTAATATTCATAGTAGTACACCTACAAGATGGTAGGATAAAAGAAGCTAGGTAAGCTCTAACACAATTTACAGCCTTAATAAAGCATAAACAAAGACTTAATTTATAAAAAACAAGTAGATTAAGAATGATTCAGTCTTAGTTAGGAGTTTGGCTTTTAATTAAGAAGTTACTAAACCTGAATCATTCTTAATAAACTAATAATTTACTCTATTTCAAAGGAAGGCACGTATCCTAGTTGTAGTTTGGCATTGGCAGTAATAGAAGTATTAGTAGTAGCTGTTTTAGTAGCAACAGCAGCAGCATGAACTGTATTCCCTGAAGCTAGCTAGCTATAATTAGGAGCCAAAGATTTCTTGTAAGCTAGCTGCTAATTGTGTTAAAAGTGCAATGCAAAACAATGGGTACGCGACGGCAGGAGGAGATACAAAAGAAGCCAAGTCTCCAGGGAGGGCCTATTCTACTGGCCGGGGTGAGATACCGACATCCCTTAATACAAGTTGTAATTAATATAAAAGGAGTAGGCAATATGGGGAGAGGAAAGGTTGCCAGATAGCGCAAAGAGAAGAAGCCACCAGAGAGCAGCGAGCAATAGCGCTAAGTCCCCCGCCTCGCACTTACAAACACCTGCCCGCCACAATCTCACCGCCTGCTTGGGAAATCGGAATAAAATTGATTTAGCGCTGTCATTGGATTTCCGCGAGAATTCCGCAAGGGGTGAAAAAGGAGGGAGGGGTCTGGGCAATATAAAAGGGTAAGGAATGGGTAAAGCAACACACCATGGGATTGTAGTCAGTTAGGCTATGGCAAAATCTGTGTTAAAAGCTTGGTTATGCAACAATGGGTTTTCAGTAAACACACAAAGCAAAATATTGTGTATGAAAACTGAACTGGGAGGAAGTCTCATTTGGTCCAAAGTCTGTCAGAAAGGTCCATTTTCAAATTAAGTGCGTGTAATTTTTTATTTTTTATTTTTTTCAATGCCAATTATAATTTTGGGCCAGTTCTTGAATTTTGCATTTCTAGTTTTAGCTATAAAAGAAGTAGTAGTAGTAGTAGCCTGTATTATTTGATACTTTTAATTCACATTTATTTGTTTACGCACTTAAAAGGCATTTACTATGTGTAGATGGCTTATAATACCTTATAAATGTTAACAGGCCATTATCCAAAACATGTGTGTTCATAAGGCATGCAGAAAATGTTTGTAAACTGTTTATTAAACTATTTTCAACAGCGATAAATGCTTGTAAATGCCTCATAAGTGCTTAGAAATAACTAGTGCTTATTAACGACTCATAAATAGTTTACTGAGGAACTTTAATTTAAAGTGTTGCCAAAAATAATGTCAGGCTTTAAATGTCCCAGGTTTGCAATGTAGTAGTAGTAGTAGTAGTAGCAATATTCAGCAGTACTAATAGAAGTAGGCTTAAGTAATAAAGGTTTTGGGATAAGATAAATAAAGTATTCCTGGTCATAGTCATTGTGGTATAGTAGTACTTTTACTACTACTTTACATTACAAGGATTGTGAAGCAACAATTCATCAGTCCAAACCCCTGCCCTCTCCTGCACCTCTCCTCCGCCTCATCCGCAGTTTCCTCCCTGCAGGAATCCACAATCAAATTCATTTAGCTCCATCATTGAATTTTCTTTAAATCCCTCCGGAAAGCAGCGGCACGGAGCGGGAAAGAGTGGGGAGGAGCAGGGAGGGCACCTGTCTGGGCCTGTGTGTGTCACTCACCGCAAAACAGCTGATACAACACAACGCACTCAAGAAATGAATAAGTGAGAATAACATTTATATACAGTAACCATTTGTGTTAACACTTTTAATAAGCCTTAATAAAGCATGAACAAAGATACCAATACTTATAACCGCTTACACTACCATGCACTATAAAAGTTTGTTTTTATTTATTTATTTAAATATATTTTTTATATATATATATATTAGAGTAAGTTATCATTCTTAGACAAAGTGTGGATTTGGTATTCAATAAAGGAGTCGTAGCATTATTATTATCATTATCATTATTATTATTATTATTATTATTAGTAGTAGTAGTAGTAGTAGTAGTAGTAGTAGTAGTAGTAGTAGTAGTAGTAGTAGTAGTAGTAGTAGTAGTAGTAGTAGTAGTAGGATCCTGTCACAGAAAGCATGGCGACAGGCAAAACCGCTGACATGCGACAAACAGCAAAACAAAGCGAAAAACTGCATGGCCATAAATCAGGCCTAAATTGACATTCCCACACACATCTCACCACATGGCACAAACAAGGCGCCGCATGTGAGGGTAATTACACAGAGGTGTGTTCAAGGAGTGGAGGAGAATGGAACAACTGCATATTTACAAACCTGCAATTATACTCACAATATAAAAAAAACAAACCCACACCTTAATTTAGCAGCTAATAATTCATCTGAGCAGGTTTCACAGACGTTTGCTTATGTAGATGCTGTCAGAACATTCTCTGAGCGATGGGAATGACCTGAAGATTCTAAAAATAGAATAATGATATCAAATTAAGAACATTATAATACAGCTGTTAATGTTATTGCAATACTGTACTTGCAAACAGATACTGAAAGTAGTATAGCATCTGGTGGGGCATCTGATTATGGGTGCAACTATGAACCTTACAAGGGGCTGACATAAGAATACCTGTCATGGGCCTCATTCATATATATTTAATAATACAAAACAACATTGTAAAACAAATTATTTCCAAGAATCTAAACTGCGACACATATGAAAAGCCTAAAGACACATTTGATGAAGACTACGAGCTGTCTTTATGTACTCCATCTTTAAAAGGCACCCGCAGTAACCCTGTTTACTACAGAGTTTACAGGCGCACGTGCAGCAGCGCTCTTAAAAGCAAGGCATTGTGGGTAAAGCAACAAGTGAGCGGCATAAACTCATACTGTAGATCATACATGGCTGCTTTACAATAGGGGTCCTGCCAGCGACGCCGAAGTTGAGTAAATACTTTTATGCAAACTTGTATCATCGAGAACCAAATATTTCACATACAAATTCACAAAAAAATATAAATATTTATCTTGATGTTTTATTGTGTATTTATTGCAACTGCTAGTTGCTATGTTGTTCTGATGATGCTGTACATATTTTGCATTTAACCTTATTTCATTCTTACACATTTTATCAAGCTTCATACTTTTTAAACTATTATTATTATTATTATTATTATTATTATTATTATTATTATTATTATTATTATTATTATTATTATTATTATTCGCTGTTTTATGTTGCACCTTCCTCGAGAAAGTTCCTCGTTTGTGAATTATGAAACAGTTTTTCAGATCCTGGTATGTTTTATTTGTTTGTTTGTTTATTTATTTTCAACTTCAAGATTTACTTTTTCTTGCCCTCGAGCGAAATTTGTCATTCCATTTCACCAAAATCATAATTCCGACTCAAAACTCCACCAGACGCAGCCATAACATTTGAACAAAACAATAATATAGGCCTGTTTGTTTATACAGCACTAGTTTAAGAAAGTCGGGTTTATTTTTCTTTCTCTTTGTGTTTTTGCCAAATTGCTGTCATAAAGTAACATAGCTAAAATTCCACCTGTGTCATACTTTTCCTAACATTGAACCCTGTGTAAACATCAAATACTTCCCCGTTTTCCCCCAGCAGGCAACACGAGCAAAGATAAGCTGCCGGGACAACAATCTCTCCCCTGTGTGTTAACCGCTGCTCCTCAAAAACAAAACTAAGCCCTATAGCCAGCGCTTACAAATCCCACACAAATTCCCAATAACAAATTTGGGGAGGAAGAGCGCAGAATTCCCAAACAACTCCTGTGCGCTTGAAAGGGAAGGCTAGACAAACTGAGCGTAGGCAGACGACACAAAAGCTCATTCTCAGCGGCAGATCATTTCCCGACAGCGTTAATTCTATTTGCCTGGTTAATTGGATGTAGCGCGGGAGACGGGAATTTTGTACAGTAATTAAAAAGACAAGAGAGGACACACTTTTGACACATTTATATACACTGCAGCCTCTTGAATTTAGATTGAATTGATTTGAATCTTGATTTGAGGAATCGTGACTAGTTTAGATGTATTTCATTTGTTTTTGTCTTAATGTAATCTATTGGCAAATGTAGTTTGCAGAAAAAATATTACACAATAATTCGACATTTTCTGAATATTCCAACAAAAAATCATGTTAAAGTTTCAAATTTCAACACATTTTAAATTAAGTATTCTCTTTCATATATAATCTTATTATTTTCCCTATAAATCTTTATTTTGACCTTTATACATCTAACTGACACAGATTTATATGCATGCACTAAATTTAAAGTTTGTTATTAGGAAAAGGGATATTATTTGTTTATTTTTGTATATTTTATTTATTTTAAGTCAGCTTGAAAACCAAGTTGAAAATTAATATTTAAAGTACTCCTTTTCACATATACAGTATAATTTATGCATTAATATCTCATTATTTTAGCATACATACATCTAACTGACACAAGATTCTATACAAAAATGTAAGAGGTTTAAAGATTCTCGGCAAAACTAAAACTAAACAGAAAAAAATAATAATAATAAAATAATAATAATAAATTGCATGTGCAAAGATTGTCCTCATCATCTCCAGAAAAAGAGGAGAGTGACTAAGACAGAGAGAGAGAGAGGGAGAGAGAGAGAGACTGAGTGGTACCCTACGGCTGAATATTAAAAATGCATATCAAAGCAGAGAGAGAGAAGAGAGAGAGAAGAGAGAGAGCATGTGGCAACTAAATAAATTAGCATATCTAACTATCAGACGGAGAGCCAGGACACAATAGGATTAAAAATAAACGACAGGCAAATACAGAAGTAAAATAAATCAGAGAGAAAGAGAAAAGAGGAGGAGAAGAAGTTATTAGGAGAGACTTTCGACTTTACATACTTTTACCAGCAATTAGTTTTAAATCCACGCATAAGAGAGAGTAAAAACAAGACAGCAAAATACATATAAATAAGTCAAATAAATCTAGCTTCGGAGAGAGAAGTGGAGGAGAGAAAAAAAGAAAGTAGAAGGAGATAAAGAAATGAGGAGGGGAGAGGGAGGGAGAAAAAGAGGGAATGAGACGAGGAGAGAGGAAACGAGCGAGAGCGTGTGAGAGGAGAAACAGAGGAGAGGAAAAGGAGAAAAGAAAGGAATAAATGCAAAAGAATAAGTAGGAGCGAAAGATACGACGAGGGAAAGATGAGCGAGGGATCAAACGAAACACAGACAGAGAGAGAGGGGAGAAGAGAGAGAGCGCTAAAGGAGAGGGAGTGAAAACAAGACGAGCCCATTACATATCAAAACGTCTGATAAATCTAGCTATGGAGAGCGGGGGGGAAGGAGAGAGAGAGAGAGAAAAAAAGAGAAGAAGGTGAGAGAGCAAGCGAGGAAGGGAGACAAGGAGAGAGGATGAGACGAAAAGAGAACGCTAAAGGAGAAGGAGATGCCGAAAGAGAAAGAGCAAAGGGGAGAGAAGAGAGCGAGGAAAAGAGAAAGAGAGAGAAGAGGAATGGAGAGGAGAAGGAGAAGGGGCATAGGACGGCAGAAATTAGAAAGTGTAAGAAAAAGACAACAAGGGAAAAGAATGAGAGATAAAAGGGATAAAACGAAACTGATAGAGACAAAATGAGAGAAAGAAAGGGAGAGAAGAGAAGAGAAGAGAAGAAGAGCTTTGGCACACATTTGGCAGGGAAAATGCAGCAGTATTCAAAACACATCAGAGGCATGTGTCCCGCTCTCAATTAGACATGGAGATGAGGGACGCCTTTAGTCTCGTGGGCCAGTCCCGGTTTAGACCCAGGTTTAGTCCCGGTTTACTCCAAGAACCTCTGAATACAACTTTTTATTCTAAACTAACGGAGAAGTGAAGGACAAGAATTGAACGTTTTGTTAAATGCAAAACCAAAATGCAAAGCTCTTCACCGGATTGACATGCGTTTTAACCCTGGAAGAGTTTGAAGTCCCGTTTGGGGGGAAAGGATGACTCTTGTTCTGGCTGTGTTTTCAAACGTCTATTTTCGGGCAAGTTAAAGACATAAAGAAACGAAAGTACTTTGAGTCGAATGTTCATCTGCTTTTGCAAATGAACTTGAAATAAATACACGGTGAAAAATGTACACGTCGCGAATACTCTAATAGCATATTGCAGACAACTTTTTAGCTCACTGTTAGCTATAGCGAGATTAGCTGCTGTGCTAATTATGCCAGCGCTAATTAAGAAACATGCTGACTGATGTGGCGACGGCGTCTAGTAACACAACGAACGATATTTTAGTCGTCGACCAGTCAAACGATTGAAAATAAAGACTCTTTGAATTCATTACTACTGAATAAATGTAGAAATATGGCACGTGAAGCCTTCTACATACAGAATATTTGCATCATATTTAGTATTATTGTATCCAGGAATCCTTTTGTTTTTCTTTTTGGACATTTTGATGCTACAGTTTTGTTACAAAAGGCCTTTTGTCCGTGTTTTACAGTCTGTATTTGTATGTACTGTGCAAATCTGGCATAGACAACAAAATCTACTTCTACTTCTACTACTACTACTAATACTACTACTACGTCTACCAGTTCTACTTGGGGCTTCTTTTGTGGACGAGAGCAGAAAGTCAGAACAGCCCCCAGATACAACATGGCAGCTGTCCCAAAGTAAATACTCTGGAATTAGGAGCCATTTGGTCAACCCTCCTCACTGCACTCGGCTTCCATTCACCCAACTATTTTTAAAAGTTGCCTACTACAGCTTTAAATAACACCACTGTGCCACAATATCGACAGTATGTCCACCTCATGACGCGCAAACACCCCAAAGTCTGTCAGCAAATCTAAGTTGGAGTTGTCCAATTTGTGCAATTTTTTAAGAATCTAACATCTATTTACGTCTATCTAATCATTTTCCATAACATTTACAAATACATTTACAATACATACAAACTCCTTTACCCAAAATTCTTGTTTTATTTTTTACACATGTAGATTTTTTTGTGTGTGTTGTTAGAAAACAGAAGAAAAAGAAAAAAGAAGACAAAAAAAGACTTTTAGAAACAGTACAAGCTTATTGTAATGTTAAAATTCAACAGCTTTTTCATAACTTTTCATATCCGCATTTGCAAACTTCACATAAATACTTTCCCAAACCACTGCAGCTTTTTGTCACTTCCAAGCACCCATACAACGTGACCACAAGTTCAACTCAAAAACAGAAAAACACATAACGAGGCGGTCGGATAATGATAAATGCATTATGTCTATGAATCCCTTTCTCTCTCTGTCTCTCTCTCGTCTTCGCTGGCACATTGTGAAACCGTAATTATCCGAGTATTCTTCGTGAGTGGACTGAGAGCGGAGGCTTGGCTGGAGCATCCCAGCGCCATCTGCCTCTGGGTAAAACAGCGAGCTTTATCTAATCTGGCCAATATAAACAACGACATGCCTCATTTCTGCACTCGTCCGCCGCGCTGCAATATCGTCAGAGTCTGCTACAGCCGGAGAGCGCATGTGAAGGAGATGTTTACCCACTTCTGTTTACCGCTGAAACACTCATCACTTTATAGGTAATGCTCTGAAAATGTTTGGACTTTATTGACATTGTAAGCTGCGAGTTCTCATTGTCATACAAGCAAAACGTCGTTCATTTCGTTTTATTTTTCACTGGTGGAACAATGGCAGAGTTTGCTACAATTATCATTTACAACATTTACTATACTCTGAACACATCACACTAAAATTAGTCATAGAAAATAATGAATACACTATTTTAAAGTGCATTCATTAACATCTTAATACAGCTGCTATTTTGCTCATATGTGAGTTGTTAATTCAGTGTTAATTCGTATTTGTTCCTCCTTTTATTCTGCAGTTATTTTACTGCTAATTTGACATTTACTTAGATTTTCCTATTAATAAACTTATTATTGTGATGCTAAGACATTTTTGTACATGATTAAATGTTAAGAAGTAAAAACTGCATTTCTTCTTGTCCTTAAAAACAACCAAAAGCCTATTAGGATCATAAAATAATAAAAATGCAAATAATAATACCACACTGTATTGCCTCCAAAATGCATTGTATTGATTGTACGTTTATCTTTCATAGTGATTTCAAGTCATTTCTATCTTATTGTTTACACCTTTCTAAACTTTTCTTTTGGAAAATACTACGGAAACTTCATACAAAAAGTTGTTGTGCCTCTATAAACATGTTCAAAAATGTGTTATTAGTTTGAGTTTGTCTTGACTCAAATGTTAATGCTGCTGGAGTTAAAACCGAAATCTACTTTTTAAACATGTACCGTAGCTTTTCTGCAGCTGGTACAATACAGCAGGACCAGCATGCACCTGGGTGGCCTATTGTCCGTGAGTCAGAGCAAAGAGCGGGGCATTTCTGAATGTTTGTTGTCTGACAGTCCAACAGTAAAACCATAACTTCTTGCGTAAATCAAACATGGAACGCTTTTGGTGACGATTAAGTTACGTTTAGTCCAACGTCGCCCTGGTTCCAGCCACAGACGCGCCTTCAAGCCGTGACTTAAACCAGCTTTCACTCCTGATAGGCTTCCCCTTCGTCACCGTCCACACGTTTCCTCCAAGCCATAAAATCAGCTTCATCACAGATACGGCTCGTAATGACCCACATATCAGCTGCTCCATAATCATACCCAACCGCGACGTTGATCCAAACTCCGCTCACAACAACTGCTCTTACTCTACTTAAGTTAAAAGTTTAGCTACTTTCACTTTTACTTTCATTACATTTGAGAGATATCTGAACTTTCTACTTCCCTACAGTCAAGAAAAAAATACTCAAGCAAAAGTTTATGTAGCACATACAAATCTACTAAAGTAAAAGTTTATGTAGTACTGGTTTACTAATATGTATCATATCACACAGATCACACAGATTTTAAGAATGGTAAATGTGCTAAATGTGGTAATTTTGATTCAAATTGTGCTGATCTTCGGTCAACAGTAACAGTTTAAATCAATTTCTTAGTTTTGCGTTCGCTCAAAGCCGGGACTTGAACTCAAAACCTTTAGGCTGAAAATAACTCCTTAAACCATAAGAAAAGTACTTTTTAGTTTCCAGTCCAGTTCAAAAGTGTAGCAGAGTAGAAAGTACAGACTCTGCTCCTAAATGTAGTGAAGTAAAAGTTACTTAAGTACAGTACTTTTACTTTGTTACTTTAATCCACTACCTACATTTTTGAACTGGACTGAAAAGTAAAAGTACTTTTCAAATGTATTGAGGAATTATTTTTAGATCCCCCCTTTGAGCATGCAAAAATATACACATCAAATGTACTAGAAAAAAATGTACAATGTATTTTAATTGATCTTTATTGACCTTCAGTATCAAAATCACCACATTTAACTCTTAAACAGCTCTCAAAATGTTCATGTGATACTTTTTACTCCCAAAGTACATTCTGCCTCTGTTCCTTTACCAAACTGCCCTCTCCATGGATCAAGTTTGACTTCCTTTCCTTAATAGCAAACAAAAAAAACAAATAAAAAAATGCACCGATTTGAACCGAGGAGGAAAATCGATCGCCAAATTTAAAGCTACTGTAGTTCAGGTGTAATTGAATAGAGCGTTATGAAGCCTGGAGTCATAAAAACGAGGAGAGGAGAGGAGAGCGCACAGGCAGCAGCACAGGCAGCAGCACAGGCAGCAGCAAACCGCACGGCAATCGATGGAAAACAATTAAAACACATTAACATCACCCATAAGAAAAGAAAAAGCGAGCCCCGTTGACTCGTATATAAGCCCTTCTTATAAAACCTCACTCCGAGTCCACTTTCTCCACCCTTTTGCAACGTAATCCGGGGGCCCTCGAATTAGGCTCGAATTGGGCATTTATAGCACAAGCACGTCCGCGTCAATGGTGATTCAAAACGACGCTACGGGCGATTTAAACGCGCGCCTTTTACGCATCAAAAATCAATTTCCCCAGATATGATAGCGTGCGTAAAAAAGGAAAAGAGAAACACACAAGGCCTGCTGCGTACCCGGCTGGTTAAAACAATGTAGAATAGCAATAATAAATATGTGTAATTGCAGTTGGTTTGGTGTGTTACGATTTTTCATTGAAGAATTCATGATTTGAAATGGTAATTCAACGTAAAATATGCAAATGGGACAGTGGGATTTTTAGCTTTGTGCGTCAATATCACTATTTATTTAATCGTGACAACTAAAGAGCAATTATAACATTTCAAATATATACCAAATATGAGTCAAAAAGCAGCATGTTAACACGCGCACGTCTTATCATTACACACGAAGTCGCCTTTATTGTCATGAATCTGTATATAAGGGAGTTCTTTTTTCTGATCCCTCCCAATGTCAAAACCAAACCCACGCCCCCGGGCTGCAGCCTTTACGCACGGCGCGCGGGCTCCCACAGACCAGACCTGACGTCCTTTTGGCCTGGAGCAACACACCAAAAAAGCAGGACGCGTCAAAGAGGGACAAACCGGGAGGACACGTTCCAAACGCAAAAATGAAATAAGTACACATTATGAAGCGTGTCAATCGTGTTTTGGATGTGTTTTGGTGCACAACGCCAGCAAATGCAGCTTCTTAACAAACATTTGAACTAAACAAAATGTTTTCCAAGCATGTGACAAGACATTTATGTAAGTGCAACGTTCAAAAAATGTCACGTAATCCAGCCTGAAACAAACAGCGCCAAACCCAGTGTCATTACGCGCAAAGTGTTTGGTGCGCAACGCCAGCAAATACAGCTTCATACCAAATATAATAACAAAATGCTGTTCAAGCGTGTGACAAGACTTGTATTTTCTGAAACGTTCAACAATTTCACATAATCCTGCAAAGAAGACGCAGGGCATCCCATTGTGCCATCTTAAAGCGTGTCCATCGTGTTTGGTGCACAACGCCAGCAAACCAGCTTCAGACAAATGATATGAACTAAAGAGAGAAGACCTTTATTTGGTGTAACGTTCAAAATGTTCACATAATCCATCCTAAAACAAGCAGGAGCGTCCCATTGTGCCATTACGCGCAGAGCTGCAACGACGCACTGCTTTCTGCCTCCTTTTTTTCTTTCTTTTTTAAACAACACCCTTTCCAACAAGCCACGGGCGCGCGCCACGTGCACGCGCGCCCTCTCACACACATACGCAAACCATAAACCTATACATACTCCGCTCACACACCCACGCGCACACGAGTGGCCCCCAATCAAAGGACTTTTAAAACAATATCCATCGGATCACACGCCGCTTTTTGACCCCAGGGGACGCACGGCACAGCCAAAATGCGCACCACATTTTACGCGCGCACACACATAGAGCAGACGCAGATCTAATGGGATTATTAATGCGTAAACACACACACACACACACACACACATTACCAGCCTGGAACAATGCGGGTAAAATGCTTGTTACTTACGTGATCGGCGAGATTAGTCGACGAGCCGGAGAGTTCTTCGTGGTCGGATTTGGAGCTGCCGTCTCGCTCGTCGATGACTAGGTCTATTGGCATTTTTCCTTTCAAGCAGCTGATGTACCGGTGGCAGAAATTGTCGCAGAGCTCATGCACCTATTGTTCCCGAATGATAAAGAAAAAAAAAAAGAGAGAAGACAAAAGATACATTTGAGGGGGAGTCAAGTCCAAGAAGACAAAGTAATTAAGGGGCATTAACGCTGGCGAGGAAAGGAAACAATAGAGCACGAATAGTTGGAGGTGGTTATTATTCCTCTGAGACCCCGAGCAACAAGTTTGAACGACACAAAATCAACAACAGCGCCGTGAGCAGGAGAAGGATGCGTGGATGAAACCAAATCTGTGGATCGATAACAATGCGCAAAGGGACAAGGAGCTTTAACCTGGTTTTTGTTGGTTTTTTTATCAATGGGTTTTCCAAAAATCTAACATGTTTGCTCATTTCACGCTCTATGATTACATAATAAAACATTTTACGAACAGCATGCATTTACCTTTTCTAATTCCAAAAGGTGAAATCGTAATACTTGTATGGCTTGTATCATCTGGAAAGACAAAACAGAGAGAGAGAGAGAGAGAAAAAAAAGGCAAAATTAGCGTTTTTAACTTTTACGCGCTGTCGCTTTTACGCACAGCGGTTCCAAAGCTAAAAAGGACACATCACGTACAACCCTAACACAGCGGTCAGTCAGTGGGACAGCAGGACATTGACAATGGCTGGTGTGGTCAAACATGCAGGCGCTTGGATGAAGATGATAAGACACAAAGCAATGCTACTTTTTTAGATTTTATGCAGTGTTTTATTTTTTTATTTTTTTTTTAACTATGCCGTGCGTAATGATAATAAAAAGAGAGAGAAAAAAAGAGAAACGTGAACTTACCAAATTGTCCAACTCTGGATTTGATGAAAATAAAGGTTTTTCTGCCCGGACCTAAAATTGGACAACAAATGCACAACTTTAGATCTTTCCCATTTTTAAAAGTTTTCTAGATTTGTAATAAATTGTTAAAAAAAAAAAAAAAAAACTTTAGATGATCTAAACTATCGTACATACTATCGTACATTTCAGCATAGCAGTATTTTCATTTAGTAAAAAAATATATATGAAGTATGTAAAAGTTGTGGAGTATTTTTTGGACCTGTTTGGCAAAGACCGCGATGTCCTCTTCGAAGAAGTACCGAGGAGCAGACGTCTCCGCCCGGCTCACGCGGAGTGCACGTAGCCAGCTCGCACTTCTCGAAGACCCAGAGCGAGCAGCGGGAACAGAGGGTGGCTGCAACAGACACAGCACAGGCGGCGTGTAGGCGGCGGGAAGCGGCGTGGGGCGGTGTGAGTGCGCGGAAGGCTCTGCGTGTGGAACCCCGCGTCTCCGTACGGTGTCAAAAAAGTACTCCAAAACATTCAACAACGGCTTTCATTTTACAAGAACAGCCATTTTCTTTTTGTATATAGGAACTGCAGCAAGATAGAAGTTTTTGTGAATAAGTTGTAATTTTCATCATTAGTTGCGGGCAGTGAATTAAAAGACGTCATTAAAAGTTGTAATTACGCACGCGTCTGTTCATTTTAAAGATTATAACATAAATTTTGTGTTGGTTGTGTTTGGAGATTTTTAAAAAGAATTTACAAGTTTGACAAAATTACAGTTCGGTCATGACAACTAAAAACATTCAGATTAAACTCCATAACATCGTGATGACACATTTTAGCACGTTTCTGGACGTGAAGCGCGTGCGTAAAAGCTCTCATTTTTACGGAGGAGTTTATATTATTAGAGACGCAATGCAGCTCTGTAGTTACATTTGCAGGCCCGTACAATAAAGCCAGGCAGGAAAAACATCACCTTTTTCCTTTTATTCTAGGCTTAGTCTGTGTGCAACTGTTGCTAGAGGCTTTGGATAATTATCGACAATCATAAATTATAATTACGCTAATTACGACTAATTACGCACACTAAAACTTTCCAGAAAAACGTCGTATTTTTATCGCGTTTCAATCACAAATAAAGGTGTTTGTTGTTTTTTGTTTTTAAACAAGGCGACTGTTGGTCCAGAATTGTAACAGAATAAAGTGCAAAGTGGGCAGATTAGATGAGAAGAGCTCGTGCGGTAAAACAAACGCGTCCAAACACATGAGAAGTTTGAGCCGGGCAGCAGCAGGAGACGGCGGCATTATTGCAGCAGCTCTGGAGGATTTGGACAGGCTCAGGAGCGTGGTCACGGTTTGAGGAAGGTTATAAAAAAAAATAAAAAAAAAAAAAAAAAAAAAAGTAATGACCCAGCGCTTCCAAGACAAACTTTAGCAAATGTAAGAAATTGTTTGGGCGAAATGCTCCTGAGTGAAGTGTGTGTCGTTCCGCGGAGTGTGAGTCCCGGGCTGAACTCGACACTCCCCGCTGTCCTGCCTCTGCTCCGGGCTTTACTCTTACTTACTGTCGGCTTGACGCTGTTTCTACAACGCGTCTAAAATTACACTTCAACAAAACTCCCCTGACCAACAACGGCTCTGGAAAATAGCGGTGGTTCCGTCTCAAAAGCGCGTGCATTTGGTGGTGAAACAGGAAAAAAAGTTTGTGGGAAAAATGTTGTCTCCTTTTCCGCGTCTCCTCTTTCTCCTTACCCATAAATTTGGTCTTTATCCCTCTTTAAAACGTCGTTGACAGCGGAGCCCATGCTCGTGGGCATGACGTTGGGGTGCGGCGCGTGGGCTCCATAGTGCTGGCTTGCGTGGAGCGGTGGCCCGTGGTTCAGGTGGTGGACCTGGGGCAGCGGCCGTGGCGCGTGCGGGTCCCCGTACATGGACGCGGACACGCCGTCCATCCCGCCGTAGTGGGCCAGCTCATCGTACTGCAGAGAGACACAGCGGTCACTAAACATGGCACAAAGCGCGTGAAAACAGGCAAAAGTGTGCGGGAAATGTGTTTAGTCTGAACGGACCAGGAACATAGTGCGTGTGAGACTGAGTGGAGTGTCCCGTGAGTGTGGTCCCGAGCCGCGCGGTGCAGAGCCACACAAACACAAACTCAGCTCTAAAATGTCCTCTGTGTCGTGCTCTGCGCGTCCTACTGTGGCAGTGGAAGCAGGGCAAAGCGGAGCAGAGAAAAACCTACCCTTTGCGCCATGAGGCTGCGCTCCAATAAACTCCTGAATCTGTCGTATATTTAATCTCCCCGTCCCGCTGCAGCAAAGATTTAGAGGCAGCGAGTCTCTTTTTCAAACAACTTTTGTGCGAATTGTCCTATTCGCCAGTCTTTTTCAGCAGAAAGCGTGGCATCAGGGGACTTTTGCAATTTTTCCTGTTTTTCTTCTTAAAGTCAAAAAAATATTGCCCAAGAAGTGAAGGTTACAATCGGCCCATCAACAAGCTGCATGTAACTAAACTGTCGTGTCTCATGGCTTTTTGCCACTCCAGCTGTCAATCAAAGCCAGAGGTTGTCAAGGTAATGAATGAATGACGGTCGGTGATGATGTTCAAGAAGAAGCACGAGTCTTTTTTAGTCCGTTTTCATCCTGCAACTCCGCGCGTCGTCCTCAATAATGCGTCCAGATCGCTATCTTGTTTTATTATCGCCGCAAACACAAAAAGTCGAAGAGAAAGCGGGTGCAGAAGTGGAGAAGATCGTGAGTCTGATGCGCCGCGCGTCCGTTTTCCCCCCGCGCGTCCGTGAGGTATGCGCTCTATCTGGCGGAGACTGAGATGAGTGAGTGTCAGCGAGTGTTGGCAGGTTGGGCTGCTTCTGAGCTGCTTCTAGTGCTCAGAGTCAGTTCGCTGCGCCGAGCGGTGGGCGAGTGGAATGACGGATCCCGGAAGTGGTGGTGGCCATAGCCAGTCGTACAAGAGCAGCAGCAGCAGCAGCTCCTCCGCGCGCACACTGAGAGGGGAGAGAGACGCAGAGAGACGCAGAGAGGCGCAGAGAGGCGCAGAGAGGCACGGCTCTGCTTCAAAAAAGACCGACTAGAAGTGCTTTTGTGCCACAGAGTCCGGAGGAAGCGGAGTGCGGCTCAGAGCGCTTTCAAAACCAGTCCGTGGCGTGGCTCTCCGCGCAACTTTACGCACGAGAATCACGTTCTTAAACATACACTAAACTTGTATGAAAGTGAGGTCAGACTTTAGTTTAGGCACAACATTCATGATTATAAATGTATGCATGTAAAGTGCTTTTTTTTTTTTCCGCCGTTTTTTTTTTTTTTTTTTTTTTTTAAAGCAACAGTATGTAACTTTCTGGCGTTGGAAAATCACCTGCATTATTCCATGGAAATAGATAGTTCTGGGCATTCTCCACGCAGATAGATACGTTTCATGTCATACTGTAAAATATTATAGCCAAAGGAATGTTTTTATGGAAACAAGCAGGAGGCTCCTCCAGGCCAAGTACAAGTCAGGTTTATGGAGATGCAAGCACTCATATGAATACACAGATGTTGAACTACATGTTTAGTGCAATAAAACCATCCAAAATGAAAAAATAAAATAAAAATGCTTTTGTTTTAGACTCTTTTTTGGCTAAAAAGTGACGTACTGTGCCTTTAAATGAAATGCCAACGTCTTGATGAGTTTTATATTGGAAGTTGGAATTCCTTCTTGAACACACAAATATGTACATTTTCATTTTGCGTCAACACTTAAAAACATATACGCAGACACAGTATTTACTATTTGGTTCTGATTTGAACATTTTTTTCACTGCTGCTTTAATCATTTGTCACATTTCAGGAAATAACCTCATAATGTGTGTATTTTTTTCACTTCTGCACACGTCAGGGATTAGCTTTAGATGAATTGTAAGTTTCAGAGGTGTGTGGACTTTCAAACACAAAGGCCCAAACAGGACTGTCCCACTTTACCCACATTCACCCCAGTAAACACAGTATCATTGCTTCAGCGTGTCTCTGTTAATATCCATAACAAACGTAGTATTGCTTTTATACGCTGTGTAACTTTCTGGCGGTGGCACATCGCTTGCATGATGAACTAGAAAACACTTCTTCAGAACATTCCCTATGGATACGTATAACTCCATACTGTGGTGCATTTGGAGCAAGTACGAGTCAGGTTTGTGGAGATGCAAGCCCATAGGGAGGACGCATGTTTTTATACGTTTTTGAATGCAATCGAAACAAAAACATGCCTTCATTTGAGTATAAAAGGTTACGCGGTGGGGCTTGAAAGTAGTGTTCATTAGCATTGTCAGCAACTGATACTTTTGTATATACTATAATCTTTTTTGTCTTATTTTGTGTTTTTATTACTCAATCATTCTACATAATTCTTTCTACTTTGCAAATGACAGTAAAGACATCCTAAAGTTCTTATTTTCGGATCAACACTTTTACACACGGTTCAAAGTGACTGTTCAGCCATTTTTAAGTCCTACACTTTTGCAAGGAGATCCGATCGAGTAGTTTCTCATATTTCAGAGTGTTTTTGCAGCTCTTATCGCTTCACATGAGCACTTCTGTCCAAATACATTCCACATCTTTACGCAAGCGACTCTACTTTAGTGTCATTTCACCCATTTGTGTGTGAATGCCACAAAAGGGCGTTGCATTAAACATTTGCAGGATTTTACAAACACAACACAATTCGGATTTGTTGATGACTTGTCCGCACTAATAACAACCCCCCTTCTAACTGATTCTTTTGGAGAAGTTCTGCAGAAAGTCATTTGTGTTCCCTCCAATCCTCACTCAATTATCAAAGCGGCCCCCCACACCCCCCTTTCGGGTCATCCATCATGTTGTTGGAGAGAAGGAGGGGCATCGATTGCACACAGTGAAGCCGATTTTCTACCCACCACCACCTCCTCTTTTTTTTTTTTTTTTTTGGATCGAGGAGGAAACAGTAAAGAAGCAAAAAAAAGCAAAGCGTGTCCCTTTTAAAACCATCAACGCTAATAAACCATCAAGAAGACCACTCATAGATGCTTCATAAAATTCTATTTACGTGACACTTTCTCAACGGTGTAAAAACGTGAGGGGAAGAGACAAGGGGAAGGAGGAGGGTCAATGAGGAAAGGAAGAGGTCAATAAAGTCTGCGCGGAATCCAAAAGCGAGGCGGCGAAAAAACAAGATAGAGATTTTAAAACGCGAGGTTTAATAAATGAACGCGTGACAACAGAGTGTTTGTTGGAGCTGCGCGGAGAGGGAGTGTGTGTGTGTGTGTGTGTGTGTACGTGAGTGTGTACGTGAGTGTGTGTGTGTGTAGTGGGGAAAAGAAGGTTGTGCTGGCTTTGCACCAAACGGCCGAGTGTGACGATCTGAAACGTTGCAGCGCCGACCGGGGAAGGCGAAAGGAAAGGAAGCAGGAAAAGGGCAGAAAGAAGAGCGAGGGAGGAGCAAAAGAGGCGTCACAGCAACACGGCGGGCGTTCCGTGCGTTTGGACGAGCCGTTTCCATCGCGTTGTAAAATACTTAAGCAATTAAAAATATCGCAAACAGGATACGTGGCTGGTTATAAATGATTCAGCGTATTATTATACTTATACTTCTTTTGTGGAATTGCCACGGTTGAGTACGCCAGGCTTGTTCCTTCTTTATCTCAGTCGTTATATCTAACTGTTTAACGCACGAGGAGCTCTCCAACGTCCATCAGACTCCAACACGCACTTGTAATTATCGTTCGAAATAAATCTAGTTCTTGACACGCTAGGAGTTTTTTTTCTCCTTTTTTTTTTTTTTACACCACCACCTCGATGCCGTTTCCTCCGCGCGGAAATATGTGATTTGCCCCCGAGGAGAGTGATGTAAACAGGCGAAGAGCGTGTGAAAATAGCAGCGACTAATTACGCGTGTCCAATCTCCAGGCTTTCCACGACGAAGAGGAAGAAAAAAATAACATACTTGCACTTAACGGTGGAATTAGATGCGTTTTGACCAAGATTTATTCATTTGGAGAATTTATACAAGTCAATAATAATAATAATAATAAAATAGGCTATTGAAGAATTAGGCGTAGCCAGATTTAAATGGATCTTGTTTTTTGGGGGGGTTTAGGTTCACATTTGCCATGATTTTTAGTCCTAAATGGAGCCTGTTGTATTCTTGATGTGGACTTCTTAGTTTGGTTCTGTTTCAGTGCTTGTTTAGTCCTGGCTTAGTCCAAATTAAACAAACCAAAACATCCAACTAGTTAAAAAAAACCACACACTGTATGATTTAATTTCAGATAAATAGGAACATGACGCGTGATGGTAACACACACAAAAAAATTACAAATTATTCACAAAAACATTGGTTGTATTAAAAAATAGGCTCAACTTGTCATAAATAAGTCAACACGCATTTGTTGTCAGGCTAAATTCACGCTCACATCGCAGACAAAGACGAATATTGACACTTTGGCCAAACGCTTTTAAAACAAGTCGGCTTAAAACAACGTCAGCAAACTAGGAAATCAAAACTTCGACTCGTTACAGTAACTGGTTTCGTTTGTCACAACTTTAAAGAAAGAAGGACGGACCCCCAAAAAACAAATAAAATAAAATACAAATCAGTGGACGGCATTAACAGGCGGTACAGTTTCATCTGGTGGTGTCAGGTTGGGGTCAGGTGAGGGTTAAAGCGCTCGGTGTCCAAGTGGGACGGGGCCAGCTGCGTTTGGCTTCATTAAGGAGAAGAGGAGGGGGGATGAGGGGCTGGGGGGAGGATGGGGGAGGAGAAAATGGGGAGAGAGGAAAGGTCCCGGGGTCTGGCTGCGGGAGATCTATTCAAGGCAAAAAACGAAACAATCAGCGAGCGAAGCGTAAAAAAAAAAAAGCACCAATAATACAAGAATCCCCGGACTGCAACATCCTACCTAAAGGTATTCGATAAGAACTTGGGGTTAAAAAAAAAAAAAAAAACTGTTGGAAGATTTCAAATTGTTTTTTTTGTGTGACTAAATTAATAGATTATTCATTTTTGTTTTTATTTACAAAACGCGCAAATCGACAAATCGTCAAACTATAGGCCACACATGTAATTGTAATTTTAGTAACTTTTTTTCTCTCTCTTTTTTCTCTCTCTTTCTCTTTCTCTTTCCAGACTGGCAGATTATGCAAATGTAAGATCTTCTTGGTTTAGACACATAAAACTGGATTGGATGTTGAAAAATACGCAACACGTTTAACTTTATTTAGGAATTCAAGCGTTGTTTATTTAACCTAGACTAGTTTTACGCACGAAAAAATAGCCTAGAGAGACACGTTTTTCAATGACAATGTTCTGCCTTATTTTATCAGAAAAAAAGTATTAGAATTAAGACATTATGATACGTTTGTTTTACGCAAATGAAATAAAATGAAACAAAAAAGACGCACTATCTGTTATCGTGAAAAGTAAAGGGAATTCATGTTTTGTTTGGTTGTTGTTCTAAGAAGCTTGAACTCTTCGTGACCCTGCTCCAAAAAACAAGCCTCAAAAACACGTAAATTAAAGTTTCGCGACCAACTGTAAATTCTTTCAGCTCAAAAAAAAAAAAAAACCCGACGCATTTTGTTTGCCCCTCGACCGCGTCTTTGCCGAGTCCATGAAGAAGTGTCAGAGCCAGGACCGGAGCAGAGCGAGTGTTTGCAGCATCAGGGGAAGAGAAGAGAGCTCCAGTGCAGTCTGTCCGCGGATATAGAGCGACACCTGGCGGACTCACGCGTAAAAGTCTGAGAGAAGAGCGAAGGAGGCCTCGGGAGAACCCAAATCCGAACTATCCGATGGCAAAATGGCACGATTTTCCAAAACAAGCGTGTTTTCTCGATTGCAAAATTGGCCCAGAATAGATTCCCGTCGTGAGTTTTTCTACTTTGAGCAAAAAATAGCTAATAGAAATATAAAACTAATCGGATCAGAGGTGATGGGGCTTGAACGTGGCTTGTGCGTAAAGCTCTTTCACCCCAAACATTTACAGACATTTTATTTCATTTGTTTTACACCTAAAATGCAATCTTTTTGGGAATCTTTCTAAAAATAACAATAGAAAAAACACATCGTGGTCTTCTTTTCATGGATTAGAAAGAAAATGCTATATTTAAATGTGACAAATTAGAATGTGTGTTTTTGTAGCGTGCGTAAACACCCAAAACAAACATGGTTAAAACAATTTAGTTCAGATCTAAATGAGTGCACATTATGGCACGTTTAAGAAGCATTGGTTATACTTACAGGCCAAAAACATCTCTGTGCTGCCCTGGGTGGGTCTAAAATAAAGAAAACTGACAGAATTTATTGATATATCCGATTTATTTAGAATGTAAAAGAATCCAATGTGCACAAAAACAGCGAGTAGTAGTTTTGATGTTTCCACTTTATGTTTTAAGGATGCCATGATTTTTTTGTGTGGAGCGGAGTCCTTTTTAGAGCTTTATTGCCCCTGATGCGTAACCTACATGGAGCGTACTGGAGTTGACTTGAGTCCCGCCCGTCCGCATGCAATGACATCCCCGGGGCACCCTTCCTCAGACATGCACCCTTGGGACCCGGTCACAGCCGAGATTAGAGCGCACCGTGCAGCAACTTGAACGAACCGTGCGTAATGATGAGCTTTGCGTCTGAAAACCAGCGCGCGTAAAGTGTTTTTAGTATGTTTTTGTTTAGTGTTTTTCATGCAGCTCGGAGTGTCCAAATCCTGTGCGCGCAATGGCACAATTTCACTTCTGTCTTGTTGATCTGGTTCGATCCGACCAGTTTCATTGCTTAAAGTTAAATAGAGCTAAATGTTATGTTTGTTTTGTATCATATGAGGCCTACTTGTATTTTAGCACAACTGTTTTTGTTTATGAACTGTAAATAAAGGGTATTGAATTGAAAAAAAAAAAAAAGGAGATAAAATAAGATTCCATATAATAGTTCAATTTATAGTCTATAACTACAGTTTAAGAAATGGAAAAAAAAAGAATTTAGTCTCCTCAAAATAAAATAAAAAGCAAATTATGGTGGAACATATTTATAAAACAAAAACAGTTTTCAAAGAGTTGCACAAACACAAAACAATTTAAAAAAACAACACACTGATTTACTAATCCCCAAAATCAAAACGTACTTTAATTTCCTTCAAACAAATGACCCCCCAAACCCAGCTCAAGCCCATAACTGCAACTGTTTAACTCATCAATAACGTGCGTAATCGCCAAAAACACCTTCTCCAAAACGGTGCCATTGCGCGTGCCCGGCGCATTAGCACGCGTAATTGAAGAAGTTTAAGTGGAGAACGCGAGGAGTTAATGGCGGTGACCCACTCGCTGTGCCACTGTCGCTCATCATTTATCAGGCTTAAGGGGCTTAAACACGCGTTCCAACCTTTTTCTTTTTTTTTTTTCCTTCTTTTTTCCACGCACCAAGCAGCATCGCCACGACGCACAACCTTATCTACATTTTAGAGGAGAATCCAGTCCACTACACGCACCGCTGGCTGTTTGTTACGCGCGTTGTTTGAAATAGAAACGTGTCCAATAAAGTCCCTCCTCCTTCTTCTCCTTCTCCTTGTCCTCCGCCTGTCCGCCGCCGCTGCTGCTGATCACACGGAGAATAGCTGGAGGCGACTGTCTCTGCTCTGCGCGTTCTCTTTTCTCTTCTCCCCCCCCCCCCCCCCCCCCCCCCCCAAACACGGCCGGACTGGCTGTTTACAACGCCAAATCTCCACATAAGCTGGTGGTGCATGATTATGAAATAGTGTTAAGGATTGGTTCAAGTTACGCGCAACAAAGCGTGACCAAATAAAGTAGAAGGTGTTTTTACGCACACGGATGATCCCATGTGGTTTTGGTTTGTCTGGTGAGATACTACTTCAGTTTGCTCTCACGAGATATAAGCTTTCACGTGGGAACAGCGACATGGTCCAATCTGAACCTAAATATGTTTTATTATTTCAATCATCCATAGATTTATATGGAACATTGTATCTTCGAATGCCGATCTCTCCAAGTGCATTTTCTCCCACAGAGACATAAAGATCAGCCCTTAAAGTAGCACATACACACACCACACTCTACAGTCTTGGATTTAACCATATTTTTAACCATTGTTTTGAAGGATTTATTGATATCGAATTCTAAGACTTATTTATCCAAATTTTAAGCAACAAAATGAGGCAAAATTCAAATTTTTACTCATTTTTTGTATTACTCAAATATGAAATCCCAAACCACCTCCATATTTTTGTCCTATCTCTTAAACTTAGTTCAATCCATTTTTCAGATTTATATGTCCCAAATATGTGCTTTTTATGCCATTTTTACAGATAATATATGTCGTTTACACATGAAAACATTACATGACAAACTTATAATACAGTTTTTTCTTACATTTATGTGAGTAAACTACAGAAGAAATTTCAAATTTGATATCTTTAAATGTAAGATATTCTCCTGATCACCCACAGTGTCTCTCTGAGTTGAACAATAAAGAATGAAAAAAATAAAAAGTACACAAAAAGCAAACTGGTACTTTTTGCACAATGACTTTCCTTTGTTAATTTGAGGATGATCTGATTTTGCATGGCTGTTGTAAGGGGCATTTTTACATTGCTCCTGGTTCACAATACTAAAAGTCAGTTCACAAAAACAGGCAAAACCAGTCCAAAGTACAAAAGTACAATACAAGAGAAGAGTGAAAGTGCTTGAAACATAAAACCCCAGGGAAAAAGGCCATCACGAAAACTGCCGCCACGATCAAAGACTGGGCCGACAGTAATAGACATTAGAAAATAATAATTCATTTGAAAATTGACACATTTGAAAAACTCTGGACAAAGTGGAACGAAAAGTGCCTTTGTTTCTTCTTCTGTTGTGTTCTGTGTTTTTCTGTTCTGTTTTCTTCATTTAAAAACTGAAAGAAAAAAAGAATTTGGAGGATTTACTGCCTCAGAATGTCAAAATGCTGTGCCATGGAAGGATACAACGTAATCTCTACAGCAACCATCATGAAAAGATATAGATCCTTTGTTGTTGTTGAAGTTTGTGCGCAAAAGCGTTTTGGAATCGAGAAAAAGTGGAACATAATCAAAGGAGAATATCACAAACTAGGAATAATCCAGGTGGATTTAAGACTGAAGTAAAAGACAATTTAAGACACATTTAACTCTGGGTTTTACAGCATTTGGAGATTTATTAGGAGATTATGAAACACACTTAACATTTTCGATTAAAGCAATTTCCTGATTTTTAGGTTGTACTGGACAAATACTGACAGAAATGTTGCGTCGACAATAGTTTTTCATTTTATCTATGGATACATTACATATTTGACCACAAATTATGCTTCTGTGCAGCTCAAATACTAGTTTGAGGCTGGAAATTAGTATTTTTGTATTTAAATCTGATGTATGTTACTGTTTAAAATAATACTACTATCCATACTTCACTTTGTCTCCAGTCGAGTACATTGCAGTTACATTGTAGCTGTAACAAAACTATACATTTTCAATACTCATTATACTCATTTGTTTCACGATTGAGCCAAAAAATAACCATGTACAGACATAAATGAATATGAATAATTACACCTTGCTACATAATGTAATAGTGTTTCTTTATGGCACTTTTTGACACTTTTTCACTGCTTTAGTACTCTATGTAAATGACTTTTATTTTATCAGTGGCCACATCTGTCTACGCTGAACTCTTTTTAAACTATATTGATATAATTCTGAGTCTCTAATTGCTTGAATGCTGCATAATTTTGTGTCATCAGTCATGAAAGGTGTAGTGAGAGGGAGAACAAGTCAGATCCTATATTACGTTTATTTATAGCTGTAGTTTTCGTTCATCTTTGAGCAACACAAGTGTCGTTTGATAATTGAACTTTACTGGCTCTTGAAAAAATACATGCATCTCAAATCCCTAAGATAATATATCTTTTACAACATAGGTTTTAGCTCAATATTAACTTTTAATGCACAAATGTACAATTTACAGCCTTTTTGTTCAGATGTTCAGATTCTGACTGTTTTTAAAGAAACAAATCACAAATCCTTAAAAGGAAACGTCCCCCTGTCGCGTCTCTACTGTTAAGCCACGTGTCCACTGGTTCACTTTGGAGTGGATCAGAACGGTCCGAACGTGTCTCCACTGTCTAAAATGAACCTTACCGGGCCGTTAAAGCCATTCAAGTGGGCCGTGAGAGCTTCCAGAGTGGTCTGGCTCGCTTTCGGCTCCTGGAACACGATTGGACAAGAGAGACTGCCCACTCAAAATGACAAAAAGCAGATAGAAACAGAAAATATCACATTCTCACCAAACGCTGACTTGATATTATGTCAAACCACAGTATTTACAGTGATGCTAACTTATATGTTGAACAGACAGACTTAGCAAAACAAAGCTAGCACGTTAGCATCAGCTGTTTCCTGTTTATCGACGCACAACACTCACGCAGACATCTAAATCTTTTATATTTCCAGTGCATAATGCCTCTAACATCATCCAAACGCAGTATATACGAATACATAAAGAGAGGCGCAGAGAAGTGAAATAAATGTAGAAAAAGCAGCTGGTAAACCGGAAGCTGTTTCCTCTGGCTTTACTCACGTCTGAGAGCGGCACAAACTTGGAATGACCAATTATGCTAAAAAAGTCCAATGAAGGTATGATTTAGATTTCATTCCTTAAGAAAACATGAGTTGTGTTTGAGTGACGTCAGAACCGTTCCAAGCCCTCTAACATGAATGTTTCTGCCGGGGGCCAGTGGAAACGTGGCTTACTGTTAGTCCTCCATGTTTGAGAGCGCGCAGGGGAGGGAGGGGCGGATGACCACAGCTGCAGGCTCCAGAGCCACAACCCCACGTTTGGTATTCCAGTCACAGTGAGGTGTAAGCGGGCCCTGCTCCTCCACCGACAGCCCTGAGCAGCTCCACAAGCACCACCGAGAAACCAGCAGCACGTGTGGGGAAAGAGCCAGAATGGATGCTCTGATGGCTGTACAAAGGTAAAGAAAGTACAAACAGGATTAATATGTCGTGTGAAAAGTGTATATCTTGGGGATTGTTGTTATACATGTATTAAACTAAAAGAAATAAATAATAATAATAAATGTGTTTTTGTCATTGATTTCATTTATTATTATTATTATTATTATTATTATTATTATTATTATTATTATTATTATTATGTACAATATGTGGACAAATTCAAATGCTGTTTAACTGAATATTTATTTTGAGCATATGAGTAAAATTAACAATAAAGAAATGTCTACACAAGCATGACATTCAAAATCAAAATAATAAATACAGAATGACTTATATGTGAATCGAAAACGCATTGATAATCAAACAGTGCAGTGCAACATGAACAAACTATAGTATATCATAATATAATGTAGCTCTA
This sequence comes from Chaenogobius annularis, assembly GCA_015082035.1. NCBI lineage: Eukaryota > Metazoa > Chordata > Actinopteri > Gobiiformes > Gobiidae > Chaenogobius > Chaenogobius annularis. The sequence goes on along the minus strand of BJKM01000071.1, from coordinate 686,043 downwards.
ATACTTTTACAAAAAGTATTTAATGATTAGACTTAGCTGTATATTTATGATAAAGTTGACCGGACACAACTTCAACTACACTGGAACTAAATCTGACACTAGACCTGGACCAGACCCTGACTAAGTTCACACTTGCACATTCAGCACATCAAAATTGGACTAAACCAGGACTAAACCCGACACTAAACCGATACTATTCATGGGTCAGAAGTGACGTCACACCCGTTGCTACTGCCATCATGTGGAGGAAAGCCGCATGCTCACTGTGGGCTTTGCCAACAAAAAGTCTCAAACACAGGATTCCTCTTCTGTAACAGCCCCAAAGACCCCGTTTGTCCAGAAATGTATTACTCTAATCAGAATGACCGAGACTTTTACTTTACACACTGCTGTGTGGTAATACAACAAATGGACTGCAGGGGCGCTTTGGAGCATATTTTTCATTTAAATGAACAATTTGAAGACAAAGAATGAGTAAAATAAAACATGTGTGACAGTTTGCAAGAGGGCCTAAACTCGCCATAGATTCTATTTTCAATTCAATTCCATTTATTTTGTAATGGCCAAAATCACAACAGCAGTGGCCTCGAGGGGCCAAAAGAAGAATAAAAACAGAACAAACAATGTTCATAGGGCCTTGGTAATGTACCAGCATCCCGTGTCCTTAAGACAGATGTCCAAACGTCCCCTGTCCTAAGACCCTCCTTCTAATACTGATGTATTTGTACAGCGCATTTCGTCCATTTCCCTTTCCAATTGTAAGTTCAGTTTAGATGTAGTTTATTACACAATATACGGTAAAAACACAACACACTTGTATACTTTTATCTTACATTACTGGAAATGTACACATCGTGATATAAACGAGATCTACAAACAGGGCTTACCAGGCAAAAGTATTTTATTTTCCTTTCTTAGTTCGTCTGAGTTCTTATTTCAGTTTCCTTTTAAAAAATAAACAAAGATGAGGAAACGTGAATGTGTCTGTCCAACTCTCCAAACCTGAGTGCTTACACATGCCACACTAACAATAGTACGCTTCAGTTTCACCTTTTCTTTCCTGTTAGGTCATTTTATGAGATGACTGTCATGGGTAAGAAATATTCACATTTCTGTCCACTCTTCCAGCTCAAGGATTTCCCACGGTTAATTAACATTCTTACAAATTGAATTGTACCTCTTTTCCCCGTCTCTCCGCCTCTCTCTTCACTCTCAGCATGTGACCATTGACCGAACCGGCACCATCTTACCTATAAAACACAATCTAACAACTCACCCGACCATACGGCAAAGCAGGTAAACAAACTCCTGCTTTGTTTGTCCATTAGACTCCAGCGCCGGTAGGTGTAGCCGCTCTAATTACCTGCTCTTGTCAAACCAACGCCATCCAATGATTCAAACGCAATGCGAAATATCAAAGCTCCATTCACCATTATGAGCAGAGGAGACGTCAAGGAGATCTGAGGCTGCAATACCTGCCAAAGAACAGTGAGGCGCGAGAGAACCTGGGCTTCTTCACGCACTTACCTCTGTGTTACTTGGTGTGGACTTGGTGTTGCACTCAACAAGGGTTTACTATAGATACATTAGGGTAAAGTGTACTCATATACAGGTCAAAGGTTACTTAACTCCAGAGCTCCAAGTCTTTGGTTTCAAGTCCAATTCAAGTCCATGTCCTTTGAGTTTGAGGTTCAAGTCCTTTTGGGTCATTAAACCAAATCAATCTGCGAAGGCTCTCGCTGAAAGCCGTTGGGATGTAAAAAGAACGCCATTCTGATAGGTGGAAGTGGAAGAAGCAGAAAAATAGAACTTGTGTTGAATCCGGTGTTCAGAAAAGCACCGTCCTCGTGCCGTTTTGCGAACGTTTTTGAGAAACAAAATAATCTGTATTTCTCTCAAAAAAGGCTGAAGTACGGCCGTCAGAGCCGCATGTTTGTTTTGGTTGGACTTGCTTTGACTTCTGCCCAAACCACAATGCTGCTCTGTGAATGGTTCCAGTCCTGCCTGCGGCCCTAAATGTCATGTGATTGGCCCGTTAAACCAGTGGTGTGGACTCAAGCCCCCAGTGAGCGAGATGGCGGCCCATTCAGGTCAATGGCAGCTGCTCATTAGCACATGCTGCAGTTAGCCTTTAGCAGCTAGGTTCACAGTGGGCCGGAAGTTACGTAGGCTTGGTCAGAGCGATCACATGATACCATGTGATCGCTCTGACCAATCAGAACAAGATGTACTAAAGCTGTGCAGAGGACAGTGCGAGATAAAGGGAAATATTGCTGGTTTTAAGAAAACTGAAGGATATTAAACCGGAAAAAGTGACTGACCTGATAAAAGGCGTTATTTTAGTAGCTCCATGGTGTCACGAGCCCGCTGTCACCGCGTAATCAGACAATCAAGCCGGTTCACCCATGGAGCTATTCAAATATGGGGTTCACTTGAAAGTCTAGCTCAGGGTCTGGCCTAATGCTGTTGTGCCGCTTCTTTACTTTTACAACATTTACAATACATCAGAACATTTGATTATTAATGCAATTTTGTTTTCACACGTCAATTGAATTATTATATTGTAGACTTAGTGCAAAACTTACAATTAAATATTGTTGTAATATTGAATGTATGATAACCAAATTATTTTCTAATTTGTCCATATTTTGTTACATGTAAGAAAAATACAAAAATGTTCCATGTAACAAAATGCAGTGTAGTGTAATTATATTAATACCATTGAACATTTTGCACATTTTGTATATGTATTTACTTTATTGGCTCTATCAGTTAATATTTTATGGTTATTATTCAGTGTTTTGTGGTTTATTGCAAATTAAATATAAAACCATAAACAATTGACAATGGAAATAAAACTTTCTGATTCTTATTAAGTACATGGAATGTATTATCCTAATTTGGTTTATTAAATTACAGATGTTTTAATTACTAAGCAAACATCTATAAAAAGCGCACATAATACTTGGATCATGTGTGTGTCGTGTGTGTTACCGTGGTAACACAGGTGACAACACTGATGTACAATAAACCTGGCTGACAATACGTTCCATTTTCTTGCTTTACTATCGTAGCTTTTCTTTGGTTCTTTATTTTTTCCGGCGTAAACATTGTAAATAATAAAAATAATTGTGATATTTTGGCTTCTTGTTCTTTCTTTAAAAGAAAAACAAATAAAAATAAATGGTTAAAGGTGCACTGTTACTTTTCAGACGCAGGAGGCGCCACCTGCTTGTCTCCATCGAGATGTCATTACTTCTCCTGGAATGTCCCACTTTATGGCTTTAAATGATCAGTGGTCTTGCGTGTATTCTATCACAGTTGTTTTATTGCACATGGTGTATTTTCCTTGTAAACAATCTGTAAGCGGCGTCGCCGCTCCACAGATCCTACCTGTAACTGGACCAGGTGGCATCGTCCATGTCTCCATGGAGATGGGCACATTTAAAGAAATAGAAAGTAGGCCATTGCTGCAGGACTGTTTCTGCTGCTGCAGCGCGTATGCAACTGCAGCTCCCGAAAATGATGCAAGAGGAAGTCAGTTTATGCACAAATATCTTTCCTCTTCACATCAAGTTCTGAGGACGTCTGTGCATACACCTTTATGGGAATCTCGTATTTCAACTGTCAAAAAGTGAAGTACAATGTTTGAAAAAGAAAAAGTACACGTTCACGAAGTACACAAAGTACATTCTATCAAAGTTTTCTGCTAAACTGTGGAATGTTTAAGTTTAAGATGGAAATGTTCACCTTAAACTTAAAGTCATCAAAAAATCATTCTATATCAGTATTTCCAAAAACAAGTACAAGAGTTCCTGATGGGGGTACGCACGCACTATAGGAGAGAATGTTTTAAACTTAAAATATGTCCAAAATTGATAACATTTTCATTTAAATGTTGTAGAAGTCTTACATTTTGTAGCTTGACATTTTCTATCTCTAAGAATGTCTTTGATGATGTTGGACACCAATAAATAGTATAGTATAGAATAGTATTAAAACTGACATAATAATCAAGTCAGAAAAGGTTTTGAATCACTGCTCTAAATGACCAAATGCAAATGTGTAACTCAATACGACCCGCTTCTTCGTCACACTGCAAACCTCCCCCGCTCTTCTCCGTCGTGCCTTCTCGTTTCTCTCCCCTGAGCCTCCGCAGACAAGCAGCATCCTGGGACTTCACCGCTGCACCTGTAATCTCACTTCTGCGACACAATGGCACTTGAATGCTTTACATGTAAGAAAACAAATAAAACACACACTTTAACGCCGGATGCTTTTTATAGTTCCAGGCACTACCATCTCTGCTGCGGTTGTTTGTAATATAGTAAACACATAAGCCTGCGTCCCCTCTGGCGTGTGGAGGCCTCCCCGGGACACGTTTACATGCAAATATCCCATCAAATATTAATTATGAAACAGAAAAAAGACGTGTAATATTTCAGCGTTTAACTCATGAATTTGATTTTATGATCTGCTGCTGCGGGGGGTGATTTTGGAGGACGAGATGTTTAGGGGGAAAGGTGAGCGCGAAAACCCCACAGGCAATGCAATATCATCTTTTAGTAGGAGAAATAAAATGTGCTGCATGTGCCATTGTTGGGGCGTAGAAACGGAAAATATATGGGAGAAGTGGACAGATATTTCATTGAAGAATTGTCTCTTACAGAGCGTGAAAAAGAATATGCCATATACCTTTGACTAGAACACAAGAAATGCAAAAATGTGTTGAATGTAAAGATGTTAAAAGTACATTAAAATGCATTGTTTGTATTTTTATTGTCCTTTAAACTGGCTCTTGTACCTTTACTCTTTAGAACTTAAAATATGTATTATGATATATATGTGAATACTGAAAATCTCTCCGTAAGGCATTCCCTCGTAATGATTTGTGTTAGTGCTCCATCTACTGGCAGCAGAGGGAATTACCATGAGGAGAAAAAAAAAAAGCTAGCTTTAGTTTTAGTTTAGTTGCATTAAATTTTTTTCTGGTAAAGTTCTGTTGTGTTCTTTGTGTTGAGTTTATTCTTAAAAAAAGAAAAGAAAAATTAAGTCAAAACAATTTTAAAAAACTGCGGAATATTTTCGGGAGGTTTTTTTGCAGCCTTGTTTTTCCCTGTAGAAAATAAATATAAAATGGGTCATCTTCAACTCAGAGTCAATACACGATAGACCTTATACAAATCTGTTATAGCTTGAGTTAAAGAAATAAAGAATATAAAAAATCCCCACATAACGTGACATTTGTTTGGCCCCTGTCCAGATATATTGTAAAGCAGCTCTTAGGGTCAAAATGAGACCACTGTCTGCGTCAAACTATAAAGTGTTCCACAGTTGGGGAGTGCGCCGTTAGCATGCTAGTTGATGTTAGCATCTCCCCCAATGGCCTCTGAAAGTTGTGAAAGTTAAGACGCTAGGAATGTTTTACAAAAGTGAAGAATACATTTGGGCCGTTTTAAACTGTTTTAAAGGAACTAGTTCAGTTGTTTTGCATTTTTAAAACAGTACAAATCAGGTACAGCGCATTCAGCAGTATTTACTTTTCATCATGACATCATTTTAGCATTTTACTTTGAAAATCCAAAACACGATGCCATCCATATTAGTTCCCGCTTACTTTGGTGTTGGCAATTCTATTTTATTGAAATAATTTTTTGTCAAAACATGAAGGCAAATAGAACTATACTTTAACTGTTTATTTAATCTGTGAACGGCTACGACACTACTTTGAGAAGCTTCATCTAAGACTGGCTCATTCCTTTTGATTCCTTCATAATTAGAGACTTTTTCTGCAGATGTGAAAAAGCGTGTGAGAATCTTTTCATTATGATCAGAAGCTCCACGACCTACATATCCACTCTGAAATACGTCTCTTTGTTGTCATTGACAGAAATGAACCAGCCGCAGCCGTCACGCATGTTGACAAAACTGAATGGGGACAAAATCTTCAAATAATGATTCCATTGTGAATGTAATTAACTATTCCCCCTGGTGTAGTGTCCCGTCTTTGTCTTTGTAAAGCATACTTAGTTACATTTCAAACAGCATGACATATTTAAAGGAGCAGTATATTGATAAATACACTTTATTTGAGCATTCAATTGGAAAAAAAAAGTGTTTGAGTGTTTGATTTCATTCACGCATGTTTTGCAGATTTAGCTTCTTTTCCTTTCCGTAACTCACAATGCTATGTTCCACCTTGTGATGTCATTAAGTAGTAATCCAGGACGTTTTTGTCCAACGAGGTCACAATATAATCGTAAGAACCAAAAAATTATAATCGTGCCAATTTTAGAAGTAAGTATTTTCTTTCACTTTATCATCCTAAAAATAGACTTAAATGTAATATATTATTATTTATTTAATTTAACTATATGTTGTCAGCCGGTCACAAACTGGAGGAAAAGTAACATATCAGACCACGGGAATGAAAGAGGATTTTTGTATTTCACTGTTGTTTAGTTAAAATCGTTGTTATATTGTTAAATTATGATGTTTTTTCTCACAATAATTGTAACTCTATAACATCTGTAACATCTCTAGACTTGTTATTAAAGTCCTTCACAGAAATGTCACTTCACTAAGACTCTAAGACGCTATTGTTTCAGCCTCATTTAAACTGCTTCTCCCCTGAATGTGGCTCTGAAATCAACCAGGAGCAAATGCCCCAGCCTATCATCCCTTTGACACATAAATTCCTATTTTATTCTTATTCTTTTTTCTGGGGTCAATCACGATAAGTTGGTCTGCGCTCAAAACTCCCAAGGCCCAGGCCTGCACGCTCGTCTTTTAATGTAATTATTATTTCAAGTCAAACCTTTCTATTTGACGGCATATTATTGGCCTATAACATTAGCTGAATCCACTGTCGCTCTGGACTGGGCCTTTTGTCTTTTGAGTTTGTACGTTGTCCTTTTAAAACACTTTCTGCATCTTGGTAATGCGGATGCTTTTATTTCGAAAGGCCACAGGAAGCGTTTAGTTGTTGCTAGCTGAACCGTTACATAGCATTTTGCGCTGGAGAAATGTTCCGGGCCAGTGGAGGAAGACCGGGGCGCAGCAGAGGCCGGTGCGGCCTGTCTCTCCGGCGACGCTCCGCTCCTTCGGCCCTTTTCTGCCGTCTTGTCTCGGATCAAACCGTGTCATGTCCGAGCCCGTTCTGTAAACATCAAAATCTGTGCAGAATTAATGATTGATAAATTGTCAGAAAATTGTGATTTGATTTAAGGTGCATTAAGTACATTTTCTGCCACATACACAGATTTAAAGTCCAGAATGTTACATCAATTATTAAATATTAAATGCAGAACAAGCCAATAATAGGCCAATAAAGTGGTATCAAAAAGCCGGATTATTGTATGCAATTAAGCGTTGATGTATCCTTATGATCATTTACAATATAACATTCAAAACAATTGTCTCATACTAAATCCGTTGCCTCCGTTTGTATTATTTTCCTTGTGTGGATTAAGTAAGGAACTGCACAATAACATACACTAATATAATACTGCAGAATACGTAGTTCATTCTTGAGTTTCCTGCTTCTTTTGTTCCTCCTCTGTTTCGTGTAAACAACATTTACTTGTGAAGTCCTGACATTGTTTCAGCGCCACGTCGACTTTGTTCCACAGTTTCACTCCATATTCTTTAGAACAGAAGCTTTTCAACATGGTTCTGGCCTGAAATTTAACCCATCTCTTAATTTATACCCTGAATTTTTATCCTGGAACTTGTCCAGACCTCTTTCTGTCCTTTCCCTTGGTCGTCTCCTTGGAGAGGTTATTGCTCTGTCCAGAATGTTCCACAATCTGACATTAAACTTGAAAAGCAGGCCAAGTTACAGGTAAGATCGCTCACATGTCTTTTTAAGCCGTAAAAACCCATAATGACCTTTTAAATGCCATACTATGGAACATTCCAGGCAGAGCAATAATATCTCCACGGACACTAGCAGTTAAGCAGTGCCCCTTCACCACCCCTTTAATGCCACCACAATCACTACATATTTTACCACCTCCCCTTTAAGCAAAATGGAAATCCTCATTAAAGCAATATTATAATCAATTAGCATGGATGCGCTAATTGTCCAATATCTCTTTGGCTAATTAGCTTAAATGGGGCAAACCAATTCAGGGTCCTTAAGTGGGTTGCACGCTCTCTTTGGTTAACATGGCCGCCTCCTTCTTCCTCCTCGTCTTCAGCGCGTCGTCAATATGCATGAGCCACATCAAAGCCAGCGCAGACACCAGAAATAGGTCCAAGAATAAAAAGAAGGCAGCGGTAGAATGCTAATACGCGTGAACTGTTAGCACTACACGGCGGATTCAAGTGGAAGCAAAACACACTGTCCTCTGGGGTATTTTATGTGGAAAATGTTTGAAATGTAATGGTTTTCGGTGAATCAATGTAAAGGAGGATGTGGTTGTAAAGAAGAAGGCTTTGGGAGGCAGGCAATGACTTTGAGAAGAAATTGTACTTTTGCTTCTACTTCTGCTTCTAAAATTTGGTGTGAAGTAGCAGTACTCTTACTTCGTGCCTACGACAGGTTTCACTAAAACCCAGTTGGGATAATTACATCACACAAAGCAATTCCATAACAGTTACCTAGCAACTCAAACATTTGACAATGTAAAATCTATGTTGAAGTAATGTTTAAATGGTGAGATAAATGTGTTTCCTGGAGTCTCCCTGTGATGTCATCAATGTGTTTTACAACTCAGCTCTACATTCTGTCATTTTCAACCGATTTTTCAACTATCAACATCAAAACTAGAAAATTGGTTGGTTCCTCTTCCCACTGTGAGTAAAAGTGACAAAAGCCTCATGTTGACATTATGAAATGATTAGAACATTTGTGTTTCTTGCACCGCTCCTTCAGATATGATGTAGTTTTTCTCATTTTTGTGTATATTATTTGGAAATTCCAGAATCCACCCAGATGAGAAGAACTTTGCCGGAAGGAGGAGCAGCCGTTTGGTCGCCTCCAACGTTACGAGTGAATATGACTGGACACGGCGTTCGATGCCTTTGATCACTTAGCAACTCGGATGGTCCGTTTGTCAGGTCTGGCTGCAGCTCTGAACTATGCTCACTGTCATCTGAGAGAGTTAGACCTGAGCTACAACCATCCAGGACCCTCCGCAGAGCTCCTGATTGCTCTGGATGACCCCCACTGCCCCCTGGACACTCTCAGCATGGAACCCTTTGGACAAGTCTGAGGAAACCTTTCTCTGAACTTACTCTGGCTCCACAGAAAACTCCCTCTGTCTTCTGAGCACTGGCGTGTGAGACATACACCCACAGAGCAACCGCACCCGTATCATCAGTAGACTCAACCCATGTGGTCAGGTCCGGTATGACCGCTGTTATTTGGAGGTAGGGTTGGTCCTCACCAACCTCACCAGTCTGTATTGCTGTCAGTTACTCTAGGATCTCACGAGTAGGGACAGAGAGGCCTGTGGGGCTGGAAAAACACTCTTGGGCTCTAAAGATCTCTAGGAAAAGTTATAGTATCTTACGATAATAAAGTATCTTCTTCTAAACAGTCATCTCCACACTTTGTATGCCACATTCACCTTGAGTCTTTGTGCTGGGATCAGGTTGAAGGACACCTCAGTATATACAAACCGATTACAGACTGAACCCCTTTCTCTCTACGGCCAAACTGTTCCTCAATCCGTATGTAGTAGTTTTGACAAATCATTTTTTACTTTTACTTACTGCTTTTTACTTTTACTTGAGTAGTATTAATTTAAAGTAATGTTACCCTTGAGTACACATTTAGACTTCTTTACCCACCTCTGTAAGTACTTTATTATTCCCTTAGTATATGCAACATTTTAGCATGTAGCTCACAGCTAGCATTAGCATTCATGGATAGTCAAACACATTTGGGCCATTGGACCTTCTCCATGTCTTCGTCTTTGCTACAGTATACCTCCTAAAGTCCCGTGTGCGCTCTTGTAGTTGTTGAACAGTCGGTGATAGAGCGGCTCGTCTACAACACGGAGGGGTTTCAACCTTCCGTTAGTTCCCTCAGAGGAAAACATGAACCTTAAATCAGCTATTGTATAATACTGAAAACACCCTGGGTTATACTGTAGGTTAATGTCTATCACATTCGCTCTCACAAACACAAACACGTGGACAATGGCAGCGAGCTGGGTGACGTGGACACAAAGACAGTGTTCAGCACATGGCATTAGTGGGACAATGGGACAGTAGTAAAGAGCAACTCATTGTCTCATTGTAATTGGTCAGTGACTCACCATCCAATATTAAGTTCAGAATGTGACTCCCAATGACAGTAAACCAATGAAGGGTGGTCCGTTGCAACTCTTCTTGTGTCCCTGGGCAAGACACGTGACCTGTACAATAAATACAGCACCAAACCATAACCTTTAAGAAGCTCTCGAAAGACTATGACAAGCGATGCCACATCAGGTTTCAATAACAATTTTGGAAGTATATTTTGCATAATTTTCTGTCTTTTGGTTTCCCTTACATAAAAATGCATTTGACTGGGTATCTTTTCTTTTTTTAAAAACAGCCTGTGCACTCCAAGTTCAATCCTGTTAGTCAGTGCGGTCAAACATCAATTCCATCTTTTATATTTATATATTTCTGTGTCCTCTCTATTCTTTGTTCTATCGCATTGTCAAAAGTGAAATGTATTTTTCCTTGCGTCCATGCGTCGAAAAGATCCCCTGCATTCCCCCTTTAATATTCACTGCTTGTTAATTATTAAAGGTATGTATTTGAATTATAAATATACTAGTTATACAGAAGTAGGCAAAGCAGGCATATGGCCCCAGGCTAAACTCCTCCATTACCCATTATTTTCCAGTCTGCTGCCGTCTCCGAGCGCCTGCCTCCCCCGTTTCGATGACACACTCCCCCCTTTTCCCAAAAAAAAAAAAAAAAAAAAAAAAAGAAAAGCCATCAAAGCATCGCCAGGCATTCCTTTGTACTTCCTCCCACCGTCTCTGGACAGCCGCCTCCCAAAAAGGTCCTCCGTTCTCCTCTTCCATACGTATGAGCACCCAAGCACCCGTACCTTGAAGTCGCTTGTCACAGTTGTCGAAAATATAATGAATAACCAATCTTCAAGGGGCTGTGGAAGGCATCCCCCCCAAAAAATACATAGACATCTTTTTGTTGTTGTTTTTGTTATAATAAAATGGAAAAAGTTTGGGGAATGAAATGAAAGAGAAGGTTGATATGTCACTAATAATTTGATTGTGGCTAAATCACTAACATTGTCCGACACTGTTGTTTGTTTTTTGGTCAGTTTGGTCCCATCTGCACCTGAAGATGTATTATTTCACTGAATCCACTTGCGTCCATAGATTTATTTTTTATGGGTCATTTTGACTTCCATTGCGGACTTCCGTTTTTGTTAAATAGCATTTTTCTTCCACAAAGACGTAAAGATCAGCCCTTAAAGAAGCTCCTACACATCAAACAGAAGGAACAGACGGACGGATTTGTTCAGATCTAATTCTAAGTCTGATTTATTCCAGTTTTAGCTCCAAAAACGTACACAGAATGAGACATTTTTACAAAAAATACTGTAAAATCACATTTACTTAAAAACAAAATAAAATATCCCAAATTCCCTCTGTACATTTTTTGTATCTAATATATCAACAAACTGAAGCAACATTTAAACCTGGCTCGATCCATTTTTCAGATTAATACGTCCCAAATATGTGCAACTTTTTACGAATAAAATGTCTTATTTTTAAAAGACAACAATATGTGATGAAAAACATGTATTCCCCCCTCACTTTTAAGCAAGATTTAGATTTGAGTTAGTTATTACATACTGCATTTTGGTTTTGAAAAATATGTCACCCACATTTTTTTATTGATTTGTCTCAAAATGTAAACACAAATTGGCAATTGTTTTTTTTGGATGATTTTACATGAACCACCAGAAAAGTAACATAACCTTGTTCAACATGAGTAAAGATACATTTATCAGTTTTAAATGTCCCAACTATGTGCAGTTCTGGTTCGTTTTTACACGTTACAAACATTGTTTGATGAAAAATGTATAAATATTTGTTTTCTTACTTTCATGCATGTAAACTACGGAGAAAAGTTTCAAATTTATACCTTTAAACGTATTTATTTTTCCTGATCATTTGCAGTGTCTCATTTTCATAAAATATTGAATATTTTAAAAAAATATTCGTAAAAAAAATATATATTTAAAAATAGGAAGTCAACCCTCGAAAGTACAACGTGAGCTTGGGCATTTCTGACAGTTTGTATACCTGCTCTTCTCTTTCCCCAGCGCTTCTCCTCGCCATTCCAAGCTTTGTTATTTTTCATTCCATTTTATTGTTTTTTTTCTGATGCTTCACTGGGATTCACAACAAAAAGTGCACGAGGAGGAAAAGTAAAGAAGCTGTCAAAGAAGTTTCCGAGCTGGCGCAGAATTGTGGAGTTAGCTGCCTCCTCTGTCCTCCAAGCTCCGTCTGAAGCGTCTTTGTTGTGAGCAGAAAGAACGAAGCCTTGCAAGTGTTCAAAATGTGTATGTGCTAAATAGAACAACAAGTATTCAAAATGTGTATGTGCTAAATAGAACAACAAGTATTCAAAATGTGTATGTGCTAAATAGAACAACAAGTATTCAAAATGAAAATTCTGGAGGGATTCAGATTGTTCAGGATCATAAACAAAAACTATACAATAAAAAAACCAAAAAAAAAAGAATACAAAATATTCATTAAAGGTGCAGGATTTTAGCTTTGCCTGGAATGTTTCACAGTATTTAACTATCAGCATAGTGAGAAGGCTGAATTATAGGTCAGCTCTGTGGACAAGGCGACCCCACTCACAGGGTGAAGGTTTTTCAAGATATATTTTTATAAATAAAATGTAAACGCCTGTAATTAAATGATGGATAATGCCTTATTGGGAAACATTCCAGGCAAAGCAATAACACGGAGATGTCAAGATTATTAGGTTAATCAATAATCAGGATTATTCAATACACAAAATTATAATTATAGTTCTTGGATGAGAGGCCGAGTGTCATGAAAGGCACGATATAAATACAATGATTAATTAATAAAACAAATATTTTAAAGATACACATCTAAGCTGACAGTACCTTTTTATGTCACATTTACGTTCATTTGTCATACAGAAAGTTTGATGTCATAAAGCAGGTCACAAACTTCAGAAATAGTAACGTGATACACAATGGAAATGAAAGTACATGAAATATTTCACAGTTATTTGTTCATGAGTTCAGTAATCGTGAAAAATCACTGAATCTTGTTTTTTCTCACAATACTTGTAACATTAAAACTTTGTGACAACCTGAGAAGCATTATGTAATACTAATCCTAAATGTAATAAAACCACATTTTGTAATAATCCACAGTTATTACATATGTCAGGAAAATAAAAATAGGAAATGAAATAATTGATCAAATTGCAACTAAGGACAAGTCGATTGTTGTCATACTAAAAATAAGTAAGACGGGTGTTATTTTACATGTAATCAGTCAGTTTACTTTAGGTTAGCATTAGCATTGAGACACACACACCTGCCTCAGTAAACTTATCCTACATCGTGAGTCAGACGTTAACTCTCTGTGATTATCCACCCGAGACTCGCTGTCCTTAACGGGGAAGAGGATTCACGCACACGCTAGTCTAACGGGCCTTTGGTTGTTTAGCGCACGCCGCGTTCTCTGTGCACGTGAACGCAGCTCCAGCGTCATGTGACCTTCCAACAGGCGTGTAATCGGCTTCACCATGAGCTATACTACATGAACAATACTTTTTAATTTGAATCAAAAACTCTTCTTTTTCAATGTCGTTTTGTTTTATATTTGCACAATTTCCCTTTACCTATACGCGCGTGACATAACGCCATAATAAGCCCATCATATTTGATCATGTTTCGAGATGTCTTGACGTTTGTCCCTTAGCTCTAATCCTCTTCTGATCCGTCGTTAATGTCCTCCGTGTAATGCTACTTTTCCTGCGCTGCTTAAGGCTAGCGCTAACCTTCTCCGCCTATCAGACAGCGCTCTCATCCATCAGACGGATTACTAATTTACCTTCGATTTCCACGGCTCTGGAGACTATCTAAAGCATGATGGATGGCGGGCGGAGGAAAAACGGTGTGCTATACCGTTTTTAACCTTGCTTGAGTCGTTAACGGGCTCTGTACCCGCCGAGGCAGTAAAACAGACAATGAATTAGTCGTTAAAGCACAGGTGAGTTTATCAGAGATGTGAGGTGGAAGGTAAAGGCTTCTCCAGGGCGGCTCGGAGGATGGAGCAGCTCAGGACAGAAGAGTTACAACAGTGACGTGCTTCATGGGATTTCAATGGAGACATTTGAATTAAAGCTGCGATACATGACTTTTTTTTGTAAATTGGTTAATTTTGTGTTTCCACCTGAAAGTATCTTGTAAAAGCACACTTTGTGACAAAAATGGGAGCGATGAGTGCGGTCTGCACCTAATAATACTGGCGGTATGAGACGAAAGCAGCGCTCTGATTGGCTGTGCTCGGGTATCCAGTTTTCACAGTCTGACAAAAGCTGTTCTAAAGCTGTGCATGCGCCTGAAAAAGAATATTTGTGAATATTATCAATGTGCTAAAGGAAGGGACGGGCTACACAGAAGCCTTTTTATTTTTTAACGATTGATTTTTTGCATAAAACAACAAAAACAAACTAACACACAAAAAACACTCTTTCATGTAGTGGAGGGTCATCTAGACAGGGGCTATAAACCTTCTTCAGGGACCCCAGCTTTAATCACTGAGTGATATTGGACACAGGTCAAGCATGAGACGATTACACACAAATACAGACGTCACTCTAGAATCCTCGTGTAATATTGAGCAGGTGTGAACTCTGGTGGAATTCTCTGTTTAAGTGTCGGATTACACACTTGTTGATCTGGTTTATAGTCTATACATGAAACAAACACTGGCACAAAGCTCAGTGTCTTCTCTGTCAATATAAATAAACAAAAGGGAAATATATTTCTGTATGTTTTCACAGTGGCATCAGAAAGAGGTGGCATTACTCAACTCCAAATGCGTGATTGTAAAGGACGACACACAAACAAACAAATAAAGATAAGGCTCAACATTTGTGGGTTTCTATTTTGGATATTTCTTTCAAAAACAGTACATCTCGCATGGAGTTACCTAGGCCCCTGCCCACCATCTGAATTCTAGAAATTGAACGCAACCTACAGTGGCCCTACAGTCGTTTTGCATTGTGTCTAAATCCCAAATACCCAATTCTGAGTATTTTCTCCATCCTTTGTGTGAGAGAAGAAAACTAAAGCAAGACTTATAGTACTCTAAACTGTGCTGTTTTTTTGATAGAAAAACTTTACTTCAACTATACTTGGAATGTGCTTTGGCGCTATAGATGCCACATGAAACAATGAATAGTAAAATATAAAGTACGATAAACGTTTGACCATATATGATACAAAAGGTACGGTATAAACAGAACAACAGTGCGAGTGCAAAGTGAACAGGGCACACTGAACTGTATTTATATCATCAGCTGGTGATTGATCATTGAAAACATACGCTCTGTGCTGCTCAGTGGTGGAGTGGATAGCACACGTGCACTCCATGTGAGCGCTCCATGTGAGCAGCTCAGTGTCGAGAGTTCAAATCTGGCTCTCCACGGTCTCATCCCCATTTCACGCTGCACCGCACCAGGGCACAGCCTAAGAACATGCAAACGCCACCCAGACCCTACTGCTGTGAGGCCAGAGTGCTAACCTCTGTACCAGCCATATGACAATGCACCGCTGTAGACCTATGTGCTATCTTTGTTTTCATAAACATCTTTTTATTTGTATCATACATTCATATCCAGAATTTTCATATTGAAAGGTCAAAGCAGAAGAAGGTATTTTCTGCCTCATTATTTTTGGGGTAAAACTTCAACAAATCCTCCTCTACGATTGTCAAAATCGTCACTGCAAAGTTTGGTCGTAGTGGTAGTAGGTGGTATTAGTATTGAACTATAACATTATAATTGTATTATTATTGTACATTTGTAAATCACAATATTGATCGAAAGCATCTGTAATAGAAACAGGCTCAAATCTGTGGAACGGACATTTCACTGTGACAAGCAGAAGATTGTCATTTACATGTTTTTATTTTTGAAAAGTGGCACCGTGACATTTGTGTCACTCTGGGTCTTCAAGTGCAGGATGTGGGCGGGGCTAGGGGGTAGGTGAAAACTGGTCTTTCCTGAGCTTTCCTCTGTTCAGGACTAACAGGATTAACTCAAACATGAAGGAAATAATCAGTAATCGAACGATGAGGAAACACTATTGTAACAAAGTCAAACGCTCAGTAAAGTTGATTTGACATCAAATGTTCTCTTTAAGGACTGATCTTTTCGTCTCTGTGGGAGGAAACTGTATTTGGGGGTTGAACAATGCTGTTGCTTCCAGGGGAAAGTTTCTATGTTGAGAGAGCAAACTGACCAGAAAGCAAAAGCAAGAGGAGAATGAAAGGAATGAGCCCATATGTGGTAAAGCCTCTACATCGTCTCCAAAGTGTTATTCTAAGGCAGAAAGTCAGGTTAAGTCAAAGTCCTTTGCTTTTATTTCCATAAGTAGAGCACGTTAGCAGTACAAAGACAGCGTACTCAGCGGGTCACCTCCTACTGCTGCACTCACACTACAATCTGCCTCGGTAATGATCGGGAGAGGCTCCTGTTTGTTTGCTTGAAGTACATGACAGCGTGACTACCGGCGGCCATCTTACTCCTGACAAAACAACGGCTAATTAGCGAGAGCCGCGCCGTCGTACGCATCCTCGGCGCTGACCTGTCAAAGATGGCGGCGCGTGATCAAAGTGAGGCGGTGACACGCGTGTGGCTGCGTGATGGGCATGTTTATATGCACGCGCTGGCACTGGCACTGGCATGTACACAGCACTGCCTCCAGGGGGCGTTTCCTCAGACCGCTGTGTGACTGTAGCAGCAGGGGGGCGCGGGAGGAGCCGGGGGGGGGAATATGCATTTATCAGGAGTAAACAAACATGTCTTTCTTTAATGTATATGAGTTTGCATAATATGTCAAGTCAAGATATCGATTAAGATGACTTGATTTAATTTTAAAGCAAATGTAGACGTTCAGATGTTTTTATCATTCCATTCATGAATTAAATTGCTAAATTGAAAGTGTCTAGTGTACTCATGCCATTAAAATCTTGTGTAATAAGTTTATAATTTGATTTCCTGGTTGGACATGGGCCTCGGATGTGACTTAAGCGTATGAAAACTAACATTTACTTATCATAAATTCTACATTCCATAGCGGACAAATGAAGGCAGTTTAAGCGCTAAAAGTCTCAGTCCATTAAGTTCTGGTTTTGTTTTGATGGGTAAATGACCAAACCACGCACATATCATATTCCGTAACATTTTCGAATGTCGATGGTGCCTTAGTCGACCAAATCGGGTATTAGCTGACAAATTATTTTATTTTGAATGTAAGGATTTCTATGGGACAACAGCAGAGAGGAGAAGGTGTGGCGGGAGAGCTATAGCTGAAGATTTGGCAGTGAATCCTGAGTTTAAGCATCCTTTTTACAAATAAACTCAATAATTTCATTGAACTTTTCCGTACAGTGTAATAGTTGTTGAAAAACATTCAGCTGTAGTCATCATTTTTTGAAAAACAGTGTCCAGATGTCTTTTGAGTGCAGTTTGGGGTCCGATAAACGCTCCCGGATAATCGAGATACTTGAGTTTTGGGAGCGTTTGCTGAATTGGAAGTGGTGAATAAACATACATTTGTTCTGGCCTTTTCTTTCCCTGTTGGTGGTCAGTGACGAGCTGAGTCAAGGCAGCGTTAGGGGGGGAAACGGACAGTTATCAGAATGTCTACACGACCTAAAGTGTGTTGACGTGTTGACTTGGTTTGTGGTTGATATCTCTGTAATGAAGCAAATGTATTATATATTTACACTATATATATTAGAAAAGCTTCACAAACATGGCTTTACTCAAAGGTGTGGTTATGGCTAATTCTAACGACTTTAAAGGGGATGTTTTTCGTATTGTTAGTGGCCTTTAAACTTGCTCTAACGCCAATGTATAGAAAAGTCACACTATTTTGCATCGTGAAGCATCTCTATCTGTGGAGGGAAAAGTGAAACAGTGATTTCGGTTAGGTGACCTGATAAACAAAGCAAACTCTTACTCCATGTATGTTTTTGACTGGAGTATACGTAATACTGATGGCGACCAGTCCTTTGAATCAAGAAGAGCATAATGTCATTAGTAACTGGAGCTTCCCACTCTCCCACTGATGTGTGTGAGAGCTGTTCCATGTTTGTCACCACTGCATTAGCTCATGTGGCTCTGGCTCCTCGGCACAGGAAACGTCACGCTCCTCGGATGTTTGGAGCTTCTTAAACTCTGTAATGTCCATTATAATGAGTGGTCAGGGGGGCATGGGGCTGACCACAGGCGAAGGACCGGTAAACCAACACTTGGCACGAATAATAGGCACAATCTTTTCAACTAAACCAGAGAAATGGAAACTCCAGCAGGACAGAAGGACAATTCATTTGTGAGGAAGTAAAAACAGGAAGTTGGCTAGTGTTGCCAACATAATCAGTCAAGGAAATGTTTGAACAAGGATGAAAACAAGTATGATAACTTAATTATTCATATTCACACCCTCTTAAAAAAGAAAGATCAACAAAAATATCTATACTACAAAACGCTGGACTTTGTAAACAGCATGTCTCCCTGAAGTCCACATGAGCTCATCTTGTTTGGTCATGAGAAATCTGACAGCTGAGATGGGCCATTACCCTGCGGCCTGATCCACGTAAACATCCCGCTCTATTAGGCAACCTGCTTACACTGTTTCCACGGCAACGGACACAACAATGTTTATTTATGTAAACAAGAGCTGTGTGTGCTGTGGATGGGATATGAAGATCAATACACACATTACGAGCTAAATATGAGCTAAATGTGAATGGACTGTATTGACGTGTTATGGCCATGCAGCGCTGAGTCCAAGCACGCCGTCCAATATTTGTGTTTGTGCTCCGCCCGGATGGAATCGGATCAAATCAGGCCTTCCAAAAACTGAGAAAGAGCTGTTTTTGCAGTTGAGAGCGCAATCAGTGAGTTCAGGGGTCCCCAGATGGTGTGGGGAGTCATTCATGCAATCATCTTAAACAAGCAACACCAACATGTGACCAGCTGTAAACAACATGTGACCAGATTAAACACCAACATGTGACCAGGAGTAAACACCAGCATGTGACCAACAGCAAACAACATGTGATCAACAGCAAACAACATGTGACCTACAGTAAACACCAACATGTAACCAACAGTAAACACTAACTTGTGACTAACAGTAAACAACATGTGACCAACAGTAAACACCAACATGTGATCAAGAGTAAACACCAACATGTGATCATCGGTAAACAACAAGTGTCCACGGGTAAACACCAACATGTGACCGTCAGTAAACAACATGTGACCAACATTGAACACAATGATATGACCAGAGTAGGCAAGGCAAGGCAAGTTTATTTGTAGGGGCACAATTTGTACACAAAGGCAATTCAAAGTGCTTCACACAACAGGAAAAAAATGCATTAAAATCACAAAGACATGGCAGAAATCACAAAACCTTAATCTAAAGAAATTTAAAGGTGCCATTTTCAGATAGAAGACATAAAGAGGAGAGTGCAGAGAAAAATCATTTCAGTCATATGCACAGCCAAACAAAACAGTTTTTAGCTTAGATTCGAAGACTGAGGAAGACTGTTCCAGATTTTAGCTGCATAAAACTGAAACGCAGATTCCCCATGTTTAGTCCTGACTCCGGGCACCAGCAGGAGGCCGGTCCCAGAGGTCCTCAGAGTCCGAGATGGTTCATATGGCACTAACATGTCCGAGATGTACTTTGGTGCTAGGCCATGGAGAGACTTGTATACAAGCAGACTGCTTTGAAGTCTATCTCTGAGCACAGGGGAGCCAGTGCAGAGACCTGAGCAACAGGACAATGTGATCGTACTTCCTGGTTCTGGTCAGGACCCAAGAGCAGCAGCGTTCTGGATGTACTGCAGGTATAAAAGCTGCTGAATGTTATTGATTTGACGTGGCTGTTAAATTCAGTCTGAGATCCATTATTACTCCCAAATTTCTAACTTGGGTTGTAGGTTTTAGAGCGAGATTCTGGAGGTGACTGCTAACACTTTCTCTTTGTTTCTGTGGGCAAAAGACGATGATTTCAGTCTTGTCTGAGTTCAGCTGGAGAAAGTTGTTTTGCATCCACACACTGTCTGTTGGATGCAGTGACAAGGTGAATCCACTGGTCATATTACCTGCCGTCAGTGAAACATAGATCTGAGTGTCGTCTGCATAATTGTGATAGGACACATTCTCGCTGCGTATCAACTGACCTAAGGGCAGACAGTAGAGGTTGAATAGAAGGGGTCCCAGGATTGACCCTTGGGGCACACACAGGTCAGGGGCATCTGGTCTGAGACACAGTTACACAATTTCAACAAAGTACTTCTCTTGTCTTCCAGATAGGACTTTAACTAGCTTAGCGAGTGCCAGTGATGCCCACCCAGTCCTCTAGTCTCTGTAAGAGGGTCCCATGATCGACAGTGTCAAAAGCAGCACTCAGATCTAACAGAATTAAGATTGTGGCTTTGCCCGCGTCAGTGGTTCAGGTGGATGTCATTTGTCACCTTGACAAGAGCAGTCTCAGTGCTGTGATGAGGTCTAAAACCTGACTGGAAAACATCAAATGAGTTGTTTATTAAGAGGAAATCAGTGAGCTGTTGGTAAACAACCTTTCAAAGACATTGGGAATGTTCCAGATTGAAGCGACATGTTAACTATGTGAGTGAGTGGTGCTAACAGTAAACATCAACATGTGACCACAGGAAACACAAAGACATGACCAACAGTAAACACACACATGTAACCAACAGTAAACATCAACATGTGACCGGAAGTAAACACAAGGACTCTGTCAAAGTAACAGCAGAAGAGCTCAGCTGTGAACGGGGACATCTCTTAATTTCTCTTTCATTGAGTAACTTTTACAAACACAAAATCACAGCTAGCATGAAGCACTAGCCTCCGCTAACCAGTACAATTACAGTGACTTTACCACATGGAGCCTAGACCCTGATATTTTCTCTGTCATGGCCCCATGTTATCTTTGTGTAGTATTATTGTTGCTTTGTGTGTGGTTGGAGCTTGGTGCGACATCCTGCACCTTTAAAAACTTGTGCATGTTTGCTCATCTTATCTACCCTTTGATATTTTCTTTACTTTAAAAAGCATTATACCACTACACATACATACTATATCCTGAGCAAACAAACACATGCACGCCGTTGACTTTGCAAACGTTCACTCCTCATCGAGATCGTTCATGAAACTGGTTAGTTGTTTGTACTCTGTGTTGGCTTGGCGCCGGGTTATGGCAACTTAGACGACTGGTACTGTAACTGTAAACTGTCTTACAATTTAAAGTCCTCACGTCTTGAAGTGTGACATTCTTCAATCTTAGACAAAAGCAATGGACACACCTGACTTCATCATTTTGCGGGCCGAGTTTTAGTGTTTTGGAGGTTAAAAATACCTGACGACTGTTACTATGGAAGCTGCGACTGAAAGAGGTTAGAACCACTGCTGTAGAAATGTTCTCTGCATTACCATCTCCTTCAGCTGGGCTTGGTCTGGGAGAACCTTTGAGGAGGAGTTTTTGCATATTGCATGTCTAACCATCAAACTCCTGGTGTGTGCTAATGTCACATGTTTTTTCTACTCAACTAAACACAACTTTCATCCCCCGCTTTGTCAATGTGCCCCTCCTCCTGCATTGGCTTTGATATTTGTTTATTAGCTTCATGTGACAGGAGCAGTGCACATTCATCACCCAATCCAGGGTTCTTTTCGTCACAGAAAACACACACACAAACACACTCAAACACAAACACAAACACACACACACACACACACACACCAGATCTGCAGTTAGCATCAGAACTGCAACAGCTAATTACCAAGATAAGCTTTTGAAGAGAGTCAGTTTCTGACAGGGGAGCCATGATTAATGCACAATGACAACATTTTGGGGGCTCATTAAGAGTTGGGGAGAGGCTGAGGTGTATGGGTGTGTTGCTATAGAGATAGACCAATTTATTGATTGGCCGATGCACTTTTAAGCATATCAGCTATCAGCCTAATTTCTCTTGCACAAGCCCATATTTAGTTTTGTCCTAACCTGCTGCCTTCAGGAATACACATAGTTCTTCTTTTCAATTCAATTCAATGTATTTTTGTAACGCCCAAAATCACAACAGTAGTTGCCTCGAGGGGCTACAGTGGAAAAAACAAAATAAACAAGTGTTCATAAGGACTTGGAAATGTCCCAGCGTCCTGTGTCCTTAGACAGATGTCCCAAGCTCCCCTGTCCTTAGACCCTCCTTCTCGGCCAGGAAAAACTACCAAACCTCTTTGGGAAAAAGTAGAAACCTGGTAGGAGTTCCACAGTGAAGGAGAAGATCCGACTCCCCTCGGACGGACAGGCGACGGACGAGATTTGCAGAGACAGAGTGGAAGCTAGACCCACTCAGGAGGAGAACCAAGGTCTTCGAGGCCTGATGAAGAACCGTTCATCTGGAGTAGAGACCGTTTCTCCAGGCAGATGAGGAGCATCTGGATCCACAGGTCCTCGATGTGCCTGCTCCACTCCCGTCGGGGAAGTGGGAGAAAGAAGAAGGAAAAGCGATGAACAAATTGCCAGTGAAATTAAATATTAAATATTGTTTGATAGAAAAGTAGTAGGAAACAGAGGATAGTGCTCAAGCTGCCATACTTCCCCCAGTATAGTTGCTCCTAGGGCAGCATAGCTGGGAACTGTAGGTTTTTATTTCCTGGTTCCTAACTGGCCTGACCATAAGCCATTTCAACAGAGGAACGTTTTAAGCCTGGTCTTAAATGAAGAGACTGTGTCGGCCTCTTTAACATGGACAGGAAGCTGATTCCACAACACAGGAGCTTGGTAGCTAAACGCTCGACCTCCTACTGTGCTTTTAGAGACTCTTGGGACCACCAGAAGTCCAGCATTTTGAGAGCGAAGTGCTCTGTTTGGATGATAAGGTACTATAGCATCTTTGAGGTCGGATGGGGCCGTGGTCATTTATGGCTTTGTAAGTCAGGAGGAGGAGTTTGAATTTGATTCTAAACTGGACAGGAGCCAGTGAAGAGACTTCCAGCACCGGCGTAATGTGCTCTCTTCTTTTAGTTCCTGTTCGTAATCTTGCTGCTGCATTTTGAACCAGTTGAAAGCTTTTTATGGAGCTTTTAGGACACGCTGCAGCAGGAGTTACAGTAGTCTAAATCGAGATGTTACAAACGCATGGACAATGTTTTTCAGCATCACTTTTAGGGCAAGATTTTTCTGATTTTGGCTTATATTACGCAGATGGAAATAGGCCTGTTTTAACAGGCTTGATTTATGTGTGCTTTGAATGAGAGCTCTTGGTCCAAATAAGACTCCAAGGTTTCTTCCAGTGGAGCTGGAGGCCTACACTGACGTTGTCCAGTGGGACCTATCTGCTCAGATAAAGCGTCTCGTAGATGATTAGGGCCTAGTACGATGACCTGGGTTTTTTCAGGGTTCAGAAGCAGATAATTGAAGTGTCCATCCAGGTTTTTATATCCTTCACACAAGCACCAAGTCTGTCTGCTTGATCGGTCTGGTCAGGTTTCATTGATAAATACAGCTGTGTGTCATCTGCAGAGCAGTGGAAGTTGAATGCTTTATGCTTTCTGATAATAAAGAGGAAACAGAATTTACCGAGTACTGACCCCTGTGGCACACCGTAGGTTACTTTAGAACAGGGGGAGGAGCTCTGGTTTACATGAACAAACTGGTACCTATCCGATAGGTAGGATTTAAATCAGCTGAGGGCGGGGCCTCTGACACCTACATCAGATTCTAACCTCTGCAGGTAGAATGTTGTGGTCGATGGTGTCGAACGCTGCACTGAGGTCCAATAGAACCAGGATTGAGGACCAGTCCATCGTCAGCAGCTAATAACAAATCATTGTGTGACTTTAACTAGTGCAGTTTCAGTGTGTGATGGGCTGCCTCCGGACCCTGACTGGAAAACTTCAAATAAGTTATTGTCCTGTAGATGGCGACAAAAGCTGTTTAACTACAACTCTTTCAAGGATTTTAGAGACAAAGGGTGGATTTGAAATAGGTCTGTAGTTTATCAACTGGTCAGGATCAAGATTGAGGCTTTTTCAGAAGCGGTTTAATGACTGCATGTTTGAAGGACTGTGGAACATAACCACTTTTTAAGTGAAGTATTTATTATATTAAGAATATAATCTATAATTAGGGGGAGAATGTCTTTGAGGAGTTCTGCTTGGAATCGGGTCTAGAATACAAGATGACGTTTTAGAGGACATAATGGCTGAAGTTATCTCTGCTTGATCCAACAGCAGTGAACCTTTCTAGTGTTCACTGATGGATTTATATGGGACACTAGTTTTACAGCTTGGGCTTGTTCAGGGCTAATAAGTGGGAGTAGTTTCATCTAATTTATCTCTGATTGTTTTTATTTTATTGTTAAAAAATAGAAGAAAATCATTAGAGCTGAGAGGAGCTGGGAGTGAGGGCTCTACTGCGCTGTGACAGTTTGTTAGCCTGGCTACAGAGTTTGTTAGCCTTTTCACTCTCTCTGCACAGACTGGGACTGCACAGTTCTCTTATAGTCTAATTGGAGCTTAATCAACCATCGGTTTCTCAGGATTTTTAACACTCTGCATTGTCTATGTGAAAAACCCATGGCGGTCGATCTCTAGTCGCTTATATTACCACCGCTATATTGTGGCTTTGGATGTTGTTACTTTGACAACCAGGTGACACCACCAAGCCAAGATAAGTTGCAGGTCAGCTCAGCAGCAGGAAGGCTGTTCTTTCTTTGTGCAATGTAGTATTCAACATTGTGAGCAAAAACATTGTAACATAAATTGACTTTATGAATGGCTCACTTTGCACACAAACAAAAAAATGAAATGTCACATCAAAAAGATAAAGTCTAATTGGTGTTATTAATATCACAATGTTTCTCTGGAGTATTTGCGAGCGTGCTGTTGTTTCCGTTTGGTTCAGCTGTTCTGCTCCATCACATTTCACCACGCTGACAGGAGCCTGCGCACAACTAAGTCACAGTTATGAATGTCCAATCTCCGCTGTGTGTGTCAGCAATGAGAATAGAGCACACACTTTATTTGGCACGTGTTAAAAAGCACAATTCCGTGTATCAAGTACAACAATCAACAAATAAAGAATGCATGTGTTTACAGAATAGTATACCATGTGCATGAGAGTGGTGCGAGAAGCCAAAGGTTTGAAGACACAACTCCCATCACAATTTACACCTTATTTTTGTAGTTTTATAGATATTGTCTCATCAATATCTATGTTTTAATGTAGTTCTGCGCATTAATGTGACGTGGAGGTTTAGGGGGGCTTCCATGATAAATAAAGGTGTATGAAGCTTCACAGTCACAGGGATAATGGTGAAACTGATATTTGTAGATAGAATAAAAATGCTTAATGTAAGACGGCCATTTAGAATCGTGCCCTGAAAGCAAATGCACATGTCAAAAGGGTGTATTGCAGATCTTTATTAAAACAAAAATCTTAAAAACATACACTCCCCTCACAACAAGAAGGTTCTGGTGGGGCTTTTTTGTATTACACACATATCCATATTGCGCGTTTATTATTAACATCTATTTCTACACTTCACGCCGATGCCCTTTATCCTTTTACCACCGTATAGAACGACTTTCTGCACACTTGGCAATCCTCATCTATGGCTCTAATTTAACATGCATCGTTATCACCGGAATCCCACCTAACGACCCGCTTCCAGTAGTGCTTTAGATCAGGGCCCTGCTGAGCCAATGAGCTTCCACAAAACGGACGTGATTGCTCGGGTTTTAGCGTCAATGATCCTGGAATAACAAGCAGCATATTGGCCATGGCTGTTCCAGGTGGGCAGGTCGACGATGATGGGGCTAATGACCATTTGAGGAGCATATGGAGAGTAATATACGGACTGTGAAGCAGCGGCCGTCGAGCTGAAGCCATTAGAAGGAGTGGGAACATGTTGGTGGTAATGTTGACCCTATAATGCACAGAGAAGCTAAAGGAGTTACATAACACAAGGGTCCTATGTACAATGTCTTTCCCCTTTATTTTCCATTTCAATAGTTAAATATGCAATGCTTTTATATTCTGTAGTATAAATAAAGACATTTTCAATGGCAACAGTAGCTCAGTGGCAGAGGACTTGTCTTCTGATCAGAGGGTCAGTGGTTCAAATCTTTGTATCTGCTGTGTCCTTGAGCAAGACACGTAACTTAACCTCACTTAAAACAGACAGAAATATAAATGTGACCATTTACATATATACTCTGTAGGCCTCTTCCTCACAGCTTTTAATTTGCAAACCTAGTAAGGATCATTCTGATCTATTGTTCTCTGCTGTTAGAATGAAACATCTCGATTTCCAGATGACTACATTTGAAATGTTTTCTACCATGGAACATTCCTGGATGAACACAAGGTTGAAAGTTCGCTTGCTTTTTATTCTTTTATTCAAAGGTCCTACTTCTTATTTCCAAATGTTTTAAATAATTGTTTGGCCCTACTTTGCTTAACTGTGGAGATACAGTCCACTCTAATATATCTACTAATGGAGATAATATTTTTTTCTACGAACTACATTGCTTGTTTAGTTGTCAGAGTTTGGACCTTTAGCAGCGCTCTTTGGGCACATCACTGTGGAGAACACAAGTCAAGAGTCAAAAGTTGAATATCCCTCAGCCGTTATCAGCACAAGCAGAGCCTTCTTGTCAATATGTGGAGACTCTATAGGAGGCGCTGTGACACTCATCTAATTACATGAGACTTTTATCAAGCTTGGCAAATCTCCTCCTTGTTATTTGTGCATCAGCCTGCCTGTGCCAGATGCCATAACGCCGATGAGAAAAGAGCTCATTTGGCTGATGAAGCTGTGATTGACACTGTGGCAGAGAAGAGCGAGACTGCTGCGAATGTTTGTGATTGTTTAAGTTCAGTTTAATCACAACAGATGTCACAGGCGCCCGAGGCAGAGCGAGGTGATTGTCAGCGTCACAGCATTGTATGAAAGAAACACATACAGATTATTATGTTTTGTTGTGGGTTTGTAAACTTTTGAACTTCCTACTTTTTCTAATTCCATTTGAAAGCTTGGATTTGATGCCTGGCACTTCTGGAAACAGTGAGTGAAGCTGTGCAGAATGCATTAGCGGCATGATGCTAACAGATAGATTGTAATTGATGGAAGTATTGAAATGAACAAGACCAGTGAGGCACTTTCTGAGTCATCTAACGCTAACCCCCTAGCATTTTAACCCTCATGCTATCTTCAAGTCTGGATGGCCCACAGGCGTCTCTAGTAGAACGCCTCCCCCCTCCCTTTATCCTACAATCATTTCTCCCCAATCCACCAGCGCTAGTTAACCTCCTGTTACAAGTTTTCACGGGTCTCCATCAGATGCTCCTCGATCCAAATGTCGTGCGTTGCTCTCACACCCCCTATAGGAGCAGAGGCACGCACACGTTTTTCAGTTTAATGATACACAAAACACAACAACAGGGGTCACGACCTGAGAGCAAGGTAAATAGTAATAATACAAATAATAATAATAATGGCACAATATGATAAAACACAAATAAAGTAACGGCATAACAAGTCCAACATACACATCGCATCTCACCCAAACTTTTTCCAATTTGTAAATTTTCAAGTCAATTCTGAAAGTCATGTTATCCATATGTCTAATGTCTGTTATAATGTCAGTGCAGTCCTTGATCGTCGGGGGCGTTTGTGTCATCCATTTCCTTGTGATAAGATATTCATTTATTGTATCCATGGCAGGGGTTTTAAGGCCCAATTACATCGTTCTGAAATCTAATGGGATGTTAAGGTCAAGCACAGTCTGTATCTCTGTGTTGATTTCAGTCCAATATTTTGGAGCAACAGGACAGTCCCAGAACACGTGGCAGTGGTTTGACTCCTGGCTGCCACAGTATTTCCAACAGTCAGCATTTCCCTGTGAGTAATGGGCACTTTGGCTTGGTGTTATGAAAAAACGTGACACATTTTTCCAACAAAATTCCCTCCGTGCAAATACGTCCATTTTCCAATAGTAAATCAGGTGCAACATGCCCACAAATAGCACATTTTTGTTTATGTTTGCACTTTAGCCCTCGGGTTTATAAATAAGGCCTTGATTTTGATGTGATTGTTGGATGTTCTCCAGAATTGCTTTGCCAAACTTCTGAACCAGATGCAGTGGTATCTGTGGCCAAATAAAAGAGACATTCTTAATTATTTGAATACTTTGAAGCAGCAAATACACTAAATATTCATCCATAGATGTCCCTTTCACAGACCGGCAGCTTGGCCAAGCCTTGCTCACTGTATGAGAGGAGCAGGGGCAGCCGTCACTGTCCCATGCATGTCCTGATCTATAACTCCACAGATCAGCTATAGGTCCTGAAGGAAGCTTGGGGGAATCAGATATTGTTATTGAAAGTGTGAATATGTCTGCTGCTTGCACATAGAGGAATGCGGATGGATAAAAAAATATTTGAATCAGTCAACAAAAGTATGATTAGTCAAAAACAGGTCAATAGTGACACCCCATCTACATTCAAAGACCTGTCAGCCCCAGACACATAGTTGATTAATAATAATAATAATAATAATAATAATAATAATAATAATAATAATAATAATAATAATAATAATAATAATAGATTCAATTTATATAACACTTTTTGGACACTTAAATACACTTTATATTGCATTATTCATTCACTCCACACCACCACTCACTCCCACACTTTTCATACCTTAGCATACTACCCAACATTACTTAATATTTTCTCTAGACCCCGATCACTTACTCCTCTTCTGCCTTCAGCCCAAACCTGTGGATAAATGGGTGCCCGCTCTGGCCCGTAGCCTTGTGTTTTTAATGCACAGCTGAGTACCCTTAGTCTTAATGCATGTAGATTTCATTTCTGATGGCTGATTATTTGACTGCTGGTTTTGTCCATGATTTACGACCCTCCCTCTATCTCCTGACTGCAGTGGCACTCTTATCTTTAATAAAAGGGATGAGCGCATTAATCAGCTTTTGTTGGCGGCCCCTTACAAAGACGTTAAATGCATTGTACGGCGGTAAGTAAACACGCTTCACAACCTTCGAGGGAGGTAAAGAAGGAGGGAGAAATCTGTAATTATATTTATCATCATTTTACATCTGCTGTTTTGGAAGCAATGTAGCGTATAAGGCCATAAAGTGCGTTACAGCCGCGCATAAATTCCTCTGATTTGTGGTTGGAGTGGCTAATTCCTTGAGTACATTTTAGAAAGAAAAAAAAAAAAAGCAAAGCAAAACAAGCAGCCAGGCCTGAAATTGGGATTCCATAAAGGCTTTAAATTACTGAGAAGAGATTCGAGAAGTTAGCGGATGTGCAGTGAATGAAGGAGCCGAGGGCTGGAGACAGTAAAACAGGTATGATACTGAAAAGGAAATGTTTGTGATGTGGAACAGAAAGAGACCACAAACCTCCATTATTTTATTCTTTCCAATTTAAGACATAATATAAGGCACTCGATTTCAGGTTTACAATCAGCGGTTCATCTTAAAGCTGTATACAGCAAAGTGCAGATTTTAAACAAGGAGGAGGTTGTTTTTTTAATACACGGGTGAAGGAAGCTCATTTTGTGAACAGAAATGGTAGGTTAAGGTAGAATCTGCCCTGTGTTTACAAGAATATCCTCACACCTTAGTTAAGTGAGAGGTCATAATCAGATGACACTTGGCAATGACTTCACACTGGGAGGGAACTGAATATATTTCTGTGGAGGATATTGTTTCACTGTTATCATGGTGACACAATGCGCATCCACTTTAGTTTTTTAGATGGTCTGAAAACCACAAAATGGATTTAAACAACACATTTTCAAAAGGTTGTGATCAATGTAAGCATTCTTTGAGCTACTCAGCTACGTGCTAACTATGGATATTAGTTTGTATTTTTCATCCATGGGAATAATTCAGGGGAAATTTGCTTACTACTTACTATAGCTGACTTAGAAGTAGACGGGACAATCGAGCTTGAATAATTTTTTTGGTTTAGTTTTCCATGAGAGATGAGAGCCCTGCACAAGAACACTTACTGTCTGCCTGGTTCTCTTTACATCCCACTAGTTATTCTCCATGAAGTTCCTTTGTCTTTTACAAACATCTTCACCAGATCGTCACCCCGAAGATTGAGCAGTTAAAATTTAATAATGACAATAGAATGAATCAAACAAAGGTCTCAGTGCTGCTTTACCCATGGACTGCTCAAAAGTGTAAGAACCCTCAAGACAAAAGATGCTAAAATATTCCTATACGTTAGCATTATTGCATCCTCCAACTGGAACTCAGCAAAATGCCCTCCACTCCACTAGACTCCATATTTAGTTACCGCGGCGGCGTGTCATATTGGTTCAGACACTTCATATTCCATGTCATTCCATCCCATCCCTTCCTCTGCTTGTTTACCTCCTGCGCTCTCACTCACATCACTGACATCACTGAGGAGCGCGGGGCAGATTTTCATATCAGCCAAATGCATATCAGTGTAACAGGCAGAGCAGTGCACAGGACCGGAGACAATCACGAACGGCAAACAGGCGAGCGCTGCCGAGAAACAAGACACTCTTCTAACAAGATCTGCACTCGCCCACGCGCGCTGCTGAGGTGGGGTAGACGGGTTGTGTGTTCGGGTACAGCGGCGGGAGGGTGAAAAGGTAAAGAAAGTGTGAAAACAATCACATTTTGACTGGGGCAGACTGTTAGAGACATAGTGCAACAAGCCTTTGAAAAATAGGCCAAAACAAGCGACTCGAACCCCACAAAAAAAACAAAAAACATTGAATTACGTAGTTTGTCAAAAATGAACGAGTATATGTTTAAGTACATATTTTACATATAAAACAACTTTAAAACAACCAGTATTTTAGTCACCATTGGGTCTACTAACGTGAAACAGAACGGGGGAAAAAAACGCTACTTGGAGTACACCGTTTGCTTATGTACTGAGGTCATGTAGTTCTCAGAGTAATGTTGGATGCCATATTTGGCCCATAGGCTTTATTAGACAGGACAGAGTAGAGTGAAATGGGGATGAGAGAGGGAAGGATATTCAATCATTTTATCGATGCCTGCACACCGTACCTAAATGAATAAAATTCAGCAAATTGTTGGAGCGAGACTGAATAATCTACTATTGAATTTAAAAGAGATATTATATGTCAAATCACTCTCTAACCATGTTATAACAGTTTCTCAGAATCAGAAAGGGTTTATAACCATTGACAATGAACAAAATGTACAAATATAGGAACTTGCTTTGGTATTTCGGTGCAACATATAACGATGAATGACAAAAAACACAACACATGTAGAATCAAATAGGGCATGCAGTGAAGAAAAGCAATTCTCTCATCATTAACTTCCTCAAAGCTGTATTTTAATTGTTTAATCCTGTACGACTGCAGTCAAGACTTAGGGCTCAAATGTGCCCATATCTCCACCCACTTCTTCCAAAAAAATAAAAAATAAAATAGAACTCAAACCATACATGTTGGATTCTAAAATGTCACATCAGCAACTTTTCAACAATGAAAACATTGCTACTTGTTGCTCCTGAAATGCCACTATGAAGAGGTGGGGCTTATCAGAACAGGAAGTCAGTAGACCAATTTATTAAACAGTTTTTGTTAAAGGTGCACGGTGGCCAATGAGGACATCATGGGTTCAATTCCCTCTCTGAGTGGTGCATGTCCTTCCCGTGTTACCGTGGGTTCTCTCCAGCTTCCTCCCACCGTCCGAACACATGCATGTGTGAGGTAGACCCTAGAGACTGAATGTGAGTGAGCGGTTGTGTGTGTCTGTGTCTCTGTGTTGGGACAAGCTGGCCCCTGTCCAGGGTGTACCCCTCCTAAGGCCTAAAGCCACTGGGATAGGCTCCTGTCACCCGCGACCCCTAACCCTTGTACGTCCTCTTAAAAAATACTAAGATTTGGCACAAAGTCAGAACATTTCAAAACTTCACTTTCTAAAAGTGAAAATGAATCTAGAGTCCGGGGGGGAGGGGGGGGTTCAGTCGTTTAGTCGAGTAATCCATCGATGGTGCCTGAGACAATACATATTATTATTAGCTGACTAATACTTTTATGGGCATTATATGGATTTATGTGGAGCACAGCAGAAAGGAGAACGCCTGGGGTGAGTGAGCTGGAGTTTATGGAGTGACTGGCCTTTTCCCTGATGAAGAGGCTGTTTAGCATTTCTTATTGCATATGTTTTTGTGCGAGAACTTAATCATTTTGAGAGCTTCTGCCAGAGCCGCTCCACCTTTTAGCTGATTAATCAATGCACTGGCCATGTCTTGGGCATGTCTTTTGTCTTAAGTCGATTCCAGCCCCAGAGCCCAGTGGTGACCCTGCTGAGCTCCTCTCAGCCCAGGAGCAGATAGCACATCACAATGTTCTGACGTTTCGGACAAGACTGGTTCTATATTTTAGATTTGGGCAGAATATGCTTTGGGCTGATCTGAGAAGCCTGAAAAGAACATCCTAAATTATTTTGGACAATTTGTTTTGCATAAGAATAACTCAGTATTGTCAATAAATCAAGAGCATTGAAAAAGACTTGTCCTGATTTGGTCCTGGTATAAAAACTACCGCCCAGCAAACCAGCCACCCTCAAACCAGATCTAATCATCCATCAGACAGTCAGACCCAACATGACCCAGTATAAAAATCCTGCTTCATTCATTACCCAACTGAAGTTTTTAGTTTAGGTTTGTTTGGACAGAAACACCTGCAGAAGCACAAAAGGTGCAGGCTGAATCTTATCTTTGACCTCGGTGTCATAATAAAGGTGTGAAAGGCGAGTTTTGCTTTGTTAGGCAGCAAAAGGAGACGGGACAGTAACGGATGAAATGTTCACACTGCCAAATCAGATTCACATTTGAAATAAAATGCAACTCAGTTTTCAGTTTTCACAACAGGTCATGAGGACCACGGACCAAACCAGGAGTGGTGCTGTTTATTATAATGAGGACGCACCATTTGTCAATACTGTTCAGTTCAAAATGTCAGAACTTTGTGCTGTTGACTTATTGAAGTTGCATCCGTTTCATTTCAGAGCAGTTGAAGTCAGATTTCTGTGACCCGCATGTTCAAACTGCAGTCACTTCGCAAAAGAGCAGAACGTGGCCTTGGTCGCATTTGAAAAAATAAGATTGGGGCTGTTTAAACTGTCATAAAGAATCTGATCCAAGTCACATTTGGGCAAAAAAAAGAGCTTCGACCTTCAGTATGAACGTAGCTAAGACTCAGAAGTCATGTATCTGCTGATCAAGAGTTATACATTTAACCTTTGATACATCATTTACAACTGTTCCAAAGACCTAACCCAAGTAGTTCTAAGCCCCACTTTGGACATCTTTTAAAGTCGACTGGCAAAACCATAACATCGCTGTCTCTCCTTTCATCGACGTGATATTCATTTGGAGTTTGCCGATTCATCAACCAGAACCAATCGCACTCTTCTCTTTTTGTTCGACGCGAAAGTTTATGTGTACGCATGCAGACTAACAGCACGATCAAAGTGTGCAATTCAACAACATTTCCGCACATTAGCAATACATCACAAGCGTGAGTAATATTTCACTGCTTTGTTGACATTTCACTGACGGCGAACAGTTGTCGCCTCGTGCAGCCTGGTGTGAACGAAAAGCAGAGTGTGGCTTCATTACACGCCCAATAACAGTTGATTTAAAGACTATAAAGCCTGTTCATTAGAAGGTTACAGCAGAGAAATATTAGAAGTATACCTAAAAGTGTCACTTTTATAGCGAACAAGGCAAAATGATAATGTGCACGAGCGAGGAGGTGATTATATCCTGGGCCTGTCCTCCAGCGTTATCCGCAGCTCATAAAGACGGAAGCTTCATTTGACGGCGCAGTCCCGTTAATTGAATTTTAATTGCCGGCGTTACACAGAAGGTTTAGATGGGATCAATAAAAGATGGAACTTTTTGGGCTCCGAGGCATGTTTGAGTGGCACGACACGATTAGGAACAGATAGCAGATGATTGTTTAGCAGATAGAGGAATATTTAAGTTACTACTACATTTGCTGTTCAATGTTTTATAGTTGGGTCATTCTGCAAAACCAGTGCCTTTTGAGTCCTCAGACTTTGATGGGAGCCAGAACTATTCAAAATATGTGTTTAAAAGTTTAGGTTTTTTATTTGTGGTGTTGTAAATCAGATCATATATAAGCATTTGGAATTCTTAAAGAGTAAAACTACGGTAACTTTTAACTCACACCATTTGGTCTTCATAAAAATACTCGTAATATATTATATATTATTATTATATATATTATTTTTGGTATAAAAATTGTGATTTCAGTGTCCGTAACTTGCCACCTATCAAGTGAATTACTCTTTCTTAAAATTACACCATCAATTATAGTGACTTCACTTGAATATTTGTGGAGCCAGTTCCCAACTTAGTTTTAATGTAAATGGGGAATTCTAAAGTAGAAAATGCATTTACTTGGTCACTTTGATGACAGTAAAGTAAATTGTGGCTATTTTAGTTAAAAATATACCATCCCAAAGGCTTCTCAGGTCCAATATCAACCAATAGAACCACAAACTATTTGTCTGAGGTGGCAAAATGTGTTTTTTTTAGAAAGTTAAAGGCCCTTTTAAGAGTGGATATGTTCAGATGTAAACATTTTTGACGGCCAAAAGTCACTAGTTCTGTAGAAAGACCCAGTTACACACACAACGGCGGCTAATAAGACCAATGTCTGAATCTTATACAGGGCTTTTGAACAGACTCTTGGAGTGGCTTTGCAGTTTTGTCATTTACTTTGACTCGGTGGTGGTAGCTTTGGAAACAAGGGTAACAATCTGTGCCATTGGCCTTCTGACCACCACCAACCACTCATGCACCCCCCATTCATAAGCACAACAATATGAACTACGCTGGGCTCAAACTGGCTGTGTTGGTAAAGGCGGGTGGGTTAACACTCTAGCCACTGAACCACTGTTGCAGTCAATTTCAGATCATTTAAAAAGTATACTCTAATGTGTTCTCTGCATTTGAGCCAATTCTATTCGTTCACCCTTTCATAAAAACGTCCTTATTTCACTGTTGGAAAATGAGTTACCACAGCTTGAAGGACCTTTATCCAGATCTTGAGCCAGAATCATGTCCAGACCAAGCCGGAGCATATTTTATACTGTAGATGACGGGGGCAGCACATGAAGGACACGCACGCGTTGTACAGAACTCAAACCGGGAACTTTCCTGCTGTGAGGCAACAGAGCTTAACACTGTGCCACTTCATGTCCGAAACATACATCTCTGCTGAACTCTAACTGTGTCTGTAAACTGTGTAGGGCGTCTGGTCCAACACACACGTTCAAGATATCCGTGTGGAACTTCTTCTGTAGTCTCCTCACATAGATGCAGGAAAAATGAATTCAGTTTAAGTATTTCCTCATTTCTCGTTTTTATATGAAAATAAGGCATTTTATGTGTAGAAATTAAAACAAATATTCTCACATTTAGGACATGTATAGAGCCAGGTTGAAATTTTCTACATCCTCATATTAGATCCAAAGAAATTGTTGAGGGGATTTTGGATTTCTTAATGTAGTTGTAGTTGTAGTCTGTAATTTTTTTTGTTAAAATTTAATAAATCAAGGTTAGAATGAAATTTCAACAAATCCTTCGCCAAAATCCATGAAAATCTTGTTAAGTCAACAGGATTGTACAGTTGGGTGTGTGTTGGTGCTACTTTAAGGGCTGATCTTTATGTCTGTGTGGGAGAAAAATGCATTTGGAGAAAACAGCCTTTGGAGAAATCCATGAGAAAGGATTAAATTAAATAATAAAACATCTTCAGCTGCAGATTGGACAGTTGTGTTGTATCCACATGAAAGCCTTTATATTGAGGCTAAACTGACAAAGAAACGAAAGCTTTAAAAAGAGTTTAGCCTGTTGTGTCGTGGCTAAAATGTGCTTAATCATGCAATTACAACGACATTATTGATAATCTTAACAAAACACGGGAGCCGAACTGAACATTTTGTACCATTACAGTCCTAAACCTACGGCCACACAAAAAACAGCAACGTTATTGACTACATTTGACCATGAAAAAAACAAACGTCCACTCACTGCGCCAGCCGTCACACATTACACCCCTGCTCCATCTTGTTGCAGTGCATTGTGGGTCGCCGGAAATAAAAGCTGTTTACGAGCGCGACCGTGCTGTTTTCCATAGTGTTTCCGAAGCTCGCCTGGATAAATAACACAAGGCCGAGCGCGAGGCGGAGATTCCGGTAATTACATTGGTGTGGAAGAGGAGCGCTCGGTCACCTTCAAACCACGACACCTTTAATGTGCCGGAGCCATAAATATTTTCAAATGTCACACCTCCAGAAGACAGCATCAGGCCAGAGCCGCGCCGTAAATCTGCGCGCGAGAAGAACCAGGAGAGGAAAGATGGCGCTTTGGTATTTTAGAAATAATTACTAATACAAAAGGGATAATGAATGAAGCTATAAATTTGGTTAAAACGAACCATTAGGAGAGGATTAGTTTATAAAAAGTCCTTAAAATCTCCTGCGTGGAATATCCTACGCAGGGCAATAACTCACGGAAATAAAAAACTTGTATGCTTAATATCACTAACTGTCCTGATTAATGCTAAATGAATTGATTTTTGTGGCGGTGCTTTTAAATGTGAATATTGTGCATCTGAGGCAGCCGCATGACATCATCATTACCTCGCTCTAATGCCAATGTAATAATGTCTATGGTCAGCTTTTACGAGCCACACTAAAACGGGCAGTGAATCACGGCTTCTTTCTGCAAACTTTGTTCCAAGTTGGTGCAGAGACATTGGGACAAACCCAGTTTACAGGCGGGTTTATTTAGTTGACGCTATTTTCACTGTTGTCAATGGTTTTCAAGGCAAAATGAAGAGTAACATTTAGCTATGGATTATACAGGATAGAGTTCTTGTTCATTACGGTCCCCTCGCTGCAGGTTTTTGTGTGTTACTGGACTTAAAACCTGTTTACAAGAGCCATTCTGCTTTTTTTCTATAGTATTTCAGAAGCACACCTGGATAAGTAGTACAATGCCGAGCGTGCTACCTGGAGGTCCAATCCTTTGTTGCAGGTGTCCACGGAGATTGGAACTAGAACCGGAGTGACAATTTCTCAGTGTTGCAGCCAAAATGTGGATTCATTTTGTATCCCACGCATTGTTTTTACATTTACAGTTTTGAAAGCATTGTTTTATATTTGGCTTTTATTGATAACCTTCTGTAGGCAGCTAAAGAGAAAATTACACAAGTACTAACTTTTTAAACTTTCAACAAATGTAGGGCGCCTTTTTGTGCCGTTTCTAAGGTGGAGTACCTGGAAGAAACCTTTAAGGAGGGGATCAGATGCAAACTCCACACAGAAGGGCCCCACATCAGCCACTGTGAAGATTAGCAGCCTTTCTTCTCATAAACTTAAAACATGCAGACTAATCCTTCAAGCTTCTATGTTGACCTTATTCCACCCCACCCACTCTTCCCTCTTTTCCCACGTGATCGGATTTCTTTGTAATCTCACTTCCGGTCCAGCGGGAACTCCTTTGTTTTAAATGCAGGATGAGGGGAAAGTCTCGCCTCTTAAACATGGTATAAAGTAGATTGATTTGTGTAAAATGTCCAATGCACTAATTCCCTGAGCGGCCCGAAAACGCATTTTAGTCGGTGTAGAACTTATTTTCTCTGGTGCTCTGCAGCCCTATGTTAACTAATACAACCAGAAGAAGGATTACGTTGTATGGCGGCGCCCAGATGGGCTTCTGGAATAAGGTGAGTAGTTCTGATCATGAAGCTAGCTTCTGCAACACGCACTGGGGTGGTTTGCCCGCCAAGTGTGAAGCTGCAGGGATGAAAATTATGATCTCCAAATCCAAGACCATGGTTATTGACTGGAAAAAGGTGGCTGGGGTCCAGTTGAAAAGGGTGGGTTTCCCTCTCCAGGTGGGTGGAGAGTCCTTTTACCAAGTGGAGGAGTTCAAGTATCTCTGGGTTTTGAGTGAGTGAAGGATGGATTGTGAGATTGACAAGTGGATTAGTGGAGCGTCTGCAGTGATGCGGTCGTAGCATCGGACTGTTGTGGTGAAGAAGGAGCTGAGTCGAACGACAAAGCTACATTCCTATTCTCACCTATGGTCATGAGCTTTGGGTAGTGACGAAAAGGACATGATCGTGGATGCAGGCGATGGTGGCTGGGCACTCCTTTAGAGATGGGGTGAGGAGCTCTGTCACACGGGAGGAGCCAGCTGAGGCAGTTCCGGAACGTACTGGATGCAGAGGACGAAAATCAGAATCAGAATCAGAAAAAGGTTTATTGCCATTGCCAATGACCAGAAATCACAAGCATAGGAACTTGCTTTTGGTGATTCAGTGCAACATAAAACAATGAACAACAATAAAACAACATATATGAAATCAAAAGAAACAATTTAAATCTACTATAGGATAAAAATAGAAATAGGCTTTCTATTTCCCCTTTTTTACAGTAAAATGTACAGTTGCAGTGCAGAAAGTGAACAGTGCAGTGAGTGATTGGTTAAATTAGTTAAAGTGGCAGGTGTTTAGAAGTGTTCATGAGTCCAACGGCAGAGGGGAAGAAGCTGTTCTTGTGGCGGGAGGTTCTGGTCTGGATGGACCGTAGCCTTCTGCCTGAGGGGAGTGGTTTAAATAGTCTGTGGATGGATCGATGGATGGAAGCTAGTCCAGAAACCTCGGAACTCAATGTTCAGTGATACAAGTTGGGTAAAATCGCTCTTGTGTCTCCAAACATCACTTATTCCCACATGCACATTCGCACAGGTAAGGTGAGTCAAGTGTTCCGCCCATGGACAGAATGCTAATAAGCTTTGTCAATAATAGCATAGTTAAATTGACATATTTCTCCAACTGTGTCTGCATAGAAAGTGGCCTAGTTGGTGAATGAAATAGATAATTATGAATAACAATCTATTAACGTATACTTATCCTTTTATAATGCTAAAGAAGCAGATAACTTTGGACTTTACTTCAAATCAACCATTTCCCATCTTACATTTCTTTTCCATCTTCAACCCTGGCACCCACACTGTGATAAATCTAGCTCTAGCTTCTGCATGGATGGGAGGAATTTATCCCCCGTGCCTGTACGCAGAGAGAAATGACACGGCCCATCCTCTAAGGCTCATAAAAGTCTAAATTAAATACCAAATGGAAGCGCTGATGGATAGCGTCCCCAACCCCCCAGCTCCTGACAGGGCAGGTGCTGCTAACACGACAACTTTGTTAGCAATTGTTCCTTTTCGCTAACATGACTTCATTATACCACTTTCTGACCCTCCCTTCTTTTTAACGCATTCTCAGACAATACAAGCGAATCAGCATTGGCCCTTTTAGAAGTTGTCGCGTCTCGGAATTGCAGAATACAAGATTTGCTAGATCCATATTTATCTACTTGGGATTCTCCAGTCCTCAGCAGAACTTTGAAGAGATTGCTGTCCTAGCTTAACGCTCAAATGCTAACAATAGAAGACGCCGGCGCTAAGCTAAATCAGTACATTATGAATCAAAAACTGTCAAACATTTTTTATTATCTACGCTGACAACTTTGTTCCATTGACTAGCAGGGCCCTATTATTCCGAACTGCTTCTTGGACACTCCCTACTTTTTAAACCATTCTTAAACGTCACATGAGCGCCTGAATAAGTAGTTTGAAGTTGTCACATCTCGGAATTACAGAATGCGAGATTTGCTATATCCATATTTATCTAGTGCGGATTCTCCCATCCTCAGCACAAGCGCACTCGGAGGAGATTGCTGTCATCGCCGCTACACTTCATGGCTGGGCTAAAACTGAACATTATGAATCATCAAATGTCGCAATGCTTTGTATTATCCCCGGAGAAAATTTTCAATCCGGTTTTGAGCCCCACGGCTGACGGACATCCCATTATTCACTCCCTCGGATTGGAGACAGGAGCGCGGATAGGCAGGGAAATGTAGGCCTTAAGATTAATCCTCTATTCGGCAAAACGGAATTACATAAAACATTTTGTTTAAAGGAGCTACACCGTAAAATGCTTTATTCTGGCCGTTATCCTAATTCTACTTTAGGAAACCTTTGCATTAGCATTTCAAACGTTGTAACTTCAAATGATGCAAGGAAAAACGGGTTTAAGTGTAACACTAGTTTATTAACTGATAAGATATTTTAGCAACATCACCTCTAAAGTTTAAAAAAGTGCTTAAATTGAAGCTGCGTGAGGACATCCTGGTGGAGTATGTTCAAAGATAAAAGTGTTTTCATCATAATTTTCGTGTAATTACTGCATAGCCTGTCTCACAAAACCTCTTCTCTAAGAACAGTGCATAGACCACAAAACAATTATTTTATTAAAAAAAATGTGATTTCCATAATCAATTAATATGTGACAAATCAAGTTGCTGGTCTAGTCTGGATTTATTTTAAGGCTTTGATTTAGAATTTTGATCATTCATTTTATTTTGTTTCAGTTTATTTGATGTATTTATACAAGAAATAAATAGATCAGGCTCGACTCTGTTAAAACTGTTGTTCAGCAGTTCCTGTTCTGCTGCTAAGGACAGACACTACCATGCCCACACAGTGCAGTTCAGTCAGTGACGCAAGTGTAACCTTCAGTCAAGTAAAATCTTTTAACAGCCTTAAAATGGGGATCAGTGCTGCTTGTCTTCAAACCTACTGGTGCAGGTGCGGAAAGAGGATTTGTGCCCAACGTTCTTGGGCTCCTTAAAGATGGGCACGGGGAGCCGCTCCTGTGAACACGCTCTAGTGTTCAGACTTGAGCGCTTTATATTGTTTTCAAATATCAGTTTATTACATCACACACACAGCGCACAGTATACAATACACATTTGAAATGCCCTTTTGTAATGTCTGGTTACACACAGTGGTGTAGTCTATACATATAGTCCCGTGGTTACATGACGTTTCCCCTCACCCCCAGCCCCTGAGTTTGGCTGCACTACCCCTGCACCACTCGCGTCTAAAACATATGCTTTATGTTGTAGGGTGCCTAAATTTGTAAGAATGTGTTTGACGTCGCAGCCCTTGTATGTCAGCTGCATTGATAGCGACTTGCTCCGTGAATATTAGGCAGATTGTCATTAAATAAACACAATTTTTTGGCTTGACACCAGCAGAACGAGGCTGTGCAGTCAGTTCTCCCCCAATCGCCCTCATACGCCTGTGCATTTGTTTTTTTCGAGTTTGCTCCTAAACCTAACCCAGCTCGCTGTTTGTGCCCAAAACAGAGACAAAAGTAAAAGGAGGAGTAACACCTTGAGGGAGCACACAGGAGAAGTGACTGCAGGGAAAGAAGAAGTGATATAAAGTTTGCGCAGGTCTCTAAATGAAGAGCAAGCACAAAAGTGCCTCGAGGGTAATGACTGCGATGCATCAGTAATTTGTAGTGAGTATAGGCAAATCCAGCCGCACTTCTAGTGGGTATACAGCCGTACCTGCATATACCTGCGGATCACGTAGACTACACCACTGGTTACACATCATTGGTGGTGTCATGCAGGTTTAAGCAAATCAAATTGAATGCTTTTGAATGCAGAATTTCAAGACATTTACGCTGTTACTGCTTGTAACCATTTCATTGGGCAGCACAATGACAACAAAGCAATAAACAACATTTTATTATTTAAAGCTTTACATTAAAATTAATTTACATGGAATTGTACCATGTAACTGTACGTTTTAAACCCTATCTTTTACATTTAAGATGATTTGATTTGAGTTATTTGCCTCTAGATTCATTAAATCCAGTACACATCTGGGATTTCCCAGTAAAAATCATACTACTACTGACATGCACTTCTGATGGGCTCATACAGCGGCTCTGGAGAGACACAGATTATAATATTTATTTGCTCTATAATTTTTGTTACGCTCGCATTTATTGTGCTGATGGAGAAACATTTCAAGTTAAAATGGTTTTAGGTTTAATGTCTGTGGGAATTGAATTTCTTTCCGATATCCATTGAATGACTTCATGTTAAACTTAATGTTTTTTAATGTCATGTGGAAACCCTGGAAGATGTATGGTGCTAAATGCATTTACAGTTTTGTGAAAAAAGGGAAAATATAAATAATAATGCATTCGTCTTGCCAGTGAGCCAGGTGTTTTTCCAGATGCTTTACAGTTTTGTCCATTATCCTTCATACTTCAGAAGCCACCGTTGCCCTGGGGCAGGCATACTGACGGAAGCGAGACTGCCAATCTGCGCCATCCGGCCCTCCCACCACCTATCACTCATTCATACGAGGCACTTGCTTAACAACTAAACAACAGCATTGACCGTCTCATCTTAAAAACTGTTTCTGCCAGTGTCAAAGTGGGACCAATTAAGACAATGGACTTTAAAAATATGGAGGAGCACTTTCTGGAGAAGGAGTGCATGGCCGCATTATAACATGGACAGGGTGGTGCTATTTGTGGAGCTTGTCCTCTGAAATGACATCTGGGAGGGCACAGCGAGGGAAGTGTTAGTGCTGCCTTTTGTATGAGGCTGGTCCTTGATCAATACATGCATTATCTCTCCCACCAGCTTTAATCATGGGGTGAGGGAGCGCCACAAAGCCACCACTCACTCTCACTGAATGGTCCTCACAATTAAGATAATAACGGTGAGAGGAGGAGAGGAGCGAGGGCTGCTGTGTGGAGAGGGACGTGGCTACGGCACAGGACAGTTACGTCAGATCTCACACCTGGCATTAGGTGTCAGATCTGTATCTGACATTTGTTACATGTAAATGTAACAAATGTCACGTCAATAGTCCATTGTAATGTTTGAAGGGATTCATGACAGTGCTAAATTTCATCCACATTTTCTAAAATGCAGCTCAGAAGCAGCACAATAGTGAAATGGTTCTACCATATGTTAAAGGGGAAGTATGTAACTTGAATGTAACAGCCTCCATGGAGAGACCTCCAAGATCCTGTGCTATGGCTTCAGCTCCCTGTCCATGTTTGTGAGGCCGACACAGTCTCCTCATTTAAGACCAGGCTTAAACCGTTCCTCTTTGAAATTGCTTATGGTCAGGCCAGTTAGGAACAGAATAAAAATCCCAGTTTCCCAGCTACGCTGCCCTAGGAGCAACTATGCTGGGGGAAGTATGGCAGCTTGAGCACTATCCTCTGCTTCTTACTACTTTTTCAATCAACAATATTAAATATTTAATTTCACTTGTAATCTGTTCATTGCTGTTCACATCTTTTTCTTCTTCTTCCCCCACTTCCCCGTGGGGAGTGGAACAGGCAAATCCATGACCTGTGGATCCAGATGCTCCTCAACTGCCTGGAGAAACGGTTTCTACTCCAGATGAACGGTTCTTCATCTGCCTCGAGGAACTGGTTCTCCTGAGTGGGTCCAGCTCCACAGTCTATCTGCAAATTGAAGCGCATCCTGTCCGTACAAGGGAGTTGGATCTCTCCTTCACTGTGGAACTCCTTGAGGTTTCTAGAGGTTTTTCCTAGAAGGAGGGTCTAAGGACAGGGGACTTTGGCCTTTGCCCTTTGAGGCAACCGCTGTTGTGATTTCAGGCGTTAGAAAAATATAATTTAATTGAATGTTATTGCTTTGTCTGGATTGTTCCACAGTATGATACTAAACTATCTTGCATTTATGCAGTTACGGTATATGTGTTTTAACAAATGGTTCAAAACATGTTTAATGCAAAGCTTTTGAACATTATAGGAATATCAACAACATCTCTGTAGAATAAAAGAAAAGAGGTGTAAGAAGTACCCACTAGACTACCACTTAAACTATTGTTTTCATTTTACTATCAACAGCAGTTTTATTTTTACTCAAAGTAACTTTACTTTAATGGAAACTGAAAGTAGTTTCTCCCTTGTTGCTTCCGACTGTGCAGGGCAAAGCTTGTTTGTAATGACAGGGGGAGCTAAATGATGCTTCAACTCACCTTACACCTATTCATTTCCTCAACACACAGACTCAAATTGTTGATTTTACGCTTTAAGTTATTTTAAGTTAGAAAATCAAACAGAGAAACATTGTCATTGGTCAGTTTAACCAATGTTCACAGGAAATAAGCAAATGGGCAACAGTCACAGAGCATCCCCTGTCCTTAGACCTTCCTTCTCAGCAAGGATAAACTACTAAAAAGGGGGGAAAATCGAAACCTCAAGGACAACCACAGTGAGGGAGAAATCCTACTCTCATGGACTGACAGGCTGTAGATGGTCCAGGACTGAACAGGGACTGAACCAAGACTGAACGGGGACTGAAACAGGGCAGACATGCTGTAGATGGTCCAGGATTGAACCAGGACTGAACCAAGACTGAACCGGGACTGAAACAGGACTGAACTGGGACTGAACAAGGACAGACAGGCTGTAGATGGTCCAGGACTGAACCAGGATGATTATAGCTGCAGTGCTCTGTTGTTTATCTTGTTTTCCACAATTGTTGACTTGATGTCCAGAACAATCAAAATATTAAGAAGAGGTGAAGCCTTGAATTATCATTTAACAATGTACATTTATATAATGCCAGAGGGCAAAGATCCTTGTACCAGATTATCGCTATAAAAGCTTATTTCCATCTGCAGTCATCTGTTATGTAGCAGCTCTTTCACATTATAAAAG
Organism: Chaenogobius annularis; assembly: GCA_015082035.1. Classification (NCBI taxonomy): domain Eukaryota; kingdom Metazoa; phylum Chordata; class Actinopteri; order Gobiiformes; family Gobiidae; genus Chaenogobius; species Chaenogobius annularis. The sequence goes on along the minus strand of BJKM01000071.1, from coordinate 641,053 downwards.
TGTTTTGAGAAAATGTCATTACTCAACATTGACAAATGCTCTAATGTAATCTGCATAACCTCTTGTCTATTCTGATATCATTCAGGAAGTGTATTGTCTAAGGAAACAACTGCAGGAAACATTAAACACATTTTGAAAATTGCACCACTATAATTTCCATACTTATTCAAAGTGATACTCTTTGGTCAATCTGCAAAGCTACTTGTAGTCACCTAACCTCAGCTCAGCCAATAAGAAGCTCTGATTCATCCACATCCCGCCCACGTTGCTGTGCCCTGGAGTGTGCTTTTGTTTTCCCTCTTAATGAACCAACACAACACAATCCAAACATGCTCCATCCTTCAAAACTATGGCATCCTTTGACCTACCAAACCAGGAAGCACCCCAAGCACCACCACCACCCCAGGAGTCCTCGCCGTCCTCCCCGTCCCTGGCTCCTCATTGTGGAACAGGCAAAAGACAAAAGGCCGCCCCCCTTGGCTGTACGCGGAGGTGTGGATAGTTGCACGGCACTAATTGTACAGGCCACTGGGGGGAAAACGCGGCAAAGGCGAGCCCCCCTACCACAACTCCACCACCGTCTCCTCCCTCCTAGCCTCTTCCTCTGTCTTCCCCTCCGCTCACTCCAGCCCAAATTGGCAGCTGGCAGGCAAATGAATGCGGTGTGAAGTGAGCCCACTGAAGTGCAAGGGTCCCGCTGTTCCGGCCAACAAAAGAACTCGGCGCGAGACATCTGCTGTTCAGTTATCAGAATACATTTAGTCACGTGCCTCAAGCCTCTTTTTTCCCCCTTCTTACAGGATTCTTTACTGACATAGCGCACCCTCTTTACTCCCACCTTCCACTTCGCTTTTATTTAAACACTTTAGGTATGGCGAGATAACCCTGGAGTGCTTCCTATCTGTGTACTGAATGCGTGAAGTCGACTTGAATGATCGCCAAGACGGCCCGAGGAAACAGCAGGCTGAATGCTAATGAAGCTAAGCTGGGGCAGGCTAAAGTAAATTGAGCTTACTGCCATGATAAATGAAGCTAATGAATGCAATTGTTTAGTAGCATGCTAGGTTGGGTTGGTGCCAGATGGCCAGTGCTTAGAGCTCAGTTAAGCTGCACAGTTATCTGACAATGGGGAGGTAATGTTTTTATTTGAATACTGTTGGCACATTATTGTAACTTCTTGAAAACTTTGACATAAGCTCTGGAAAATCAATATTGTAAAAAAAATAAAAAAATACATGCCAAAGTTACCAACTATGGGGGATAAAGTCCACAAAAGGGAACACCAAACTAGACATCATAAGCCCATGGGATCAATGAGGTTGTGTCATCAACCATCATATATAGGGGACAAATGTAAACACTCAAAGACTGATGAAACTTGATGACGATGTTAAAACAAACACTGACAATATATAGGACTATCACTGATGCCGTGAATGTTGTTTTGAGGAATGCAACATTTGAATATTGGGTATATAATTTATAGTAAAACATTTATAGTACAACTCAAAATGTTGCAAAAAGGGATGATTAAAATATATATATATATATGTATTAATCAGACATCCCTTTTATATTCGTCTGACAGTTAAAACTCACCTCAATCATGTAAAGACTGGTTTTAGCTCATTTATGTTTGACTGACAACATATTAATATATATATGACTTTTTTTTTTTTAAGTCATACTTTCAGTAGTAGTGTAGGTTTGATGTAAATGTCTGAAGTAACCAAAAGGCTTGTTATGGGGGAGATTTCTAACGGTTTTTTCTTCCCACTCATTTGTGGGCAAAAGTGGAAAATGCCTTTTTAATTGTGTTTTTGTGGTCAGGTAACTCATTGGATACGATTTATGTTCAATTGTAGATAACACATTTTCACTTGGCTTTAATAAATAAAATAACTAAAAATAAAGTAAGTTGAAATGTAACACAAGATTATGTTTACAATGAACTTTATCTGAACTTTATCACGTTGGTTTTTATTGCCTGACTGAATGTGCTCCCAAAAATGTCATCTTTTGCCTATATAATCCCCTGTGGACATCGCTATCCTAAACGTGAGTAAAACAAGCAACTGCAGTGGCATTATAGTCGTGTCCGAGACCAGACAGGGGTGTCCCATTTCCCCCACCTAGTTCCTGCCCCGACCCAAAATACGACTGTTTACTTTTACACTCGATCTGAGCTTGGTGTGTCATTGCTTTTGCACGCTCTTCACTCCCCACCTCGTCCTCCAGCCTCGTCCCAGCGGAGCGCCATTGCGTGAAGGTTGTACATCCAGGAAATGCACCCCCCCTTACCCCTTATAGTCTTTTACCCAAGCCCCTCATGTACAGGCGTGTAAACTAGATGACTTCCTCCAGGCAGGTGGCGCTGGTCCAGATGTTCTCTTGTTTCCTAAATGTATGTTTGAGTGTGTATGTGGGGGCAGATTGTGTATCTTGCATGCAATGCTTGACACAGGCCTGATTTGGCGACCTCTCCGCACAACATGACCACAGGAGCCGTTTACACCGTAATGGCTTGTAACGCCCGGGGCCCGACACGACTGCGGTGCCCTTCTTCCAACTCCAGACTGTTCCTCAGAGGGTTTTCTTGTTTGATGAAGTGGATTTTGAAGAAGATGCAAAAGTGAAAAATGTATCTATCTATAATGACCAGAAAAGATTTCCGACAATCCCTAGATTAAGATAAAATACTTCTAATAGTTTGCCATAAACTGGATAATTGATTTTCAACCAGTGTACCACGGGAAAAAAGTCTCATTTGAGGATTAATTTCGGAGTACCCTAAGCAAACGTCTGAACAGGAAAATCCAAAGCGCCAGACAAAGTGACACAATGTAATTTAGAATATATATATATATATATATATATATATATATATATATATATATATATATATATATATATATATATATAGATATATATATATATATATATATATATATATATATATATACTGTCCAGGGTGTACCCCGCCTAAGGCTCAAAGGCACTGGGATAGGCTCCAGTCACCCGTGTCCCCTAACGGGAACAAGCGGTAGGAAATGAATTAGTGAATATATTTCTTTCTGATTTGTGTTATTTGATAATGTTTTAGTGGATGGCATCTTTTCTTTTTTCTTTTGACCAGTAGGCTTTATTAACAGTGAAAAGCAGAGAGCGAAACTCCTCAACCAAAAAGTTACACAAGCCCTGTTTTGACTGGTACTTTTTGGAGCAGATTGGTGCGGTTCAAAGGGGTCTCCATTGTCTTAAGTGAACCATACAGGTGTATTTAAATGATCCAAAGGGGGCAGTGAGAGATCTAGCTTCCAAAGCAGCTGGCTCACTTTGGCTCCCGGAACACTTTTGAGTGAGATGATTCGATAAGACTCAGATAAAAACAAGATGGCAAGTATAAATAGAAAAGAATCATTTCTGACCAAACACTGACTTGATCTTGTGATAAACCACTGTTCTATCCAGTAGTGGTATTTTTTATGTTCAACAGACAGACTTAGCTAAACAAAGCTAGTGCGCATTATTTTGCTGTTTCCTGCAAAAATAATGCAAACATTATTCAAACCCAATGCATCACATAAAGAGAGGTTAAAACGTGGTGTTGAGGCAGAGAAGTGAAATAAATGTAGAAAAATTATAAACTGGAAGAAGTTTCTTTCTTACTTTAGCTTTAGCCATGTCTCACAGTACAAACTTGGAATTACTAAACGTCTTTTTGTGAATTGCTGAGTTCAGCCTCAGGATTAAAAACTATAATTCAAGAATATTTAGATTTTAATTATTTACCAAACGTGCTTTATGTTTGGGTGATGTCAGTTTCTCATGTAGAAGACCTCTGCCAGGACTGGGCCGGGAACTGAGCATGACGACATGAAACGAACCATTCTAAAGTGCTTTAAAGCCAGGGACAACTATCTTTTTTTCTTCATCACAATGCAGATGTATACCATCCAGGGTCTAACCCTCAACATTTTATCATTCAATACACTACCTAACTCAATTGTCGGCTGAACTAACTATTGACTATTCATGATTACATGTTTGTGTGTTTTTGTGGCTCTGAACATGAGCCACCACTAGACTCCACCCTCCTCTGCCTTGGGAGTTGTGGAGATACATAGCTAGAATGCACACCATGTCACGAATGTCACACATGATCGATTGGGCGCTGCCACGTTTGAGTGAGAGGATGTTGCCGGGGGGAACGGCCGGGACAAACTGCATGGTCAGCACATGGGCGTATGCATGCTGGACACCTCTTTCTCTCTCACCGCGCAGCCTGGTAATGAGTTGTCGTTTTGGGGCGGCACATCACTCCTGTCGTCATCTCTCCACCACCACAACCAGCCTGGACCCTGGCTGCTCCCTCCCTCCTCTCTGGCCCTCTGACAGTGAATGATGTGTTGGTTTATTAGGCATGATAGGTGTCGTGTTAGACAAGCATTAAGTTCTTATAAAGTGAGCCGTGTACTTTTCCTGTGGTAAACAGAGGAGAGGACCAAAGGATGTCAGGGTCAACTGTGTTATATGGAGTGTGGACAGCAGCACTGAATATGAACAATAAGTGACAAACTTCTGGAGACATGGAGACTTTGGGGGAGAGTTTTTGGGGGGATTTTTTTTATTAGAACACAAAAACAAAACAGACAAAAACAGTCTGATAACATCAAGCAAACAGTGCATAGCTGAAAATAACAGGGGGGAAAAAACGTTCTCCTCCTGCCTATTCTCCTATTGTGCTGCTGTGGTACACTTTTTATACCAGGACAATAACTGAAATAATACGCTTCAGTGTAATTAGAGTTAGTTTTAGAGTATTATGAGGATTGGACTCTCTTTTGACCTTTCCTTGAATAAACTGTGATGGATGATTATCTTGAAGATGTTGGATGACATAATTGTTGTTTGTCTTTACAGAGTCAGGTTTTGCATATTGGTTATCCATCAGCATTTACAACACACTGGAAACCCAAATATACCCAAAATGGTCCCTCAATGCTGACTTGATTTGTTTTTTTGTTGGTCGCGACACTTAAAATGGTGTTCTTTCTACTTTCTTTGGCCTTTCATTTTAACAGTGAGCTGACACTGCTGTGAGAGACTTACGTTCCGCACCACGAGACATTTCTGTGGTTTACAGTCTTGACATTCCTACTGCACACCAACAAGTGGTTTTCAACAAGATAATAACAATCTAATACTTGGCATTGTTTTCTGATGGGTGGGTCTGCCCAATGCTTTGTTGGAAATATTCATTGGTAATAAATAGAATATAATTTATTTGTCATTGTCAGCAAGTAGCATATAATTACATGATATGAATGATTGCTTTAACAGCTTGTGGATAGAATGTCTATTGATTAGACTTTATTGTCATTACACATGTACAAGTACAAAGCAACGAAATGCAGTTTAGCATCCAACCAGAGTGCAATAATAGTAAGTACAATATACAATAATAATAAATAGGTGATAGCTAAAATAGCTGTAGTATATAAGTACAAATATACAGATTGATTGAGGTAAAGTGCCATATTATATATATTGTGCATTAAACTGTAAGTAGACTATAAACAGGGACTATAGACATAAATTACAAAAGCAAATGGGCAATATGATAAGTTAAGTAGTACAGAGTTGAATGTGAGTGAACATTAAATAGTGCATAATAATAAACAGTAGCTGCCTAAACTTACTAGACTAGTACTTTATGCAATGTACAGTACGGGGCAGTATTGGCATATATATAGGTAAATTGGCAACTGTAAATTGGCCCTAGTGAATGAGTGCGAGAGTGAAATGGTTCTGTGTGTCTATGTCTCTGTTATATATTATATAATATATATATATATATATATATATATATATATATATATATATATATATATATATATATATATATATATATATATATATATATATATATATATATATATATATATATATATATATATATGTACATTCCTTACAATGCATTTCAGGTTAAGTTAAGGTTAATGTACACTTTAATGTACCTGTAGGGAAATTTGACCTTCAGTGCCACTTTGTTATTAATTGAACTCCAGTTTAACAACACCATTGACTGCTTTTTACATTGCTGTTTTTCTTTACCGTATTCACAACTGTTTACTTCATGTGTCCTTGTGATCTTCACGATCTTTCAGAAAATGCACACTTCAATGTGTATAGTACGAGTATTGGGGCAGGGCCTATGTCTCACACAAAAAACTTATTTTTCTGTTAGGGACAGAGTCAGGATGTGCGAAGACGTTTGGCGGTTATTTTTTTCTGTTTTAAAAATATGGTCACTTTATTTTGTTTCAGATGACATCACAACATTCTACAGGCCAATATACAGATGGATGGGCAGCTAAAATTAATAAAATTAAAGTCTTGTCACTAACAGTAATTGTCAGATAAAAAAATAAATACATTACCTTTTAGATATTTCACTGCAGTACAATGTAATCAAAAGAGGGTTCTGCCCCATCTGATTATGAAATCATCACATTCTAGAATCTGAAAACAACCAAAAGGTCACGTTTTTGTTCCAGAATTTGTTGATGTCATAATTTCAAAGGCCTACGCATATGGGAGATTTACTGTTTTGTGAAAAAATGTCCAAAATGGAATTCTACAAATGTATCATTATTTGTTAGAGGTTAGGTCTTGAAATCTGCAGTTTTAATCTCATGGTTTAAAGTCCTTTCAAAGTATATATACCTTTGCCCGATCAGCACTTCAGTTGTAATTGCACTTCCGGTCCAGCGGGAACTCCGCTGGTTTAAATGGAGAACGAGGTAAAAGTCTTGTCGCTAAAATATAATCTAAAGTAGATTGATTTGTGTAAAATATCCAATGTTCATGTGACCAACAAGTCAACAATGTGCCGTTTCCCTGGGCGGCCCGAAAACGGCTTTTTAGTCTGTGTAGAACTTATTTTCTCTCGAGGTCGGCAGCCCTGTGTTAACTAACACAACCAGAAGAAGGATTATGGTGGCGCCCAGGCGGGCTTCTGGAACAAGGTGAATACTGACAGAGATGACATTGAACTTTGTGGCAGTTCTTGTTTCATGTGGATTGGTCCTGTAATTACAGAGATACAAACCAAAAACCAGGTCAACAACAGTGTAATCTGACAATTAAACGGTCCACCAGCTCAATTTCAAACTAAATAGATTCTAGATGTTGTGATGTCACAAGACCCCAACCTACTGTCAGGGTTAGGGTTATTTCCACAATTTATGATTGAGAACAGACATCAGTGTCATCTTTACATCACATCATATATTTCATTGGCTTTATCCCCAAACACCACAGCACTGTATACTCCAACTGACGAGCACGACATTCTCTTCAGTTCTCCTCCACATCTGGCCTCTCCGCACACACTCCACTTTACCCCATACAGCCTCTTGTTTTCAGGTTCATTAAGCCCCAGCGCGGGCCCCACAATGGCTGACAGGATGAAGAACGGCGCCCGCATCTCCCCCCGCAGGTATCCACCGGCATTATCACGGGGGAAAGAGGACTCCCCTGTCAGCGGGCTTGTTACAGCTCGAGGGGGGGAGCGCTAATTAGAGAGAACGGGGACGGCTCCAGCGAAAGTCCATTACACCCAAGCGGACCCCAAAGCCGAGTATACCTGGGATATCCGCCACACTTTTTGCCCACGGCGTCTTAGTTTCAAAAAAGGAGGAGGAAGAATGGGCAAAGAGTGGTAGTAGAGTTGTAGACTGGGTTTGGATTGGAAGGAGCATAGGTGACAAGGGTTTATGAAAATGATGTTCCAATTAGAGGTGATGATCAAGTCGTCTCGAAGGCTTTTGGGAATACTTGGAATTCTAGGAGCCCAGGACTGGGGGGGTAGGTGAGAGAAGGGAAGTTTAAAAATCAACGTAATTCATAAAAGTGAATTATACATATGTGAATAAGAATGTGCAAGACCTATTTGACAACATTTTCATTCGATTTTATTTATTTACTTGCTTAGTATGTAGTATGTAGGTCAATTGAAAACAGGACCAAGGTGTGTTAATCTTTCTTTATTTTCTTTTATAGAAACGCTCTTTCATGTGGCATCCCATATTTATTTATTTATTTATGAAACTGGAATAATTTTCTTTTTTTTTTTTAAAAACAAATTTCCATAAAAATCGTGTTAGTTACAAAATTACAAAGTTTGGTTTGTGTAGTTAATTAATCGTTGCAGCCCACATCCATAGTAAACGAAAAGAAGAGTAACAAAAATCTTTAGGAAGCTGCTCAAGTTCTACATCAGAAGAGATCCATACACGATTATTAAATCAAAAATTAGAAACACGTTTTCTCACTGTTAGCAAACCAGAGCTATTATGTCAAATCTAACATTACGGGAACAATAAAGTGTATCTGAACCTTAAGATAACTTATTTCATGACATTCATTTATCTGCTCTTCTCACCAGAAGAATAACATCATAAATCTCAATTTAGCTGAGATGCTAGTTTTAGATGCTAATTATTATCTAAAATAAAACATCACAATGTTTACACGCTCAACAATGACGAAACAAAGCTTTTGACTTAAATGTGGTCGATGGGTAGGTATCATCCCAAAAACCCTCTTGATTCTTCATGACTTATATTTTTTGCATGTTAGTGCTAACTGCTGATGCTAATGGATAAAGTTAAAATTACAGGGGACTGGCTCCGGAGTTCCACAAATCTTCCCCGATTTGCCGAGTTGCTAAATTATTGATCGCATGAGTATTGAACGCCTTGTCCATCAATTATATGTATTGATCAATTGTATGCATGTATGGCTGCCCATGTGCGAAAATAACTAAACTAACCTAAAATGGTCGGGAAAACTGGACAAGAATTGAGCAAATTCTTCAATATTTTAGCCAAAGTATGAAAACTTCAGGTGACTGCAGTTGAGCACGGTGTGGTGATACATGAGTCAGTTCCAGCGTTTAACCTCGCTGTACTAATGTATGCATGGCGGCGTTGGGCACTCCATCACGAGCTCTTTGGGGAGAGCCGGGCGTCTCATTAGCCTGGCTCTAATGGTATGCACGGATACACTTCTTCATTCACAGAGGAGAAGGCTGGAACCCAAATCCACTGTAAATCCTCTCCTCCCGCGGCTTTATAAATGGTCCCGAAAACAATCACCCGGGGAGGGCCCATCTGGGACATAAGACGGTTTAGGGAGAACGGTTATATTGTTATTGCACTGCCATCGACCTATTGTAACATTGCTATCACAGGATGACTTTGTTTGAATAATATAATGTTATTAATGTTAATTTTGTGTGTTAATGGTGAAAAAGTGCCAAAGTGTGAAGTTCCAAATGCTAAAACAAACATGACAACGCTGCATGAGTATGGGTTTGTTTATTTCTCATATTTTAAGAGTGATTGTGGGGCACCAGCCTTTATTTGGCAATTAACTATTCTCAAATCAAATATCTAAAATTAATAACATTTTAAAAATATATCACAAGTTAGTTCATCTGAAGGTTTTGAGAACGTAACCGTGACATTGACCCCTTTTCTGGAAATAACATACTTACATTAATAAGACAGTACATTTATCTCATTAAGAATGCAAGTTTTTCAAAGTTATATCAACAGAAGTTTTGCAGATGACATCACAACCTTTGGGATTTTTGGCAAAACTGAGTCAATGGTGTGTGATGACATTTTCTCTTGTAAGAGCTCAAAAGACAACTAAAATGTGAGAGGGCTGCTACAGTCTGACAACAAATATAAAAGTCTATAATTCTCAAATAAAATATTTTGTTTGTACCGGGCATCTTAAAAAGAGAAAATCAAATACAGATTTTAGGATTACACACTGTTGAATTATGACCTTTCTCTCTTTAAATAACATGTTTCAGTCATTTTAAGTTTTAAGGAAATTTACTCTTGTTAGCAAACAAGCTAGCTATGCTCTGCACAGTCAGAAACAACAACAGAGAAACTACTTTCAGTTTACATTTGACCATATAAAGTTAATTTGAGCTAGAGCAATAGCTCCACAGATGAAAATGTCAGTTGAGTCCGTGTTGTCAGTGCATAACCTCTGCAAAAACACCTATAATTGAACAAATAAGCTCAGTTTAATGCCATATTGTGGAACATTACAGGTGATAATAAGATTACATGAAGTCCATAAAGTATGATTTCAACGTCAAGTCCACATACGAATAATCACGCTTAAGCCTTTTTTAGTCGTCTCGTTGCATCACCCTGCAGCTATATTTAAAGACACGCACCGTCTTCCCCGAGTCCCCCGAGCGGTGAGCAGAAATTAGGCCAGGCTGTCTGCTGTTTGCCACATTTATTCATTTCTCCGGCTCGTGACTCCGGGCCACCAGAGAAGAGCCCACCATCAACAGCCCGACACACAACATTAACACTGTAATTTACATAGAATTACTTACATCCCGACGGCGCGCTTCCATTTGTTTGAGCAGGACAGTGCAACAGGGAGGAGGAGATTCACTGCGGCGTCGGGTTTAAGGCTGCTGCTTGCTCTTCCACACGGCCGCGTTTCGCTCACAAAATGTTATTGGAGAGAGTAGAGCTGATTCTGTTTCGCATTACGACATGGCGGCGTGGAGGGATACATATGCAGATGTACAGGACGACTGAGATAAAACTGTATAGCTTTGTGTTATGGTAATTAGACAAGCTGCACCGCAGCGCAGGCAGTAATTGAATACTATAATATTGTTTGATAGTGTTTAGTTTGGGTAATATAGTTCTATGAGGAATAATAAAGAACAATGACAAGTCTCTGTTTTGTTAAATATAAGTTATGACTTGTACTGTATATCACATCAGAACTTTTATCCATCCCCATTATTATCAAGTAAAAACAGAATCGATTTACATTTTAACCGAACTTAAAAATATAGTCCTCTCACAACATATTTACAGATTTCTGTACAATTTACAAGTGAGCTGAATATTCTCAATGAATTTACGCAGACGGTCGCAGTTTGATGGTGACAGCAGGATGGTCCTGTGTGGAGCAGTGGCAGTCACAGTCCGGTGCTGAAGCAGCTCTTGCCATTGACCAGCACACTGTGGAGAGTGTGGGAGAGAAAGTCCAGGACAGTCCAGTTTGGACAACATCCTCCGACATGACAGTCAGAGGGTCCATGTGCTGTCCACTTTGCAAAGATTTCATATAATGCTGTATAGTAACCAAGAATGTAAGCAGAATATGACATGAGGCCATCTTGGAGCTGTTGAACACATTCAGTGCAAAGACAGTCCTGAGCTGTGAGGTACATGTCCTTCCTGCACATGGGGTTTAAAACGCGCACAGCATTGAAAAGTAACTAAAGCAAAAAAAATGCGGCGGTATTTCTGAAGGCTTGTGGTTCTTAATCACGCACATTTTGGTTTAAACTGCACAAGTATTTATTATAAAAAACTGTGTATGTGTGATTTTCCTTACTCTAACTAAAACATAAAATGCACAACAAACAGTGAAACCAACGTTATTTTTATCCATCACGTTTTATAATATAATTTAACACAATGTAAAAGTAGTATAGAATACATAAATAAATAGATACTCTGATTGGATGGAATATGTTACAAAATACATTTTAATGTAGGTATTCAGTATTCTGTTACTAAATACATTTTCATACTATTCTTCCCAACTCTGAACCTGCTCCATCCTGGTGGTCCAGACCAAACCTAGAGCTCATCACTGCTGTTGTATCTTTGACTCAAAGTGACTGTGTTTTTACTGTGTACATTACCGTAAATATCATAAATGTAGATTAAATAAATAGAGCCAACGACGCCACTCGGGTTAGCCAAGAAATGAGTCCCTTGGTTCAATGTATTTTCTTTTTTGTAAGCAATTTCTAGTTCAGCATTGTTAATAGGCTGGTTACTTTGTTTCCGTCTTTTCAAGTAAAATGTGTTCGATTAAAATATGCAGGGCACTGGCCAAACATGAAAGCATTTCAGTAAAATAAAGATGAAAAGAAAGCAGCAGCTCGTCTTCTACCACATTGCCCATGTTAACAAGGAATTAATTTTCCTTTCCATGTTGCAGTGACCCTGTTATGGGGAGCGGAGTGACCGACAAGCGTACCACTTTGAGATTCACCATGACTCACAGTCCACAGGCTTGATGCCAGGCAGCCGGGCCATATGTAAGTGGAGCTTAGTGATCAACCAGACACACACAAGATTCTCATTAGCACATGACACAAGCAGCACATACAGCTAAAGCATCTCCATACTTACACATCAGAGCCATAGTCTACAGCGGCGCACGAGGGCGCAGAGCCGGGCTCTGGAGCGAGGCAGCACTGTAGAGAAGATTAATATATGGAAGAAAACATCATAGTGAACCACAGGGAGGCAGCACCCAGAAGGACCCGGTCTGAGCTCAGAGGGCAAGGTGCTTGTGAGCTGCGCCACCAGCAGGCAGGCAAGTGGTGCAGCAGTTAGCACTTCAGCCTCACAGCAAGAAGGTCCTGGGTTTGACTACCAAGGACACAGCGCCTTTCTGTGGAGAGTTTGCATGTTCTCCCAGTGTCTGGGCTGGTTCCTCCAGGTGCTCCGGTTTGTACAGTAGGCTCCTCCCCTTTGGAGCCAGAACTCCACTGAAAAAGAGAATCCAAATCGTAATGGGACTGTCCTGATAAAGGTCAATAAATACATAGCATGCATCTGACGCACACTGCGCCCCGCCCGCTCCATACCGCTCCACCTCGCTCCACCCTGCTCCACCCTGCTCCACCCTGCTCCACCCTGCTCCACCCCACACGCTGCACCCTGCCCGCTCCATCTTGCTCCACCCCCCGCTCCACCCCACCCACTGCGCCCCGCCTGCTCCACACCGCTCCACCTCGCTCCACCCGCTGCACCGGATCCATTTTCACAATTGCTCCGGGTTTTTCTGCCTCTGTCTATTATTACGCATTGTTTCTGTGGGAAAGCGTTTCTATTATTGTCATTAAAAATATGAAAGTTTTTGAGCAACGACTGGTGCATGTAGAACGCAGACGCACATTTGGGGGAGAGAGAGGTGAGGGTAAAAAGCGACTGAAAGGCTGTAATTATTTGAAATCGTCTGCTAATGTGTATTATCATGTCATTAAATGTAAATGAGATGGAGCTAAAAGAGCTTTGGCGAAGGCTGCTGGTGTTGGAGATGGGGCCGGGAAAGTGGGAGCAGAAGAGGTTATACAAAGGCAAATGTCATGGTTATCCAGGCTCTGGAGCGTAAACACTTCAGAGGATGACCACCCAGACACAATACTCTGGGCACTATGCTAATGTGGGCTACTTTTTAAAGTACTTGGCTTTCTAAAGAAAGTTTGACATGTTGGAATTGTTATTTCACGTTTTCTAACTTCAAAGGATGTGTATTAAAATGTCTTCTTTGTATAAATGGCTTTTGACTAGACTGTAAAAGAAAGTTTTGATAACTTAAAGGTGCTGTACTTGATTTTTTACTGTCTCAAGAACAACTGTTTGCAGCGATCGACATGTATTGGTCACTTACCAAATGCATTCAAAGCATCCTGATTCACAGTGATGAGTTAATAAACACTTTTCACAACTTTAAGAGCCCAGAGCAGAGAGAATAAAACCCTCTGCAATACCTAAAATATAAGATATACAACTATTGGTACAGTTTGCTGGAATCTCCTAAATAAAACTAAATATTGAATGTGGAATTCCCCAAGGTTCCATTCTTGAGCCTAAACTTTTCCTTCTATATATTAATGATTTATGCGCAGTATCACAAATATTGCAGTTTGTGCTATTTACTGATGGTGCAAATGTCCTACTGACAGGTGACAATATAAACAACTTAACAAAGACAATGGAAAAGGAAATGGTCAAAATAAAATGTTGAAATAAAATGTATCAGTGTCTTGATGAAAACAAATTGTCTTTAAAAGTAAACAAGGCTAAACGTATGCTAATTACAAACTTTAACATGAACATCCAGTTATCCATTAATGGAATATTTATTGCATGAGAATTGGAAATAAAACATTTGACTGGAAATTAAACTAAACTCTCATGTAAACAATATATGAAGGAAAATATGCAAAAATATATCAGTCTTACATAAAGTTAAGCATTTTGTCAACCAAATGCATGAAGGCATCCATACTGTACATTGATCCTGCCGTATTTCATTTATTGCCTGGAAGTTTTGGGAAACACATACAATAACACATTCAAACCGAACATTACATTACACAAAAAAGCAGCAGAATTTTTCATAAAGTCCATTTATGGGAGCATACTAACCAACTACTTATTAGATTAAAATGATTGAAATGATAAGATATTATAAAATTACAAACACTCACATTGATGTATAAAGTGAGAAAGTTGCTGTTGCCATTAGCGATACAAAGTTTGTTCTCTTCTAGAAGCTCCACTTCTTTCCCCTTTGCCAGAACCACAAAGAAACAAAGGGGACTCTCTACTATAATTTCAAAATATCATCTAATGTCTGCATGTTTAAGAAGCAATTTAAAGCAATAATAATAATAATAATAATAATAATAATAATAATAATAATAATAATAATAATAATAAAAACATGTAAAACCAGTTGTTTAAACAAAATGTGTTCAGAACAATCTTGTATGATATTTTCAGAAAAGGGTGATATCCATAAGTTTTCCTTCTCTCTGCTCCTTTTCCATTATGATGGTATGTTAACGAAAATAACACACAATTGAAGTAAGAAAAATAATAAATAGGGACGGACCATGCGTGTATCAATCTGTTTTTAATTATGTACAGTATATAAAAAATACAGGGAGATTCCAGGCAAGTTTGAACCCACATGGTGTTGGAACTGAGAAACCTTTTTGTCTCAAATGGATACAACCTCGCCAACCAGAATTAAGTATGGGTGAGAGAAAAAAGCAGACCATCGTACTTTATGTGATTTACTTTTAAAAACCTCTGATATTGAGAAAACAGGACATTCTATAAAGCAATTATAATAAGTCCACGGCACACCATTTTAGAGAACAAAAACTCTCAACTATATTGTCTGAATTTCAATCTAGATACAACAAAATGACCCAATCGGGAGCAGACCTCCCTGCTCTATGCACATGTGTTTACTCATGTGAGGCCCCGTGCACGCAGACTAGCATCATTCCACTCTGCTGCTTAATCAGGCTGTGTGCACGAGCCTGCAGACCTGTTATCACAAACATTAGGCTGAATACGAACGCTGTGGATAGACACTTGCCATTAAGCCACCAGGCCATTCCCCTCTGTTCTCTCCAACGCTCACAAAACACAAAACACAAAATAATGGAGGCGATCCAGAGAAGGTTAGAGGAGTCCTGGTTGTACTGGTGAAAGGTTCGGTTCAAATGTTACTGAAAAAGGGTGGGAAAGTATTTTATCCATGTGCTTACTTTCAGTTCGGAGTCAGTTTGTGAATCTGAATCTACTGCTTTGCTTTACTTATCACAAACATTTATTGGAATGACAGTTTTATTTGAACTCAATCTGCACTGACCCACCTCGACAATAGAACTACTCGGCCCAGTGATAAGCTATAAAGCACGTCTAGCAGAGTATGCCAGAGCTCGTTGATTTCAGATTAAACGTCTATTTGGTAATTAAATGTAGTGGTGGAAGAATTACTCCATTTTGGTATTTAATACAGAAACATAAAAATATACATATACTTAAGTAAAAGTAACAAAATGCTGCTTAATCAGGCTAAAATACACTTAAAGATGTATTTTAAGAGTAAAAAGTACAAATAATTCATGCAGATTTTGACAACTCTGGAAACATCAAATTGTGATCTTGATAAAAAAAAATTCCCTTGATTATTGGTGATCAGAAGTATCTTTGGTCATTTATTTACAAGCCTTTTTAGTTTGCTCAAAACTACTGGGAACTCTGATATGTAGGCCATAAACGTGCTAACAAAAAAACCCTCCAGTTCAGTAGGTCTAACACAGGAAAAAACACCAGTTGAAAAAAAAGCTGTGCCTTAGAAAGTACACATTCCTACTCTCAAATGTAGTGAAGTAAAAAGTATCCACTGTATAATGGACTTAAGTACTTTGTTACCATGTGCTGTCACTGTTGTAAAAGTTTGTGTCTGTCCATGTGTGGTTTCCATGTCGCACTTGATTCCCATTTACCCCAAAGATGTTGAGATATCTTTAAAATGTCTTCTGCCCTTAAAGGATTTACTGTTTTAAAATAAGAGCGCTAATGGCTGAGTTCCAGAGCGTGAGCAGTTTGAGAGGTTTCCACATGAAGGGGAATCCTCACCACAAAGCCCTCTTTCCTGCCTTTAAGTGCTGGTGCCGGCCAAGCAAAGTGCGTCGCTAACGGATATAATTTGCGCCCAGTAGCCGGGGGAGGGCTTTTGATATGCAGACGAGCTGACCCCCGCGCTGCCACTTTAATTGGTTTTTTAATTTTCCGGCCCATCTGACAGTATCAAACATGAACCTCCAGCCTGGCCCGTCACTCTTCGACACGGGCACGACAGCGCAAAGAAAAGAGGCAAGAATGGTGGAATAAAAGCGTCGTGGCCAAAAAGGAGATGGATGGAAATGGGTCTTAATAGTGTGGATGGGAACGGCGGTATTGTGGCAGCTAAGGCGGAGGCGGGCGGGCTGGCTGATGGGATACCACCCTCAGAGACAGGGAGGGAAACGCGGGCCGTCTCAAATATAGCCTGTCAACCGGTGAGGAGATTCAAGCCACAAAGGAGCCGAGCACAAACCGGTGCACTTCCATGTACAGTAGCTACACTCTTGGACAACTAATGCATTCTTATTGTAAAGTGGCGATTGTGGAATGAAAATGACCCGAGCGCCATGGCGATGACAGCATGATTGCATACTTGACCGTTTAATGTGTGTTTAAATGTGATGTGGGTAAAATCTTTTTCGCACTACCGCGGCTGAAGAAAGTGCAACGCGCGGTCGAGGAAGCTTTTGATGCCGCTGATAGTTTTCGCCGACTCTTTACGCAGTTGCCATGGTGACACAACGCACAGAGCAAGTTTTTAAGATGGTTGGAAAACTCAAGAAGGACCACAATAGATTGAAACCACACATTTTCAGGAGTCTGCGATCCCTATGTTTGTGGTGAGGTTTGGGTGTTCAAATTTCAACAAAAGAGTGACTGCTATCTGTAATTACTGTAATGTAAGGTAATGAAATGAAGAAGCTACTTGGATGAGTGCTGAAACGTCTACACTCTAAAAACCTTTGTCCAGTTGACAGAATAACATTGTCTTTTGCAACTGAGGGACTTAAACAGCACAAATCCACTCACCTGTTGTATTTACAAGTAAGTTTGTTCATTATGGTCAGACTGTTAAAATAAAGCTCAGAATAAAGCAAATTTAACATTATTCATTATTCAAGGAAAAGAAGACATTTGACTATGACATGTTTCAAGATCATAGGTTTACATCAGTCATGTGTCTCAAACATGTCGAATGAATTAGCTCAAGAAGAGCGTCAGCACATTTCAATTAAACTCGTCTTAAGTAGAGATTTAGAGGAGACAAATGGTGCTTTTTCAGGTCCTTTAACATAAGTAGATTTTCATTTTACATTTAGTTCATTGTAAACCGCAATATTGGTCTCAAACAGCTGAATAATAGAATCAGGTCCATTGACTTCCTGTTCAAAACTGCAGAACTGATAATATTACCATCTATCATAGTGGCTTTTCACTTTTCAACTGGCACAACTAAGTAAAAGGATGTGCGGGGGGGCTAGGGGGTAGGGGAAACAGGTGTTTTCTGGGCACTGTAGCCTCAGTTGCTGGACAATACAGGATGAACTCAAACATGATCAAACATCAAAATACAATTTTGAGTCAAATGAATGATGAGGAAACACTGTTTACCAGTTTCCAAGCTCATTTTGCATATGTCTCATTGAAATGAAATCAGAGGACTCCTGTAGCGACAGGAAGCATGGATTATTGTTTCGAGTTCAGGGAGCTGCGTAGGAAAAGTCGCTCTGTCCAGTTCGGAGTTGATTCTGGGTTCCACAGAAGCCGCTGTGAGAGTATTGAGAGAGTGTTGCACCCACTGTTGGGTGGGGCCAAGAGCTGACACCAGTATGATGGCAGTTTTCCCATGGTTTTGTAAATGAAAATAAGCCAATGCTGTTGCATGTGTTTGGAAGTCCTCAGAAACTGTCTAAAGCGGAACTAAGAATATATATATTTTTGTTTGTTTTGTTTTTTTAAATATCATAAATATCAAAATTCATATACTAAAACTAAAGTATTTGGGTTAATGTCGGCAATGTTGCAAGGCTGTTTTACCACTCACAGACAGCAGGGGACACTTCAAACACTCATATTTAACCATAAATATTTAAACAAAGATGTTTAGTAAGGTAAAAATGTTGCTTAGTTCACCTTTAAGAGTCGGTATTGTTGATAATGATGTTCAAAATATGACTATAATTATTTTAACAGTCGACTAGTTGCAGCTCAAATGGCAACTCTGATCCATCAGTTTGAGGAATGTCTCTGCCCACTCTTCACCCACATCTCTAGTTGCTGTCCGACAGAAACATCTAACACATATACTACTTTTAAAATCTTCAACTTAAGAAGCCAAACGCAGCGGCTTTCCGCAAACCACCATTATCAGCTGGTCCAGTCTGTCTCCCCACGGACTGCAGCTCGTCTGGGAGATCTCGGACACTTCCTACACTCCTCCATGTTTGTTCAATCTGCACCAGCACGCAGAGTCTTCCAGAGTGCTAATCTGCTAACCAAACATCCCTGCAATTACACAGGCAGATAACTAGGGGACATTTTCATCCGGAGTGACAGTCCTGGCAGGGGGAGAGTGTCGGAGCTTCACCTGTCAGTTATCTTGCTCTCTGCTCCACATAAATGTACACGCTGCTGCTGCTGTGGTTGTCAAGGTAAATACACAGGGTTATCTCCAAGACCGCAGCCCAGACTCAACTGGGGTCCGAACTGCCAACACTCTGCGACAGATATCGACGAACGCGCTGGCGAGGGTTTGGTGATGGAATGAGGTTGATGCGTGACGCTGCTACGAGGAGATGGCGAGTAATATGTGGAAATGAAAGTTGCCAAGATGTCTGGATGATACGGTTTGATATTTAGTCGATTATAATTAGATATTGCTGAAGTCAGACGGACACTTTTGTCGACTGTCCTAAACCAAACCAATCGATGGAGACGAACTAGATTTTGAAGCTGACATACAGGATTTGAGCCATGTTCACGGTAAAGAGTACTTAGCTGGAGTATTTGACTCCTGTAAATGTTGAAACAGGATACCAGATTACTTTGAGGAAGCCTAGACAAGATGAGAATATGCCAACTAGGGATGGGCAATATATCACTTCCAGTCGATAGGTTCATTAAGTATTCACGGTTTAATAGTTTTAGGACTTCTTCAGAAGCGTCACTGGTGTTACTGGTCAGCTGATTTAAACATATTTTGACACTGTCTTCCAATTTGGGGCAGAAGGAAAACAGTGCCTTCTGCACTTCGACCTCTTCAGAACTGTTATCCCAGGTATGAGAGAGTTGTTAAGCCCCCTCATCCCAATTTACAGTCTGGCGGGCTCCCTGATCCAACAACGGTATGTTTTGCTCTCTGTGCCTTTGACTTTAGCCTTGTCCCAGTCCACAAGGTTCTCCTGCTTGCAGTTGTCAGTAATGTTGGACTTGTTGCGGTTCTGCTTGTCGCTTTTTCGCTCGTGTGTGTGATTTGGCATTTTTTGAAGTGGTCAGAAATGGAGGACTTGAGCTGTTGTTCTGCTTATCGCTTTTTGGCTCCATTTGTCTCCAAATCCCTAACAAGCCTTCCCTAAAGCAAAGTCCTCACTGCACACACACATCACCATAAACATCATCACAGCAAAGCACCCCTCTATTCTTTACATTTCAAAACAAAAACATAGCACTCGACAGAGAGAGAATTAAAAAAAAACAGATGACACAAGTCATCCAGCGATACTACGGCACATTGTTCATCGTATACTATAATTCCAATTTTGAGTTCAAAAGATAACTTTTTCCATTTTATGAATTTTAATTATTGTTGGGGTCCAATCTTTGATTATTTGTTAAGTTTGTGTATACTCCAAAGGTATCCATTTATGATAATGGAAGGAATTTTGAGGCCCAGATTCATAGCTCTGAAGGTAAGTGGGATGTTGTTGTTTGTATAATTTTGCACATGTTTTCTAATGTGGTTTTCAAACTACAAAAAGGCAAATAAAGTAAACTAAACGCCTCGCTTCTTAATGCAACGTGCATCAGTGTGAAATGTACCAAAAACAATGGGTGTATATGTGGAATAGGGAAAAACAGCAATAGATGGAGTCGTGCCATTGAATGCAAGAGAAAAGATGACTCAAACATGTATGAATCACTCTAAATACAACTTTGGGTGGTTTAATGAGAAAGGGAAACAATTATAACAGGCTCTTAAAAGTCATTTTTCCACTTACGTTCACTTGAATTCAAAACCCAAGAAAACATTTTTCTACTAGGTCAAAGGAAACCTTCAGCAGTGCCACGCCACATTTCGGACTTACTTGGGTAGCACTCCGGATACAAGCACATTTAGTTGCATTTTTCATCATTTTTGGAATCAACACTATAAATATGTTCTCATGGCTCATAAAATATTTTGTGAAATTTCAAAACTCCATTGCTGTTTTATTTGCTTAAAGTTGCTTGCAAATGCTCCTAAGTCGCCGTGCTCATAAAACCAAAGTGTTGAAGTAGTAGTAAAAAGGCTCATGTCCTTGGTAGAAAGTGAATGAAACCATCGGACGCCATAATTTCTCAGAATTAAGCCAGTTCCACGACATGCATTAGACAAAGCATGCTATTTTTCACCAGCGGCAGGATATATTAGCCTTCATATTGAGAGTAATGTACCTTTCTTGGCACCTCTGAGAATTTCCAACCTTTCACCATTAAAACGTTGCAACTTTTCCACCTTTCCCTTAAAGTTCACCTCTTCATTGAGGCTAAACGACTCTGCCTTGAGACAATCGTAAAAAAAAGAAAAAAAAGAAAAAGAAAACAGCCTTTTAACACGTCACAAGATATATTTGTAGCTTGAATTTGCATGCCTAAGCAGAATTTTTAAAAATTGGTAACTCCACGCTCATAGACAACCATTGAATTGGAAAAAAAAAAATGCCATTAGCGAATTGTTAATTATGCCCGACAAATGCTAATAGTTCGGGCAACAAAGCAGATGTGTGTATGAAAAATGAGAATCCACAAAGCAATTATTACATCCAATATTAATTTAATTATGCTGTTATGTGTGATACAGTAATTTAGGAGGCTTTTTGTTCCCTAATCGCGCACACTCCAAATGAATTAGGAGTCAGGGAGACGCAGGGGAGGAAGGCTGCTCTCCGAAGGCGCGCCGGGGGGTAGACAGCATCAGCGCGCGTGTGGGAGCAGGGATTTGACGGTGAAATTAAAACACGGTTCTAATCAAATGTGTGAAGGGAGAAAAGGCTGCGACGTGTACGGATTCTGGTCCCATTAAAGCGCTATTGTTCCAGCTCAGAGCGGAGATGGGAGAAGAGGAGATGGGTGTGGTTAGCCCCCCCAAAATGATATTGAAAGTCTTCTCCATCACATAGATAGATTTTGGGCTGCAACTAATGATTACTTTAGTAATCACCAAGTCAGCAATTTCTTTTTTTTTATTTCAATTAAATCAATTAATTGTTGCATCCCTACATGGTTTACAGCTTATTTTACTTTTAAATAACATGATATGTATTTATTTAAGCCCTCGTATCACACCAGCCACACAGTAATTTGACTTAAGCCAGATGTGCTTCCCATAGCAACCAGCCACAAACACTGAACAAAAATATAAATGCAACTTTAGTTTTTTCTGCCACTAGAGCTGAACTCAAAGCAATTACATTTTTTCTATAAACACAAAAGACTAATTTCTCTTAAATATTGTTCATAAATCTGTTGGCAAAATCTGTTTTACTGAGCAATTCATATTCAGCTCACATGTGTGGCATATCAAGATGCCAATGAGAGGGCATGCATATTGCACTGGTGTGCCTTAGGCTGGCCACAATAAAAGGCCACTCTGAAGTGTTTGGTTTCGCTTTATGGGAGAGTCTGGGGGGTCAGAAACCAGTATCTGCTATGACCACCAAAATGGCCGCCAAAGTTGCTGGATATTGGCCGGAACTGGAACACGCTGTCGTACACGCCGATCCAGAGCATTCCAAACATGCTCACAGAACTGGTGTCTAGGGGTGTCCAGGGACGTCTCTAGGATTACTTGCATGGGGGGTTTAAGCCCCTAAACGTCAGAAGACTAAAACTCATTATTTTCATGTTGTTTAATATGTTACAGATAAATGCATCATTATGACCAAATCCCATTTGATGCAGTGCTGTGAAGAGACTACAGTAGTAGTACTCCAAGTGGGGGTACTACTACTGATCAGTTGGCCTGGTTATAATAATTAGGTTATACTTTTAATGTGTACATTCATGTTCAAAATTAGTCCTATTTTATATTCACCCTTAAGCACTCTGGACACCTCGAGGGTCCTTTTGAGCATCCATGTTTATTACATATTCAGCTCAAGAGCTTGAACACCTTTGGAACCCTCGAGGGTCGCCATTTTTATACCACCTCCTCCTGCTTGTTGCCATGGAAATGTTCTTTAAATATAATAATCCACAGTATTATCTATCTCTATAGAAACTGTTCAGAAAGATGTTTTTTACTTTCCACCTCCAGAAAGTTATGAACTGCTGCTTTAAGTAACTCCCTTCAGCCATACAGCTATTCTCACTGCTAGTTTTGCACTGTTTGTCTGTTCATACAGCACATTCCCAGTTTGTAAATTCTGTTCACGGATAATGGAATAAAAAGTTTGAAATAATTGGAGGATTTAAAAAAATATTGTGACTAATTCACTTTTAGTAGGTTTTGTTTTATTTCTGAGTCATGTACGCATTCATTTCCTAGTCCAACAGTATTACTCCTGCTCCATCGCTTGACTGACGACAGTGTGCGTGTCTCACTTCTTTTTTTCCTACATTCACACGTTTTAATAAAGCGGTCCATCTCGCCTCTGGACATCATGAGGACGGACAGCTGTGCCGCTGGACAGGGTGCAAATCAACCCCGACCGGGACATGTCAAAGAGTGCGATTTCCACCTTTAAAATTAGAGGCGTAGAAACCTGAAGGCTGCGTGGGGGAGAGACAGGGAAGTGTGAGCACGTTTACTGTAAATCTGCAATATTAAGCTGCAGCTCCGGATGTGGCTTCCTGGAGTCAAGAGTGCAGCGGTATTTATATCATAACATTTCATTACAGCATTCAACAGTAACAAAGTAATGGGCCGCAGACAATGGGGAATCGCATGAACCTGCTGTTTCCGTGGCTACGTGGAAAGTTAAATTTACAAGGCAGTGGGAATTTATTCTGTTGTAGAAATATGAGAATGATAACTGTCTGACCTGTATGGAGTTTGCACGTTCTCCCTGTGTCTGGGGGATTTCTTCAGTGCTCCGATTTTTCCATGCTCATAACCCATGTTACTAAGTTTGTTGAGGAGGTCATGTTGGCAGATAATGAATAGCAACGAGCCTAAAGTTCTGCTTTTTGTCTTTAAATTAAATTAATTTGTCATTAAACGTCGTAAATAATGATTGACCTTATATAGCGCTTATAAAGGGTTTAGATTGTGAATATTGTGCCCTAAATCAGCATTATCCAGGTATCTCATTCACTTTCCACCACATATTATTGAGAAATGTACTATATCATAAAGCACTAGACACATAACACTTGATACTGACAGTGATCTTGAAAAAAAACAAAACCTGAAGCTGTTGTACATGTCAGCAGGCTCTTTAAAGAGTCGTATTACACTTCTATAGGGTATTTGTGGTTAACACAAAGCATATATAGATCACTATTTTACGTTTTGTTCATCTGAAAATATTATATTCTCCAAAAAGTTGCTCTGAAATAATAACCCCTCTTTAATTTATGTTAAGGTAAAAAAAAAAAAAGGCTTTATTTATGATTTTGTTTCTATATTTAACATTTCAAAGCAGTCAATTATGCAAACAGTGTTTTGGGATTGTTTCTCTTCAGACTACTCTGATTGACTTCACACATGAACACTAATAATAATGACATATAATCAGTTAATATTAAATATAATAAAATCCTGTATAATTTGTGGAACACATTATAAACTACTACACTATTTCTAACTCCAGTGACCTCAACATATTCACTTAGAAGCGCTCACTGTCTCACTTTGTCTGCCCCACGAGTCTACAAAGAAGTTGGACGCAGATTAAAACCCCTTGCTTATGCTTCTAGTTTAGATTAGCTCTGTACTTTCCAATATTGCTGAAAATCTTTGCTGTGATGATAATTTTATTTTGCTGGGAAGTAAATCAAATAGAAAATAAAGTGTGTATATTTGTGTAAGTGTTTTCCCCAACTGTATGTGTATAATGGGGGAGTTCTAAAGGTTTCATCTGAACAAAGAAAATCATGTCAGAATCAGAATCAGAATCAGAAAGAGTTTATTGCCATTGTCAATGAACAAAATTCAAAAACATAGGAACTTGTCTCGGCCTTAAGGTGCAACATAAAACACTGAGTAATAATAAAACAACATATGTCTAAATTAACTTGTACTTGTACTGATGATTGCCTGATTCTGGCTTTTTTCTGATCACCCCTGAATTGTTGAAGGTCTTCTACATAAACTTACATTAATATGTAATTCTGTCTCATAAACTTGTTCTCTGTACTCTGGTAGGAGAGAGAGGGATTAATGGGATTAATGTCCTGTCTGTGTATTGTAATCTGTGTAGGTCCTGTACATTGTATTGCATGTCTAATGATGTCTTTGTGTAATGTGCTTTTGACCCCCTAGAAAAATATTATTTCAGTCACATTTTATTTGGATGTCATGTCAACACCAACAACAATTTAAAAAATAAAGAGTTTTGAAAAAACAAAAAACAAAACCTTAATTATATGCTAAAAAATGTATAACAAATGTATAATGTGCATTTTTTTATGACCAGTAAATTTAGCGGGTTATATCTAATGTCATTTTTGAATTAACAAATGCTCACAATCTATAGAAGCCTGCTATTTTTACTAGTCTGAGTAAATAATCCATTGAACTCAATAGAAATCGATAGAACGCGGCCCCAGCAGTGCGCTATCTGTTCCCACATGGGACTGGAACAGGGCTGGGGGCAGCCTGAGTTCACACATTACACAGGATTCATATAAAAAGCTACAATTAAACGGGTTTCCCCAGGGGCCGATGTGCGGGCCTGGAGTGTTTACAGTAACAATAGACCTGGCACACTGCCCTGACCCGTCATGTGACCAATTCAGAGCACTCAGCCAGGAATAGAACACAATCAAAAGACTAAAGCTGATGTAGTGTGTCTGCCAGGAAATAGAATATCATACCAACTGAATGCCAAGGCATAAAGCTGGCATAATTCAGGCTATTTCAATTTGGATCTCTTTACTATTATTGCTAAGATATTGTTGTTGTTGTTGTTGTTGTTGTTGTTGTTGTTGTTGTTGTTATTGTTGTTGTTCCTGCTGTTGTTGTGTTACTTTTAATGGCGGTTGACAGTCAACTGAAAAGGTGCATTTAGCGCCACCTACTGTATTGTTACGTCTTCAAAGTATGTGTTTTACGCTATACCGTTAAAAAAGGAGAGAGAGAGAGAGAGAGAGAGAGAGAGAAAGAGAGCTATTACTAAGTTAGATTTGGCTTGTTAGTCTTATATACCCTAAAAGTTTGGGTACACATTTTCTTTTTTTATGACATCACTGAAATTGTGAATTAATACATATTGAATGTAATAAACAAAAAGGAATCTGAATGTAAATAGATGAAATACAGCTGTATACCCACAATGTAGAAAATTGAAAACAAAAAGAAAATAAAAAAGAACATTGAATGAGAAGGTGTGTTCAAACTTTTGACTGGTAGTGCAATATATGACAAAAATCTTCATGTATTTTAAAAGATATATATTTTCCGTCCTTTAGAGGGTCAAATGCAGGGGTGACAGCGCCTAAGACTCTTCTCCCGATGTAGGTTCAAGGCCAATAGTTGTAGATGTTGAATGTGAAAACATCATGATTAAGCGATTATTCAACATGTTACTATTCCTCATGTGTGTGATCCACTTTACAAAATTCAGCTTTCTTAAAGACAAAATAAAGTTAAATGTGACAAAAACACCCAGATTAACCAAAGAATCTTGACCACCACTACCATCTGGTTGTGAGGCTGTCATTTCCATGCCACTTGTAACAGACTGTCCTACGAAGAAGTTCTAAGCATTATACATTTTGACCGATGTAGTCCATGGTTTCGAATATTACCTCATTGTACAAGTAAATATCAAAGTTACTGAAAGTCCACCAATACTAGAGAAGTTGTGTACATAGCCTTTGAACATACAAATTCCACCATCCTATTTAATCTAGAGTTCCGAAAGTAAATCTGCCCTTCACTAAACCTAAACGGCCAACACTTTGTCATCAACTCTCGTTTTCTCCAGACACTCTTTACCTCAGACTCATATTGCTCCATTATTCACAAAAGCTAAGTAGAAATAAATTGACGGATTATCATTTGAGTTTGTTCAATGGCTCAAACCTTATGGAAGGAGAAAAGAGCAGTCCTAGCCATTTAGGATAATGGTTAAAAATGTGCGTGAGTGGTTAATGTCCCCATCGTGTTTGCTCTGCAGGGGTCTCCGGGGGGTTTCCAGCAGGACGACTGTTTCGGGTCGCTGGGGTGGGTTAGTCGATTACCCCCGACTCTTTCTGAGCCGTCCGATTTGACTGGCAGGCAGCGGGGAGGGGAGAGCGGGGTACACAGGGGCTTTTTGGTGCATGGGGCCATTATTCCGCCTGATGACTGAGATAATACGAGAGAGTGTCTGTCTCCTCCAAATGTCCTGTGGTTCACTTCCTCCTTCGATTTGCATGTGTCTGCTTTTAGACACAAGGTCATGAGTGGGTTATGGGTGGAGGGGGTTGGGAGTTTTGGGATTGTTGCACTTTGCAGGTTGACGCTTGGTCAGATCTTACATGAGCTCAAAGTGCTTTCTGTGGCATTTTGAATACTTTTGTACACATTGGAGCTGGTAACATGTTAGCGCATTAATTTTAATGAGACAGCAGCATAATGTGTGTGTGTTTATATATATATATAAATAAACTATTGTGACCCGCTATGTTGTTGTCAATTATTGTCCAGAATAATGTTAGATTTAAGACATACAAGGCATGTATGCTAATTTCTTACAGTAACAATCAACACAAAACACTGCTTCACACTATAATATTTTCTAATGAATGTTCTTACGTGTTACTTACAGCACGTGTGGTCGAATGTTTGCTCCGTTGTTGCTAAAGCAGGCCTGGTTTTTCATAGTTTGTTGTGTTTGGAGGCTAACGCTAACTCTCCCATTCAAATTCCATTAGTGCTAACTCCTGGCCTGGTACCGGTTTATGGAATGCATGCGTTTTGGAAGGATCTACTCACGAGGTTTACATTCAAAGAACCGGATTAGGTGCAAACAAGGGTCTACGAGAGGTAATTTAGCTCTAAAACTCTGTAGCTATACTTGCAAATAAAAACATTATACATATAACCGCAACTGTCACGTTAACGCAACGGACCAAAACAAAACTAAGTCAAATCTATTAGGTCAGAAAAGTAAATGGAACTCAGTACTTCCCATTTTTAAAGGTAAAACTCATTATTTTAAAAATGTACTGTTTTGGTCAGTTTGCTCTCTCAACATATAAACTTGGAAGCAGTGCTGCCCGGTCGTTGAGTGGTTAAGGGGGCAGCACTTATGCCGGGCTCCATGTGCAGCCGGCTGCTGCGTTGTGAGTATGTCCTCCTTTCTCTCATCCCCATTTCATGCTGAAACTGGCCGATAGGCCAAACTTTGAAACAACATTGTCCATCTGCTCCTAAAGAGGATTTATTATTTCATTGCATCCATAGATTTATATGGACCATTGGAACTTCAAGGGAAGTTTTCTCTAATGCATTTTTCTCCCATAGAGATATAAGAATCAGAGTCTTGTAATACATTTTTTTTTTCTTACATTCTTACAAAACATTTCAAACTGATACCTCTAAATTTAAGTTCCATTCTTAATCACCTGCAGTGTCTGGTTTTGAATAGTTCTTGATGAATGACATTCCGTGACTCACCTCAGATAACGTTGTATTTGCAGTGACAGATGTAGAGTGAAATCTAGACGGGTAATTAAAATGTCCTGTTTTACTTTGAAGCCACCAATCCTCTTGTGCAGTTTGACCCTTTGAGGCTCCTGTAGCAGCCTGAGCATACAGTGTACAGCTTGTGCACCCCAGGGACCCCTAACCCCTTTACTGTAACAAACAACAAGCTAATGCTACGCTAATGACATTACAAAAGCCTGCTGGAGACTGAAACCAGGCCAGACTAGACTACATATGTCGAGGGCTTTAAACACAGGCTTTTTGGGGTTAAGTGACATCCTCGCCCCTCCTCTTCCCACTGCAGTGCCCCCCTCCATGCTCCATTCTGCTTTTGCCTTTGTATCAAGACAAATAAGGGGATTTGGACAGATAAAAGACGGGCACTTCGGCTAACACTTGGTCTTGTGTCCTCTGCCATTATCTATAATAGTTGCTTTGTAGAAATGAGTTTGTAGAGGGTTTTGTTCACATGCACACAAAAAAGTTGCATAAAAATGTGTTATTTCGTGCCACTCATGGTCAAGGGGATGGCACACATGCCTGCCATGTGGAGCGGTCTGCAGCTTTGTGAGCTCTTGACAATTTGCTGCAATGTCCTTTTTTCAGTCTTATCCACATTCCACGCTGCACTGTCCAGTCTAATAAAGTCTGAGGGCCAAAAAAACTTTTTTAAGTAACATCGTTGGGGAGTCATTTGTAACATCTACTTTTTATTATATTTTCTATTTAATTGTGGAAACACCTTTATTTTTGATAGTACTGGTTCTTTTTTCAAATGAAATTATACTTATCAAATGAGACAATACAACAACAAAAAACATACAACATTGATTTCCCTAGGGCAGATGTGAGGAAGTGAGGCTGCCACCCCAACATCCATACTATGGCAACGTGGGTGACGTGTCTTGCCTAAAGACACACCAATAGCTGGCAATGAGGTAAAGCTGGCAATGTTTTTTTTTAATATACATATATATATATATATATATATATATATATATATATATATATATATATATATATATATATATATATATATATATATATATATATATATATATATATATATATATATATATATATATATATATATATGCAAAGTTGCCGCCCTTTAAATGTCTCAAGATTAAGGCTATGGTACGCTTGATTGTGTCCTGTGCATTTGACCCATGCTTCAGTTCCTCTGGGTCCTCCTCTCTTCAGGAGCAGAGGGCCCATCACCAGATCATCTTGAGCTGGAGGATTTTACTTCTGGTACATTTTTTGGGTTGAAGTGGGAAACCGGAGCCCGGAGAAACATGCAAACGCCACACAGAGAAGCCCGCCTGGCCAAACCCACAAACCTCTTGCTGTGAGTGCCACTCTGCCACCGTGTAAGAGAGGTAGAATTTTGACATTTAATGAAAGAGTGATGAAATATTTCAAAACACATTCAAATGTCAGATTGAAACGAAATACTACTACTGTATTACTGTGTAAGAGGTGGGGGACAGAAGTGTCCTGGCTAAACTCACGTCTATGCTGGACCATGAGTCTCACCCCCTGCAGGACACTCTGTCCGCTCTGGAGAGCAGCTTCAGTGACTGATCCACCATCGCTGTGTGAAGGAGAGGTTTCACAGGTCTTTCCTTCTGCTGCTGTCAGACTTTACAACAAACACTGTTAGTCCTGAACGTGTCATTTAGCTTTCATAATCATGTGCAATACTGTTATACTCCTGTGCAATACTGTTATACTCCTGCAGTACTGTTATACTCCTGCAATACTGTTATACTCCTGTGCAATACTCCTGCAGTACTGTTATACTCCTGCAATACTGTTATACTCCTGTGCAATACTGTTATACTCCTGTGCAATACTGTTTATACTCCTTCAATACTGTGACACAATGTCAATCATCCCTGTGCAATATGTAATAAGAGTGTAATTTTTATTATTAAGATTATAAGTTTTTCTTTTTTCTAAGTTATCTGTTTTTATTATTATACTGTGCCTAATCTGCTTCTGTACCCTTTGTTGCAACCCGGAAATTTCCCCATTGTGCGACAAATAAAGGTGATCTTATATTATCTTATCTGTTCTCAACTCACATTCCATTTAATCTATTTTTTAACAGCCAAAATCACAACAGCGGTTGCCTCGAGGTGCGACAGTGAAAAACTCAATAAAAACAGACCTTGCCTCCAATCTATGAATGTGTGAGTGAGTGAGCGAATGAATGAGTGGACCATTGATGTAAAGAGTAAAGAATAAAGAGTCCAGTGGAGGTAGGAAAACACTATATCAAGTTTATTTAATTGTTCTTATTTGTAACATTTACAACAAAACATATATAAAATTCGCCAACATATCACATTCATTCTTTTTTCTGAATCTGTCCCTCTACATCTGCTTGACCTTTCACCTCCTGGATCTTTTCCAATACAGAACACACAAACATGTACTTAACAGCCTGACACTCATCTTTGCCCTGCTTAAAAACACCTATTTTCACCGTAAAAGACGGCAAATGTCAAGCCTCTCCATCCACACCACAATGAGGCTCTGATGGCGGAGTTCTATATTGTTTTTGGTCACATTTTTGCGACAGAGCAAGGATAGATAAGTGTCCATTACATCTGAAGGTGGCGCGTACATAGAGTTAACCGCCCGTGTTATTATATGTGTCTTTATAAAGAAGCCGGGCGACAGGAGGAGGTCACTGGCCCTGTCAAAGCGGTCACAGCTCTCAATTAGCACCTCGTTCGTGGAAGATGGGCTTTAGGGAATTCTGCTGTTATTGTGTCCAAGTAAATAAATACTTTTCTAGAAATAATGTTTCAATTGTGACCTGGAAGAACCGGCCAGAAGAAGTGGGTGTTATGGCAACAAGTCAGGTATGCAAAAGCTATTTTTTTTATTCATGGGTTTTAGAATGTGAAGAAATTGCTCGATTAACACTTTAAAACAAAACATTATATATTTTAAGAGGGAAAATAACCTGAAAATGATCGATAAACAAGGAAGCTGAAACCCATGAACAGTCTGTAGTCGAGTCGGTCGGTCTCTGAAGTCGGAAGTTGGACCTCAGCGAGTCGTTTTCTAAGGGATTCTGTGTTTAGCGATCAAGTCAGAGAAAAATTAGCAGTACATTATAGTTTATGTACTTAAACTAAATTATAAAAAAAAACGGGAAGTGCTCAAATCAACCAAAACAATGAACAAAGACTTAATTCATTCAAGAATATTTCAGGAAACTAAGTAGTTACTCAGCCTCAATCATTCTTAATAAACAATTTGTTCAGTCTAAATAATTACTTAATTAATACGTCAACCTTCAATCCTAACCCTAACTCCTTAATTAAGTAGTTACTAAGTATGAATCATTCTTAATAAACAGTTTGTTAAGATTTTGTTCATGCTTTATTAAGGTGTATTTCATAGAAATACTGTGATCTGTGATACTGTGCGTTTAGCTAAAAGATTGATTGGTTCAAGCCTTCCCTCAGTCAAGTGATGGGGCGGAGTCAGTGCAGTCACATGACTCTCAGTTGAATCTCACCTTGACCTTTTCCTATTCAAGTGATATTATCTATCTGTGATCACATCTTTTTGCATATTCCCGATCATCAGGAAACCCTTCCCTGTGCGATTTGTCAAAGATCACTGCGCCCCTGTCCCGTCTCCCGGCTGAAGAAGACATTACGCGACATCTTTGATTGACAGCCGGTGCTCTGTGGCTTAGCTGCGAGCGTGCTGGAGGCCAAGATAAGAACATCTATCTGCAGCTTCTAATGGCGGGCCGGGGGTCATGAGGAGGTCTCCTACAGGAACCAGCCCATCTGAACGTGGAGAGTCTGAGGACCTGCTTTCATTCATGTTCAAACACCTGTCTAGATCTGACCTCTGAACCCAACGTGACCCCGGGGTATCACTACAGAGGTGCGGGGAGAGATAGGCTTGTGGTCAGAAATCTGTTTGGTGACACATAGTAATCAGGGTGGAGATAGCGTCTATAGACTGGATAATACACAAAGAGGATTTGAGGACACGTTTGGATTGAACTTTGATCTGTTGGGCCTTTTTGGGATAAATGGCATTGCAGAGTTACGAGGGGTTTTGGGTTGACCTGGAAACTAGGGCTGTAGTCGACTAAAGACAAGTTCTGTGCATCGATTAGTCGGCCAAAAGGGAGCGACATGCCCTCAAAGCTTTTCAAGCATTTCTCTGATCAGACGAGGCATCTGACCCAACATGCACTGACAAGACAAATACAAATACTTTTACAGAAAACAAATGGTAAACAGCGTGTTCATCAGTAACAGGACGGATTAAAATCACATATCACGACTAGCTTGCTGCTTTCTGCCGCGATCCAAATAAATAGACGATTTTATGTGCGATTTTAAGCCGATTTACCTCTCCACGAGTTTGGGAGCAGCGATTCTTGTAATGTCTGTGAGGTCAGTGTGATTCTGTTACCACTATCTGTCTGGTCGCAGCTCACAAACCTTAAATTGTGAGGTTCCAACAACTTTAGCTCGGCCAATCAGAGCAGCCAGTCAGTGCTAGGCTTCGTTGCCCAGTGCTAACTCTTAAACTTTAGAAATAGCACGAGTGAAACCAACACATTCTTCATCAGCGCTACAGTGAGCATAATCACCTCCATGGTCCACCTCCAGTGAATATAGTGTACTCCTGTGTCCTTTATAAGCAGGTTTAATCCACACACATTTCTTCTTTTTGTTTTATTTTCGCTCAGCCCCAGAACGTTCCATCACGTGACACTTGCGCTCTGACTGTAACAAATCTCTACCCAAATCAGCAAGTGAGGGGCGGGGCTGTGGTTCATGTGAGTGATAGTAAGACAAATAATAGTTGAAAAATGGTCTGCAAACTTTGTGCCACATTTTATAATCGCAGACAATGTTACAGTCTAAAGCAGAGGTCCCCAAATCTTTTCCAGTGAGGGTCACATAACTTTTCCCCTCAGTCATGGGGGCCAGGGTCAGTTTATAACAGATCGCAGGGGTGCCTAAAAGTAAACATTTATTGTTTACCAGAAAGCCACATATAACCAAATATTAATAACCCTTTCTGAGATCACATAACCCTCTCTGGGTTCGTCACAGAAAAAAATCAACTCAGGAAATATATAATACCACTATTTGTGAAATCAGTAAAAATCAAATAACCCTCTCTGGGTTCTTCACAGAAAGAACGTTTCTGTTGTCCCGTGCACAATTTTAGGTAAAAGTTCAGCTTCAGTTGTCGGAGCAGAATCTCTTAAATGACTCAAATGAGCATGAATAATGCGTCTCTGGTATTGTTCAGGGGGCCGGGTCAAATGTGGAGGCGGGCTGAATCCAGCCCCTGGGCCGTAGTTTGGGGGACCACTGGTCTAAAGTGCTACTGACTTAAGACTCCATCGACCAGTTTATCGACTGAATGAAAAGCACTATTGGAAATTTATCAACTCCATGCTCAGATTATTTCATTGGTGCATGACAGATTAAACTACTAATTTCTCTTAAACATTACAATTACACAAAATATCTTGCTACGTGTTTTTATTTTATTTTTTGATGTATGTAATTGTATTTCTAGTTGGACATGGACAGCAGCAGCCACCGTATTTGGAACATTGTCGACACAATGCTGACTATTAGGTGATTCAAATAAATATTTTTTTGCCTGATCTTTGATTACAATATCCAGACAATATTTTCCCAAAGCATCAGGGATGTTCTAAAATGTGTCTGTAAAGTCAATATAACATGAACAGACCATAAAAAGTGTAAGAATATCACTTTATACTCTCTATTTGGAAGATTACACGACAATTCGGTCACTTTGCGGTAATTTTTAATCATTTTATACACTCGATATTCCAATTTTGCCTACCTCCAAAGCAATAGCTGCATTATACATTTTTTACCTACTACTTTTGTGTGCTTCGTATGCATCTTTTAACTGCTGGTCACTAAGCTCAGACATGGCTTCCAGAATCTATATATTTTTGGCTCGAACTAAGATTATAAACATCAGAGAATCCCACTTGCTTCAACAATGAATATTACGCAACCAACGGTCTTTGTTTAATTCTAGCCACTATATT
Source organism: Chaenogobius annularis (assembly GCA_015082035.1). Taxonomy (NCBI): domain Eukaryota; kingdom Metazoa; phylum Chordata; class Actinopteri; order Gobiiformes; family Gobiidae; genus Chaenogobius; species Chaenogobius annularis. The sequence continues at coordinate 606,600 of BJKM01000071.1, read as the reverse complement.
ATCTACCCAATGAAATCCCAAGTACGAGACCCTGGAATGGATGGTATTAGTCCAATCGGCCCAAGTATTAGAAACCCATAGAGTTCCTAAAATATGTTCCATCCAAGAGACTCGCCCAAAGAGATACAAGCTTTAGAAACGTGTTCAAATCCTCTTCTTGCTATCATCTTTGCTCGCTACGTACAAGATTTTTATTAAATTTTTGAACTACGAACACGACGTCTGATAATCCTTTAAATGTCTTTGCGCACACCTCCTAAGCAACTGGCACCTTATTAAAATATGTAGATTAATTTCAGCCTTGCATACATTCGGGGACGCCGGGTTGGCTCGCGTTTGTAATCTTCTACTTTTTTTTTTTTTTTCTTCACATCCACGGGCCGCTTTGTCAATTAAATCCCGTCAAATGAAGGGGAAGAGTCGCATTCATCTTCATCGCCTTGTTTTCCGCTCGAGCGATCATTTTCAGGGAGGAGGGGGGTGTATCTTAAATTGGCAGCGTTTTTGGTGGAGTACCACAGATTGGGGATGAATTTGCGTTCTTCAAATAGACAGCGGTTCAATACGGATCTGGCGAAAGGAGGCCGAGAGCTTTGTCAATTACAGAGCGCGTCACGTCGGCACAAATGTCATGTCATTCCGGATGAGAAAATGGTATTAAAGGAGACAGAGGTAGAGTGAGATCTCGTGGAATTGAATGGTATTTATGTCACTTTACGTTGGGAGGTTGATTGATGTGCACTTTTCGCTTGATACGTGTTTGGATTATATCACGTTGAAATGATGTAAAAGAGAACAATGCTTGACAAGTTAAGAAGGCCAATTATAGTTGTGTAAATATCAATTGTCAAAAGTAGGAGGTAATAGCATAGGCTGGATCAATAATTGGAGAAAAAAAAAATGACACTATAGAACAGATTAGAAGACACATTATGCTAAATTGACTTTTTGGAGCTTTTCATCATGTAATGACATTGTTCCCTCATCAAAAACGTACTATTAGCTTCACTCAAGCTTGTTTCATGAATGCTGTTTATGAGCTTGTCTTCTCTGCTCCTTCCCAGAGCCCCACAAAAACACTTGCTTTCAAATTTCCCAAATTTGTGACATCACCCAGCGCTCTCCTGTCCATTAATCATCGCCAGGCTAATTTCTGTCCAATCACGTTCATTACAACCTTGTGCTTACGTTAAACGTCAGGGATCTTCCCATGGTATTTCCCCGTAAGAGGGAATGCCTTACTGAGAGAAAATCCTGTGTCTTTGTATGTTTGCATTATTTAATGTTCCAGAGCATGATACACCAAAGTAAAGGGAATCAAGAGCATGTTTAAAGGTCAAAAACAATACACATCGTACATAATATATGTCCTTTAGCATGATTGTTACTGACACTTTATTACAAGAATAAAATAACAAAAGGAAGCTTGGAAAGAGTCGGACAACACAGTAGCGCAGCAGTTTGGAGGGTCGATTCCTGGGTGTTGCGGATGTGGAGTTTGCATGTTCTACCTGTGTCTGCTCCGGGTTCCTTCTGGTTCTCCGGTTTCCCCTACCACTTACATGTGCAATAGTTTGCTGGTGAATGAGTGAGAGTGAATGGACAATGGGTGGAAATGGCTACATCATGTTTATAATGGTCATTAACATGCACTGTCCCGACCAAATAAACAAATTGTAGGAACATGTTTTCCTCTGCTTTTGACCAATCCTTCAAAGCTGCTGGGGCATCTCCTCAGGAGCAGAGGTTGCACTCCATCTCCAGATCTTATGCTAGCCTTGGTCAGGACTATCTTCGCCGGAGGATTTTACCTACTGCTCATGTTTTGGGTTGATGGGGGAGCCACATGCTCAGCACAGAAAGGCCTGGTCTGGAACGGGGATTGAACCCGCAACCTCCTTGCTGTGAGGCCAGTGTGAGCCAGCTTTGAGGCCCCAAGTGGGATGCTAATGCCAAAAACAATTGGCAGTGCTCAACTGCAGTCTACAAATATTCACTTTGGAGCAACACAGGAAATCCAATATATGAACTGTTGCATTTATGATAAACTATTGCCAATCCGTTTCCAGGTTACAGCATTTGAATAAAGATGTATTGAAAAAATATATTTTCAGTATTTATTACATTTATTTACTTATTTATTTTTTCAATTAATTTTTTGTAACAAAATCGCAACAGCAGTGGCCTGGAAGGCGACCGTGAAAAACAGATTAAACACTCTTAATAGGAAATTAGCAAATGGATAATGTCCCAGCATCTTTCGACCCTCCTTCTCACCAAGGAAAAACTACAAAAAGTTACAACAAATTCTGCAGAATGTGTAGTTTGCAGTCACTTGACCCTTTCGTTCCCCTAGAACCCTTCATGTTCAGCCCGTGTCGGCCTGCTCGGCCTGCATCAGCAACTGTGTGTCTTCTCTGCCAACCTTTGAGTGAGCTGAATGAGGCCGCGGAACAATGATGTGACAATGAGGTCCCCCCACACAAGGGCTCTTTCTCATCCGCACAATAACACGATTTAGTTTAATTAAATCTGAGCTAATAGCCAGTGATTGAGCCCCACTTCTCAGTCAAATCAAATTACCCGAGCCCACAGACAATGCAGGAGGTCTGGAGAGGTCAAAGAGGTCGCCTGAACAGGTTTGGATCGACCCGTGTACAGGAAATCATGATGCTGGAGGCCATACTGAGAGATACATTGACTCTACTTACATAATAATCAATAATGGAGAATAATTTGAATGAACTGCTATGTAAAGTCTGGCAGATAAAGAACAGTTTGGGATTTATTCAATCAAGAATATAACATACATAGACAAATGAGTGAGGTGCAATACTGAATGGATAAACTCTGACGTCAGAAGCCTACAAGTGAAGACGCCAGTGATGTGAAAGTATGAGACCTTTGTATAGGAAAATATCATATCCAGACCCTACACTGGTGGACAAGCGGGGGACTCGGTCTCTGACAGGCCACATTTAAATAAAAGGTTTGGTTCTACTTTGTTTTTAAACTAGTTGATTTGTAATGTGATGGAGTGATAACCTGTAATAACATGTGATCACTTTGTACTTTTTTATGTTTTCACGCCATTACACCCTGTGTTGCACAGTGTGATACACCATGTGTTACATTATTACAGGCTATTACACAATGTATTATGAGATCATTGTTATTACAGATTCTAACACATTTTTTATTCTCTTGTACAGTGTCCTTGGGTGTTCTGAAAGGCGCTTTTAAATAAAATGTATTATTATTATTATTATTATTATTATTATTATTATTGATTTTGTGCTATTACAGAATGTTACACATTGCATTACTTGTTATTACAGCTTGTTACACAGTGGTTCACAACCTTTTTCTCTCAATAACCCCTATTTTACCTGCCAGTGTGTATGTGAGCCCCTCCAACCTGACTTTTGTGGAATAATAACATTCTTTTATGGTTAAAAAATATGTTCTCTTTACAGATATGCAACTGTTCACCTCCTGAGGCCCCTAAGGGACCTGAAGGATGGGTTCACTTTATTAGGACTTCCATGACATTTCTGCACACATTACTGCACTTGTTACAAGTGTAACTTCACTATATTACATAACACTTCATAAGCTGCTTTTCAAAGAACACATTTAAGTGTAATCATTATGATGACCATGCATTAGTGCTTTAGACATACATCGTGTGTATGACTCCGTCTTACTCAAGTTAGACTTTGTGCTGGAGTTTTATTTTCTTACAGGAATTAAAGTTAACTTTAATATACACAGCGCTGGAGCTCCAGAGTCTGACTAACTACTCTCCTCGTTTCCTTCACGACACCAAACTTCCTGGGTCCAAACTTGGTCCAAAGTGCGTGGTGGTTTCCATGAGTTTTCAGTGGGAGTTAGAGTCAACCTGTTGTAGTGTGACAGCTATAGCCAGGGGGCTGTGCTGCCTGCTCCCTCTGTGTGGAGCATTCAGACCCCCGGGCTGGGATCCACGCCTGGGCACAGAGCTGCACTGACAGGGCTCCATTCACCTCCCATCAGCACTTTTACACCCCTGCGGCAACACATTACCCACCCACACGCCACACACCTCCACCGGGGAAAGTTACACCAAGAAACTCCAACTGTTCTTCAGCGGAATCGTTCAGCTGTGTGTGATAAAGTTTGGGGAACTGTTTATTTATTGATATATCGGTAAATGTGTCAAGAAGGACATAAATGATTCTCAAAAAGGAAAAAGTAACTAAGGATTTACACAAAGGTCAGTGTCATGGCTGACATGACAATTCTATTACAGCCCAAAGTAGCAGACAGCAGCTCGACTTTTCCTCAATAAGAGAAATTGCCCGATATTTGACAGGAGGAGATCCAGGTGCCAAAGAATAAATATACTTTGGTATCGGTGAAGTTACAAGTTCACATCTGTGGTTTCTTGCATTTATTTTTAAAACAGGAAAAACCCAACCACTATTCAATATTGTAATAATTTCATTTGAACGAATCCCTGTGCTCATATTTATGACTCAAATGATTGATCAGTCTGGTTATATGTTAAAGACATCTCTCAACACTGTCAAAAGTATCGAAAATCAGAGAGCAGTAGAGAAACTAGATGCTCAAGTATCAATCCAAAACAAGTCACATGAACAGGACAACATTTGGCCTCCTGAAAAGTTTTAGAACGATCTTGAGTTTGATCAGAACTAGTATAAAAACATTATTTATAATTTTGGGATCCAAATCGGTATCGAGAATCAAGTATATCCTTTAGTATCGGGTTTGAAATTTTAATATTGGATTTTCCTGGTTAAATAAAGTTTAAATATAAAGAAAAGGATTTGTATTATACATATTTTTTGAACAAAAAAGCTCTAAATTCCTGAATAAAAGACACATTCTGCATTATCTGTACTGTTATTGGCCTTTAAACATTCTCATGTGAGTGTCTTTCATAATGTATATACTGAAAGCAAACATTATATAATATCTGTGAGGCGTTCCCTCATCAGCATTTTGTGTGAGCATGGGGAAACAAACAAAAGCTAGCTTGCCCCGATATGCTAAACTGGGAAAAGTGTTTTTTGGAGGCACAATTCATCAAACAAGTGTGAATGAAGCTAAATACAGCTCCAGGTATGTTTGGGATCAGAGAACAACGGTGTACTTTAACTCTTTCCTTGTGCTTTATTAAGGCTAGTTATAAGAAAGTGTTAAAACCACAACTACTTGAAGGTCGTTTTTAGTGGAGCCCATACGTCTTGACTCGTTCAATGTTAGCTATACTCAGCTAATCTGGACTTCCTTGGGTGGAACTCGGCTGGTGGTCTGGGGTTGTGCGGAGGTTAGCGTGCAGGCAGATTGGTCCGGACAGGAACAGAGCAGAGCTGAGAGAGACAGGATTAGAGCCGCTCATGACATTTGGCACAACACCCGACGGGGCGCGGGTAATTTAACAGTGAGGGGTCAAAGTTCACGGGGGCCTGACCTGAACACTGCTGCTGCTGAGGAGGAGGAGAGAGGGCAGAGGAGAGGGGAGAGTGCCATCTTCTGCTGGAGCAGGGCAGGATATCACCCCCTGGATGTAAGCTGTTTAAAGGAGTCAGTCATGGTAAATACAGGTCATTCATATGTGAACGACATTATCATTTTACATTCTACGTCATTCATCATCATTTCATTTCCAACAAAACCCTAAAATCTAAAAAAGCAGTGAACACACTTTTGATTGTGAAACAAAGTCAGACATGTCATCACTGAATAAACATTTTATTGATCATTGTTTAAATAATGTGTACTAATGTGCCATTAATATACTGTCGCTTCCATTGATGAGTGCAGTCAAGGTAAATCACAGCCCTTTAGACCTGTAGAGTTCAAATGTAGGGATGTCGTGACATCATATTTTTGTTACAACTTTTGAGAGAAGAAACATCCTAATTTTAACAATTACAGTTTCTGAGATTACGTGTGACTGTGAAATCTGTGAAATCTTTAATTTTCTTTATCTCAATTCATCAATTTTGTGAGCAGACTTTTTGAAAGACAAAATAATGTGAACGTGACAAAAACAGCCAGATAAAAAATTACTTTGCATTTACATTTTTTTTTTTTCAAACTATGTATAATGCTTTCATAAGAACAAGCTTATTAAGGCTCTTGCAAACATGTTAAACAAACAAGGTATTATAAGCCATCTACAAATGCTAGTAATTGATTATAAACAAATAACAAGTGCTTATTAATGCCTTATGAATAGTTTAATGGGGTACTTTTCAATTATTGCAAGGATATTTTCTTGTTTCAACGATGCTGATGTTTACAATTCTCAGAAACGTTCTAAAGGATGTAACCTTCACAAAAACCATATTTTCATTCAAATACTATTCCGTTTAAAATCTCAAACCACTCCACATACCTCCTGGTGTTCGCGTACCCCTGGTTGGGAAACACTGTTCCAAATGACAAACATATGCTGTTTATTTCTTGAACCTTGTGCGTTCAGTAAAGTATCTTCTCACTCTAACTGTCACTGCTGCTGTCGACCCGAGCAGACCTCATTTCCTCCCTGTCTCCTCACTGTACACTTCCCCTTACCCACTCCTTATT
>BJKM01000070.1:1639119-1700446 GCA_015082035.1 Chaenogobius annularis | reverse complement strand
GTTAAATTTACAGTTGTAGTGCCGAAAGTGATAGTGCAGTGAGTGGTTGAATAGTTTCAGTTAAAGTGGCAGGTGCTAAGAAGTGTTCATGAGTCCAACTCCAGAGGGAAAGAAACTATTCTTGTGGCGGGAGGTTCTGGTCCGGATGGACCGTAGCCTCCTGCCTGAAGGGAGTGGTTCAAATAGACCATGTCCAGGGTGAGAAGGGTCAGCTGTGATCCGACCTGCTCGTCCCAGAGCCCTGGAGACGTACAGGTCCTGCAGAGATGGAAGTCTGCAGCCGATCACCTTCTCAGCAGAACGCACAATGCGCTGTAGTCTCTGTTTGTCCCTGGCTGTGGCTCCAGCGTACCACACGGTGATGGAGGAGGTGAGGATAGACTCAATGATGGCCGTGTAAAACTGCACCATCATCTGCACTGGCAGCTTGGCTTTACTCAGCTGCCGCAGGAAGTACATCCTCTGCTGGGCCTTCTTGATGAGGGAGCTGATGGGGGGCTCCCGCTTGAGGTCCTGGGTGATGGTGGTGCCGAGGAAGCGGAAGGAGTCCACGTTGGTGATGGGGGAGTCTGTCATGATGAGGGGGGCTGAGGGGCTGTGACTTTCCTGAAGTCCACGATCATCTCCACTTTGAGCTGGGAGAGCTTGTCCTGGAGCAGATCAGGGAGGATGGTGTTGAATGCAGAGCTGAAATCCACAACCAGGATCCTGGCGTAGGTTCCCGGGGTGTCCAGATGCTGCAGGATGAAGTGGAGTGCAAGGTTGATGGCGTCGTCTACAGGCCTGTTGGCTCTGTAGGCGAACTGCAGGAAGTCCAGGAGGGAGGAGGTGAAGGACTTGAGGTGGGGCAAGAACAGGCGTTCAAATGACTTGCACAACAGGGGCCAGAAAAATGATTTGAATAATTTCTGTCTAATCTCAAAACTATCCTGCCTAGTAAAACCTCTCGAGAAGCTCATAAGTAACCAGGTGCATGCGTTCTTAACCAAAATATTCAATTTTAAATAGCCATTCTGGATTTAGTCCAGGGCAAAGTACTATCACAGCTACTATCAAAGTTATAAATAATATTGTTATTGCATTGAACAATCATGAAGAATGTGCTGCTGTTTTTGTTGATTTGTCAAAGGCATTTGATTCAGTAGATCTTTGTATTCTCTTGTATCATCTAGATGCTGTTGGGTTGGATACAAATTCTAGAAAATGGTTTGCAGATTACTTTACAAATAGAACAATAGGCCCACCCCAGTTTCAATGGGCCATTAGCAAGAGGTCCCGCCCTGTGGGCAGGGCTCTCACAGAGTAGGGTAAAAACAGGAGTTCTCAGACTTGTTTCACTGATTGAGAATGACTCTTGGATGAGAGTTGAAACGTTTTTGTTTTTCTAAAACAGAGTCCAGATGACTACAACTGAATCTTTTTCGACGATGGAACACTCCTGGACGAATGAGGGATTACACCGACTTACAAATAGAGCTCAAACTGTTTCTGCTGATGGCTTCAGTCTGAATTTTCTTACCTTTATAAAGTAGTTCCTCAAGGCTCTGTCCTTGGACCACTGTTCTTTATAATTTATATAAACTCAATTGGGCATAATCTAAAACACAGTAGCATCCACTTGTATGCAGATGATGCAATTCTGTATGCTAAGGCTTTTCTTCTTGTGCTCAAGTGATTCAAAATATTCAAGATGATTTTCACTCCATCCAAAAAAAACTGTTAACTTAAAATGATTAATGAATTTAAATAAAACAAAATTTATGCTGTTCTCCAAAAGACACTCTAGTGACCCAAAAAAGATCTATTCTTGCGCTTGATCATAGTATGATTGAGCCCCATGAAGTACCCATTGCAAATACTTGTGCGTCTGGATCAATAAATTCTCCTTCAACAAACACAGAGACTTTTAAATTAAATAATTTAATGTCTTCTATTGATTTTTAAGCACTGGTTAAGGACTTCCAGCAGTGCCGGTGCACTTGTTTTATATAATCTTATCTAATATTGTATATGTAAATGTGTTTTTTATGTATTGGTAAATTGTATTGAATGTTTTATTTTGTTGTAGTATCCTGTGTTTGTTGTTTTATTTTGAAATCAATAACATGACCTTACAAGAAGTAGTTTAGAAAATGCTCTTTACCAAACAAAGGTATTACGAATGTGGGTCAAATGATTCAAAATTATTAGCCTGGAAACTCAAGGCAAGGCAAGTTTATTTGTAAAACACAAGTCGTACACGAGGCAATTCAGTGCTTCACACAACAGGAAAAAATGCATTAAAGTAATGCAATATTTTTTAAAAAAATCAAACACATAACACAAAAAAACCCAGACCACGACCAGAGAGCAAAACACAAAGCCAAAATACAAACATCAACTACACATTTTAACCAATATAAAAAGTCCATTGAGTCGCTCAAATTTGTCCTTTTCCAAATTAAGTTAAAATGTAATTTTGTTTATTTGTCTAATATCTGTTATGTCAGTCCAGTCCTTGATCGTCAGGGGTTTTTGTGTCTTCCATTTCTTTGTGATGGCCTTTTTCCTCCTGCCAAAAGAACATTCCAAAGGTATCCATTTATTGTGTCTGTGGCAGGAGTTCTGAGTACATAGTTCTAAAATCGAGTGGAATGACAATGTCAAAAACAGTCTGCAGTGCATTATTAATTTCAGTCCAATATTTTTGAGCAACAGGGCAGTCAGGGCATTTCCCTGGGAATACATTTTTCCAACAAAACTTTCTCCAGACATGTGATTTTGTAGTCCTAACATATTTTCCCACTCTTCATCTGTCAAAACTTATCTTTCCCATTTACTTTTAATATAATTAGTAGAGTAGCTGTCCAGATTAGCAATGCATTGATACAATTTAGATATTATTCCCCTTGAAAGGTCTGATTTATAAGCCTTAATAAATATCTCAGTCAGTGGGTTATAATGCTTAATTATAATTACTTTGTTTAACTTCCTGGTTATAATAATTCCTTACATGCAAATAGTTATAAAAGTCCTGTTTCTCCAAGCCAAAGGATTCTTTTTACATATCAAAGCTTTTCATGTGGTTATCTTTTACAATCTGGTGAAAAATCCTCAGGTAAGATCTATTTGGCACAAAACCTTGGTAATAAGCAAACCAGTTTAAGAGTTTAACATCTTTGTTTAATTTGTATGTTTTGATTAACTCTTTCCATCTTGCAAGTACAGAAACCCAGGGTTTCTTAGCTTCCTCCAAATAACTCAACCATTCACATCCGTCAGTAAGGCCTGTGCAGGAACCCCGGTACAACATTTATCTCAGTATTTTTCCCTTGAGCTTCATACTTTGAATCACACCAGTACAAAAATGCTCTGATTTGAGTTGAACTAAAGTAACTCTTCAGACAAGGCAAACCCCAACATCCATTTCTTTTGACAACTGTAGAGTTTTAAATTGGATTCGAGGTCTCTTGCCTTGCCATACAAATCTTGAGATTGTGTTATTTCACTCATCTAACAGGAAAATCGGAAAAATCAATAATACGAGCTCCCCAGCGTGACCCCGAGCTGAACTCCGGAGGCGTCAGCTCCTCAATACACACAGGCCCATCTCGGCTGGATCACAGCTCCTGCTTCTGGGTGTATGAACATATATTTCACTGTTTGGCTGATAAATTAATCTTAGAATCAACATTAACTCTAACACACTAGATAGATCAAGAACAATCATATCTAGTGTCCCATCTGTTATCGACTCATTTGTATATACCATATTCAGATTTATCTGTTTAATAATTTGGTCAATAAATAAACCACTTTGGTAAAGTGTTCATTCATTTCCAGAAAAGGGGTCAATGTCACGGTTACGTTCTCATAACCTTCAGATTAGTGAGCTTTTAATTTTTAATAAATAAATTAATTGAGATATTTGATTATAGAATTATTTAATGCCTTATGAAGGAGTTATGTGGGGCACCATGCCCCACATAACTCTTAAACTATGATAATAACCATGCAGTGTGTCATGTTTTAAATCATGATCCAATTCTTTAATCGAAATCAACTCACCCTCTTTCATAAATGGGAGGACATGAATAACATGGCAGTTCTTGTACTAGTAAAAATCACTACAATATAGTAAAACATAACCTGCATAGCAGGCAATTTTATGCTCTGTCCCATCATTTGTTTCCGATTGTCTAATATATAGCCAAGTACAAAGCAAACAAAAGGGGGGACTAAGCACAACCCTGCCTTACCCCTCTTTCCAAAGTCAGCGAGTCTGTCAAATGGCCACTACTTTTAATTCTTAATGTTGGGCCATCATAAAGAGCCACAATATATTTTATTATTAAATCATCTATTTAAAATTTTGGTTAGCACTTTAAATAAATAAGGCCAGCTAACAAAATCAAAAGCTTTTTCAGCATCCAGACTTAGCTTTGTTTTTGTTGTTTTGTACAGGATTCATTATGTGTAAAGATTGTCTTATGCTATCTTGTGTTTCTTCTGTTAATAAATCCTGTCTGGTCATTGTGAATCCCGAAGCACATGGCGCCCATTTTCAAATCACTTCTCGAGGTGCCGTGGACCGCAAGGACTGTGATTGGTTGATCTACCAGGACTATAAGGAAAACCTATTGAATACAGCTTAGACCTGATGAGGTTTGGCAAAGAAATATTTTCACATGCCTAATGTGATACGTTTATTGTGCCAGTAAATATATAAATCCAAAATAAAGCACGTGACTGCAGCGAGGTTGACGGAGAAGCATAAATCAGCCTTTTCTGGTTGGCTGCCGTGTGCGTCGGGGAGGTCTGCATAGATTTGACGGAGAAGCATAAACCACTCTCTGTCACTTTAATAAAAGTCACGTGACCAACACTTTTTCTGTGTCATTTGGCTTTGTTCGTGTCAGAAGCGACTAAAGTCTGTCGCTGTGTGGCTTTGTTTTGTGTAAATATTTGCCGGTTCCTCTTTAAGGGATAATTGTGATCTTTCTTTGTCTCTAAAATCCTTGAAAGAGTTGTAGTTAAACAGCTTTGTCACCATCTACAGGACAATAACTAATTTTAAGTTTTCCAGTCAGGGTTCAGAGCCCACCACAGCACTGAAACTGCACTAGTTAAAGTTACAAATTATGTGTTATTAGCTGCTGACGATGGACTGGTCTCAATCCTGGTTCTATTGGACCTCAGTGCAGCGTTTGACACCATCGACCACAACATTCTACTGCAGAGGTTAGAATGTGATGTAGGTGTCAGAGGCCCCGCCCTAATCTGGTTTAAATCCTCGGATAGGTACCAGTTTGTTAATGTAAACCAGAGCTCCTCACCCAGTTCTAAAGTAACCTACGGTGTGCCACAGGGTTCAGTACTCGGCCCAACTCTGTTTACTCTTTATACGCTACCGTCAGGTAACATTATTAGAAAGCATGGCATTGACTTCAACTGCTATGCAGATGACACATAGCTGTATTTATCAATGAAACTCGATCAGACCGATCAAGCAGATAGACTTGGATGACACTTCATTATCTGCTTCTTAACCCTGAAAAAAACGAGGTCATTGTACTAGGCCCTAAACATCTACGAGACGCTTTATCTGAGCAGATAGTCACACTGGACAATGTCAGTGTGGCCTCCAGCTCCATTGCAAGAAACCTTGGAGTCTTATTTGACCAAGAGCTCTCATTCAAAGCATACATAAATCAAGCCTGTAAAACAGCCTATTTCCATCCGCGTAATATAGCCAAAATCAGAAAAATCTTGCCTAAAAGCGATAATGAAAACTTGTCCATGCGTTTGTAACATCTAGATTAGACTACTGTAACTGCACCTTACGCCGGTGCTTGAGTCTCTTCACTGGCTCCCTGTTGAGTTTAGAATCAAATTCAAAATCCTCCCCCTGACTTGCAAAGCCATAAATGGCCTGGCCCCATCCTACCTCAAAGATGCTATAGTACCTTGTCATCCAAACAGAGCACTTCGCTCTCAAAATGCTGGACTTGGTGCTCTTGGTGGTCCCAAGAGTCTCTAAAAACATAGTAGGAGGTAGAGCGTTTAGCTACCAAGCTCCTCTGTTGTGGAATCAGCTTCCTGTCCATGTTAAAGAGGCCGACACACAGTCTCTTCATTTAAGACCAGGCTTAAAGCGTTCCCCTTTGAAATGGTCAGGCCAGTTAGGAACAGAAATAAAAACCTACGGTTCCCAGCTATGCTGCCCTAGGAGCAACTATGCTGGGGGAAGTTTGGCAGCTTGAGCACTATCCTCTGCGTCTTACTGCTTTTCTATCAAACAATATTTAATTTGACTAGCAATTTCTTCATCTCTTTTCCTTCTTTTTCTCCCACTTCCCCGACGGGAGTGAAGCACATCGATGATCTCTGGATCCAGATGTTCCTCAACTGCCTGGAGGAATAGTCTGCCTGGAGAAACGGTCTCTACGCCATATATGAACGGTTCTTCATCATCCTCGAAGAATTGGTTCTCCTCCTGAGTGGGTCCAGCTCCACCGTCTATCTGCAAATTGAGACGCGTCTGCCTGTCCGTCCGAGAGAGTCGGATCTCTCCTTCACTGTGGAACTTCTCCAGGTTTCTACTTTTAATAATAATGTCTAGCATAGACATTATTTCATGTATTTAAACAGACCCTTAAGAAGAAGCTGTCTGTTACAAAATAATGAAGAGAATTTTGGGTCCGGGTCAGGTTCTGACACTGGCATACATGTCTCGCAGTGCATAAAGACAAATGAACGTGCTGGATCTGCGTCTTGTCGCAGCGCTTCATTAAACCAAACCTGCCCATGTGCGCTGTCTGAAGGAGTTTTCTCTCAGGTTCGATCGCTGTTTCATAAACCCATTCAGAGGATCTTCTCTGTCATAGACACAAACTGATGCATATAGAATAATAGGTAGACTAAACAGCCTTTCTCCAGCTTCTGTTAAAATGTGATAATCTCTCTGAATACAATTATTTTAGGCTTAAAGATGTATTTGCTGACTATTTCCCGAATCAAACTATTTCCTGAACCAAACACTTCCTCAAACTCTCTTCACTTCCGCACCTCTCTACGAGTGTCGTCCTTTCCCTGTGTTTCCAGACTTTACAGAACTTACAGGAGGGTCTCACTTTGCGTGGAGATAAGCAAAATTCTGCGCTTAATGGAAGTTTCATAAATACCAAGAATGGCGCAGAGCCATTCTTGGTATTTATAAAGCAAGCAAGCTTTAAAAATGAGGCTCCTAAAGTTAAAGTCACTCAGTTTGCATTGCTTTGGTTTTGTCAAGTCAGAAGTTACTCCAAAACTCTAGCCTGCTAGAATCCATTTGAACTTACTCAGAGGAGAAGGCCCAGCGGCATTGAAGGATGGGTCGAATGCAAGAGACAGATTTCGCTACGGGGACAATAAAGTGTACCTTAACTTTAAGCGTATGTTAATATGTTGTAGTGAAACGAGTAGTCTGACCTGTCATGCACGTTAACATATTTAGCCTCAGAGTATTTAACCACAGAAAAACAGTATCAGTTCTGTGTTCATAAATCACTGTTTGGACATAACATGAAACACAACGTTGACACAGTTTTTGTTTATCTTTATTTTGAATATGACAGAACACAAAACAAAACATTTCAATAAAAAGCAGAATATAAAAGAAAAATATAAACATGTTGACAAGTTAAAAACCTGTTTAATCTTACCCTCGGCTCGTCTTCATCTGCCCATGTACCGTATATGCTGTTAGAACACAATCTGCCACTGTCATACTATTATATATCATTTTAATCACACAATTGGATACACTTTGGATAACATAAATATCATTGCTTTCAATATTACATTTAATTTTTTGTCATATTGGTTTGCATTGTTCATAGTTCAACAAGTTATTACGATGTAATTCTTTGTCTCTGTACTTTGTAAAAAACATTTGTTTCAAAATGGACTTTGGATTTGTGTGAGGTCATTTCCAGTTTCCACATTTCCTTTGTGTGGGCTTGCTTGGGTAACAGCCCTGTGAAAACATTAGCCGTGGTCACTTCCACCACTGTCCCAGCTCGGCCTGTTACGATAATGACTATATCGACTTAGCATTCGATAGGTAAAAACATGCACAACGACATTTTGAGACTCGATAAACGTGTGTGCGCGTTTGGCTGCACAAGCGGCATTCACGGACCAAAGGCTCAAAGACTGAGCCACGACTGCCACAGTCTACGGCGCACGTCACATCAGTTTACATGTTTTTTTCTCCACCACAAGGGTAATTACACATTAAACTGTTACATGAACAAGTGCAATAAAAGTTTTCTTCTCGATGTTCCAGCGACATAAAGTGAAAGGTAACAGCCTACTGAGTCAAACTATCAAAGCAACAATTTGAAAAAAAATTATGTAATCTGATCCAAATAATGTTCTCCGTCTTGTTTGGTGCGTTCTGAACTGTGGATCTTGATCCAGCCGGACTTGAACAGAAGAAAATTGACTCAACCCTTAATTTGGTTGGATTGCCTTCGTTCACTTCTGCCAAGAATCACAGAGCCCAGTGTGTGTCTGATGTTCTGAGTCGTTGCAAAAACAGAATTCTCCGTTTCACACAGCCCATGGCCATCTTTAACTTCAAATGAACATTAAAAAATGCAATACATATTGTTACACTGATACAAGGAGATATTATTGCTTAGAATTATTGCATCGGTAAAATGCTGGGCAAAATCATATTGCGATATTAGAAAAAATACAAATAAAAACTATCGTGACTGGCCCAGTCCCAGATGGATTTTTTGTCTTACGTTAAGTCTGTAATGGTTTTTTCCTGTTTAGGCTGGCATATAAACCACAAAAGTGGCATATTAACATGAGCCTTTGCATGTGCTTCATAGGTTTTTCCCCAGCATATTCTCATGTGTTCTGCCAGATTATGTGTCTGGGCAAAGATTTCTAACATATTGAAGAGCTGAAAGGTTTTTTGTCAGTGTGTGTTCTCATGTGTCGTGCAAAAGGACTCTTTTGGGCAAACATTTTATTACAGATTGAACAGCTGAAAGGTTTCTCGCCCGTGTGTACTCTCATGTGTTTTACAAGATAACCCTTCCAGGCAAATGTTTTTATTGCAAATTGAACAGCCAAAAGGTTTATCATCTGTGTGTACTCTAATATGTTCAGCAAGATGACCCTTCCGGGCAAATGTTTTATTGCATATTGAACAGCTGAAAGGTTTATCATCTGCATGTCTTGTCATATGTTCTGCAAGATGACGCTTTTTGGCAAATGTCTTATAACATACTGAACAGCTAAAAGGTTTCTTGTCTATGTGTATTTTCACGTGTTGTGCACGATAACCCTTCGAGACAAATGTTTTATTACAGATTGAACAGCTAAAAGGTTTCTCACCTGCATGTATTGTCATATGTTCTGCAAGATAACCCTTTTGGGCAAATGTTTTATTACATACTGAGCAGCTGAAAGGTTTCTTGTCTGTGTGTATTTTCATGTGTTGTGCAAGATAACCCTTCGAGGCAAATGCTCTATTACAGACTGAGCAGTTGAAAGGTTTCTCAACTGTATGTATTGTCATGTGCCTTGCAACGAGACACTTACGGGCAAAATTTTTCTTACAGATTGAACAGCTGAAAGGCTTCTCTCCTGTGTGTATTCTCTTATGATATAGGAGACCATGAGAAACTAGCAAAGTCTTTCTTACAGATTGAACAGCTGAATGGTTTCTCTCCTGTGTGAACTCTAATGTGTCTTTGCAAATTCTGTTTAGTCCCAAATCTCTTTGTACAAACAGAGCACTGGTGTTTCTTCTTCTCAGCTTCTTCGGCTGCTGTTCCTGACATGGATCCATTGTTTACATTGGTCTCTGGAGCAGACTTGTATTTTGGGCATAAACCTGAGTTTTGTGCAGCTGTGCTTGTGTTTCTGATTTGGACTTGGTTGGAGTGTTCTCCATCAGCCTCTGTCTCCATCTGTGCAGCTGAACCTCTGAGTGGAGCTCTCCAGTCTTCATCACTGTCAGTGTCAGAAGAGTGCTCTGTGTCTCCCTCAGTCTCTGAGTGGAACTGTGGCTCTGAGCTGATGTCCTCTCCCTGTGTTTCCTCTTGCTTTGGGCTCAATTTTGTGTTTGTTGGAGAGAGAGGATTCTTCTGTCTTCACACAGATGGCACTGGACTCAGGGACGGAGCTGAAAAGAAATAAGTTTATAAGGGTTTCTACAGGGGTGGTCAAGTCAAATTTAAGGCTCATTATTTTGGTCATTTTTAAGAGGATTTTGTCAAAGACATACATTCAGAATGTATTAAAGAATTCCAAGATCCAGGAGGACTCAGAAAAGTCAGAAAATTTACACTCTGAAAAGTTCCTGGAATCATCAAAGTCCGGGCTAAAGTATGATAAATAAAACAATACAAATAAAAACGACATAATCACATATTAGCCTGAAATACCATTGATAATTAGAGTTCAATTAAAAGGCTAAATCGCATTTATTTTCAGTGTTATTCACCGTGTCGTTCTTTGGTTTGTGCTTTGAAGATATGAAGAAATGGCACTACACAGCCTCACGGCTCTACAAATATATGAGGCTCTCTGAGTGCACAACAAACGACCACGCGACTTTTGGTTAGAGACTAGAGCGTGTCCCAGGCTAAACGGGCTAAACTAATGAAATGTCGCCCAACTGATTCTATTTGTGATCACGTCTACTGTCATCATTCCTCTCAACCAATCAACCTCTGCAACTGCAGCTCAAGTAAAACAGAAAAATCATGGCAGAAATCACATCTTAAGACCAGTTGAAGGCCTAAAATTATAACTTTTACATTCAAGACTTTCAGATCTTTCAATAAAAATGAAAAAACTTGCTTACGTCATGAATTAAATTCCAGCCTTTGACCATTTGCCAAATGTATGTACCCTCTCTTTATAGACATAACATAGACATGATATATTCGCAGGTTCTAAACTGCAGACCGCCGCATAGGGCCTGTCTGCGCGCGTTCAGCCGCGTTTAGATTCACTTCCTCATTAAACGAATTTCTCTTTGAATATTAGTCTGCTTATAATAAAACACACAGCATTTTGTAGCTTAAAATACAGAGACAACTGTCCACTGATGTCTTCTTCTACATGGGCCGCAGGGTTCAAAGCGTGGGGAAAAAAGTAGCGGTTTAAAGTATGTGTATATATGTACACACACACACACACACACAAAGATTAAAATACTTCTTAAAAATGGCCACAGGAGATTAACTTGATTTGGAAAATAAATAAAAATATGTGTGAAAGTGTTTGAGACTCACATTTGCAGCTGCTCTTCCTCCTGTTTGATGCTCTGTTCTTCTGGCTCCTCTTTAATCAGTAGAGTCTCTGGGATTTCCTGTTTCAGATCAGGACCAGGACCAGGACTCAGAAACGTGAGCTGGACACCTGCAGGACACAAGGCAAGGCAAGGCAAGGAAAGTTTATTTGTAGAGCACAATTCGTACACAAGGCAATTCAAAGTGCTTCACACAACAGGAAAAAAATGCATTAAAATCACAAAGACATGGCAGAAATCTCAAAATAATAGTTCAAGACATAAAAGAGAAGAGTGCAAAGAAAAGCATTTCAGTCATATGCACAGCCAAACAAAACAGTTTTTTAGAAGAAATAAATGCGTTAACTCCTTATGTAGACTCGTCCATTGGGCAGGAAGATTTGAATAAATAAAATCTAGATTTTTTTTTTGCACACTTTAACGAGTGTTTGCGTTTTTGTGTTTTTGCATCTTGATTCAAAGGCCTTTGTCTTTCTATAAATCCTCTATATACCAAACTATTGTCTCAGTCTAGCTCATACTGAACTCCATTTAGGAGAGTGAACTTGATTTTGACTTTTAGGGCCGTATTTTGTACCTGGAGGTAGCGTTAACGGGAGCATTTTCCAGGGCGCTATTTTGCAATCTTGCTGACCTTAACGCTGGCGTGAAAAGGCTGGACTTGGCCACTGGAGGCTGGGTGGGATGGTGCCTGTCCATATATGGTGACAGTGTTGGATCCAAGTACTGATAACTGTGGCATTCAAAAGCACCTCCTGTTTGTGTGACGTTTGCTGTCATGGCCTCATATACAGGCAATGAAAGTGAGCAACAACATTGTTTGATTTCCCGTTTTCAATGTGTTCCCAAAATTGAAAAACGACATTTAAATAAATAAATAAAACTGAAATAAAATCTTTAAATGCCACCTCGGAGCGTTGTTTCTTTATGTAATTCACCTTTATTTTTATTCGTTTTATTTTTAACACTGGGATAAATTATATCAACTGAGCAGTCTGTGATAGTAATCTCCATAGCAACGGCGTGAAAACAGTTGTTGGGCATGCACATGCGACTGCATGAGTTGCTTGCAGCACCACACCATTACGCACAATTGTACCAGCTTTAAGCAGACTGGGACAAGGATTTTGGGTGAATGTGATGTGAATGTGTTTTGCAAATAGACTTTCCTCTCTGAGCTGAGCACGAGTCTGTACAGTCAAGTCTGGTCCAGACCGGGCAGTACCAGGTGACGAACACATGAGGTAGAGGTGTCCAGCAAAGAGCTGAGTGTGTAACGGTGCTGCACTGTTTACGTGTGGGGGAAAAATATCCACATAAAATGTGACTGTATTCATTATTATATAACTGATCATTTGTGTTATTTATGCCCATGAAGGTTGTTTATTAAGATTATCTCGTTCATATGGGGATTGTAACACGACTCCAGTGCACTAGTTTTTGAAGTTTATTAGTTACGATTCTGGTCATTCACATAATGCACCAGACCACGCCCTCAAGTTGCTTCACTCTGCCTCATATTTTGGCAAAATCACGCCTCCCGTTTAGAATTCCACACCCTGCGCCGTCAGCAATTGCGTCGACTGCAAGATGTGACGAAATGAGCTGCGCCCACATTAACGCTAAGACCGGGGGCACAATACGGCCCTTAATATCACATCACGGTTCATTATAAATGAAAGGAAAACAGAGCTGAGAACATGCTTTTAAAAAGACACTGGAAAACTTGACTTGTGAGATGATTGACTATTAAGTATGCACCTATAAAGCACCCATTTATTAAATAGTTCTGTGTGAAAGTGAAACAAATAATGTATTAGATCAATGAACTGGCTTTTAATGTTTGTTCCATGTTTATTGAGATGCAAAATTAATACATTCATGAAGAGTTTTTAATAGTGCCATTTTGACTCTGTAAATGAGATATAAAATTGTTCTAAGGCCAAATATGTTTTCATTGGTTCAGAAAAATACTTTACATGAAAAAAAATAAGTTTGACCCTCGATACAGACACGATTCAAATGTGAAAAGAGGCACAAGGATCTGCATTAACATAAATGCAAATAATCCCACTGTATTACAATGATTTATTTAATAGAAAACATTTCGGCGACATTAGTGGGCTGTGCTTTCACGGTAAAGGGGTGTGTCTGTGCAGTCTGAGTGAGGGGAGTGTGGTTCCAAATCCAAGCTCTGAGCGCTCTAATGAAGGAACCAGTGAAGACCTCACCCAGTGTTTATGGAAGACCCTCCTTCTTAGTCTCCATCTCACGCATTATTATGTTTGGGTAAATCTCATTCATGACTCACTTTGCATTGTCCTTATATGGTGAAATAGAGGCGTGGAGTGAGGCCGAGTCATGTGATTTCCGCTCCAGGTGTGAGCCGTGAGGAGGAAATTAGTTTTATAAATCTGAACAATTTTCTGTGTGTGAAGTTTGGGTTTCACATGCATCTTTAAATTGGATCTCAATCTTTTTAACAATGTGATTCATATTGACACAGAACAAATCAATTTGCTTTTCATTAAATTGATTATAGTACAGTTAATGTAAGTCTTCTACGTGGTACACCGTGACTCTGTCCATCAATGTGGCCCTCCTTGCCCTCCTTGCCCTCCTTGCCCTCCTTGCCCTCCTTGCCCTCCTTGCCCTCCTTGCCCTCCTTGCCCTCCTTGCCCTCCTTGCCCTCCTTGCCCTCCTTGCCCTCCTTGCCCTCCTTGCCCTCCTTGCGGCCCCTGGGGCCATAATCTATTGCGTACATCCTTCGCACTGCGTTCTCCTGAAACGTGGTAAATATCATATTCACGGTGTGTAGTTTCCCATAGGCCCATAATAATAATAATAATGCATGTAAATTCAGGTTGTAGTTGAATAAATAACAAAAAATATAACAGCAGGCATAAGTGACGTTGTGCATTTGAACCTTATGGCCAATATTTTACAAAAAAGGCATCTTGAAAACAGCTGATTCTCATGTTAAGTTTCACGTTTGTTTTCCGCATATACGGCACAGCACAGCACATGCTTTTACTGCACGTTTATAGAGGAGGAGGAGGATTATGGCAGATTGGATAATATTTTTTGGCTGAATTTTACACAGACTCTGTTTGGCTGCATCTTCTCACTGGATTTTAATCATGCGACATTTACTTGTGGTTTACACGTTTACCTGGACCGAGGAGGAGGGTGATTACGGCCAAGTGTTGATCCTGTCTGTTTTGGCTTCAACGCAGACAACAGACTGTGACGTGGATTTACGCACAGCACAAAGGCCTTATGTTTTCGAGTGGCTAAAAGGACAACTCTGTACCTTCAGTTCTTCTTTACCGGTAAACTGATACGCTGGGCTTAGTTTGGGTCAGTGTAGGCTTAGGTTAAACATTGTGCCGTTTGTGCAGAATGCTCAGTCATGCACGTCTGTGCTGTGTAGTTATTGACTCACTGACGAGATTCATTTAAAGCCAAGACAAAACTCCTCTCTGCTCGCGAGCGAGTCTGATGGTAGAACACGGGGAAAGTTTCCTTAAAGGGCAGAAGGTGTGAAAACATGCAATAGATCATCATTAACAGTAACTGTGACAGTGAAATTACACCAGACATGTGCGCGAAACTTCATTCAAATGTAAATTGCAGTTACTGAGTCACTTTAGCCCTTTTGTGGTTTTTGTGTTCATAGGGCAATATTGAAGTTACCGCAACAGCCCTACTTTTTATGTCACTTCTTCCATTTGCTTTCCCGTGCCGTCCAGTGTATTTTTGACCTCTTTCCCAGTGTATTCCATAGTAAGTTTTAGAGTTTCCACCTGCAACCATTCTATTCTTTGAATTGTGGCAAAGATGGGACATTAAGAGGCAACAAATCATCATCTGTGCTGGCCAAATTTGATTTTGATTGTCGTCCACAGCCTTTTGTGCATACGAGTCAGGCTCACCCACACAGGCTGTTCATTCAGACAGCACAACGGCCCTACGTTTCACACACAAACTTGCTCAAGACCTTTCAGTATCTCAATAAAGTCTTTGTAGCATATGAAAGCCCTCTTTTAACAAGGTAAGCAGATTTCATACAGAACAAGGTGCCCTTACGGTGTCTCACACAGGCACAGCCAACATGCACTTCCAACTTGGGTGAACCTAGCGACATCTTGCTCCCTGGGGGCTTGGCTCCAGCTGGTTGATCCCATTTGGATTTCACAAACTTTTAACTCAGTCAGAGCAAGTCGATCAATAAATTACTTTTAATTAAGCAGTTGCATTTTATCCAGTTTAAAATGTTATCTCTGTCAATATATAACTGTATTGTAGGTTCAGAAAATATAAAATGTGCTTTTTTTGTTAAAAGTGAATTATATTAGTATATATATTGCTCATCTTATCCACAATTTTTTTTAATTTATGCCAATTATATGCAATTAACGAATTGCATCCACTATTTTATACTAAAAAAGATTCCCATTTACTTTAGCATTGTTTTAAAACATAATCCTAAATTGATCTAAAAGGTTTCGTCTGTGCCTCAACCTGACTGTAAATGTGAGCAGTGAAGAGAGGGGGCGCTCCAAACCAAATAATGGTCAAAGGTTTTTGTGGATGTCCCTTAATTATTAGTGGTAGAAGTCAGTCAGAGCTATATTTAGACGTTTTTCAGAACAAACATGCAGATAAGCTCTAATATATATATATAAAAACATGCAGATAGCCAATTAAGTTGAGGTTTTTTGAAAAATCAAAAAAAAAAATACTAAATACCTAATATTACCTCAATATTGAATGAAACATGGTTATTTTCAGTACATTGCCATTTCCGGTGTATTTGTATCATAATCCTCAAACGGATCATAATATAGACGGACGAGCTGAGCCGTGATGAGACTCGGGCACTGCTGTCTATCAGATTGTCTGTTTAGAGTGGGCAAACATCCTCATGGGCTTTGTGAGTGTGGGAATCCTGAAACTGTAAATCATGTTCTGTTGCCATGCAGCGAATAGAAGAGAAGGAGCTCGCTGACCTTGGAGTAAATGTTTTTTTTCATACAAGTCCATGTTTTTCTCGTATGCAAAGCAAGTTGAAAAAGGTGTTCTGGCTTGTATTCAAGAATCTGACGGCGTCTGTTCATAACGGTGGAGGGCAGCATCGGGACTCGTAGCGTACAGCCTGCCGGAAAGAATTAGAAGAGCTGAGCCGTGGCTAGCTGGGCTAGCCGCTGATTAGCATCAAGCTCGGGCTGCGTATTCCCGTTCTCTTGAAGTCCGCACTTTTTGCCTTCTTGCGTATAGAGAAAGGGCCGAAGTCGGACACAAAACTACCCAGGGTGCACCAAACCACACCGATCAGATCTGTGCAGGTCTTGCTTATCCCGAACGCGCCTCACTCATTTTCAAAAGTGGGAGGGACGTTTCCTCCCCTTAATGAAAGGGTCAGACGCCCATGATTACGGCCTTTGTGCAGCCCAAACTATGCCCCCAATATTGAAAAACTATTTTAAAGCAGCAAGGAGCAAGTTCTTGCGGGGGCGGCGTGACGCGGACGAGGACTGATCATTGCCGTTTGGTCGCTTGTTGCTCTCTGAAACTCGCTCGAGGGTTTTTTCCCTGCAGTACCAAAGGACTGGCCACAGGTCCAACTCACGACAGGTTTAAGCTAGCAATACCATATGCGTTTATTTGAATAGATCCATGAGTCCAACTCACGACAGACACGCGAGCATTACAGCAATCCATATATTTGAACAGATCCGTGGCTAGGATACAGAAGACTTCCATGTAGCACAGAAGACTGAGGCTAATAAACAAGACTCACCGTCTCTGTTCAGCACGACCCTCGGGCTCAGAGCTTTCAGAGCCGAGTCCAGCAGCTCCTGTTTCCTCTGGTTCTCCTGTTCAGAGTGACACAGTTCCTCCTCATTCTCCGCTGTCGTTCTTTCAGCAGCCGCAGTCAGCCACGCATTCACCAAAGTTCTCAGCGTTTGGTCTTTGGACATTTTCACAAAGGTTTTTGTGAGTGGCACGATGTTCGAAACAGGCTACTAAACAAGCCCCCGGAAGCCAAAATGGCGCCCAATGCAAGCCTATGGCGTGTGCTCATTGGCGCATGTCTCCAAAAAAGTTCCCTACTTCCGCGTTACTTCCTGAATAGGGAGTCTAGTGCCTCCCCTTTTATGACGACATCGCCATGTCGCTTTGGCGTCGGGAACGAGCACGGCGACAGCAGAACGAGAGAAAGACTGTGGACAGTTAGAGCGGACTTTTGGAGTCTGTGGTCTTGAAATGGTTACGAAATGTATAATGATGAATTGTTATATCTATCTATAAATATAAAGGCATCATGTTGTAAAGCAAAAATAATGGTTTCTTTGCAGAAAGCATGAGCTGTGAACTCATGAATGCTTCTTTTTGTGTAGCTAAACGTTAGCTTTTGTTGTGTGAACTGTGTAATCATTCATTTACACTTCATATTGAAATGACATAAAACACAATGTTCGTGTCTCGTTTGTCTCGTCTTCTTCTGTTTGGTTTCCGTCCGACACGCGCTCTTCTGATGATCGTTCACGAGGAGTGCGTGCGCGGTCAGAGCGCGTACATGTTCGCCGTGACGTTAAAAATTTGATTTTTAAGGATTTTAGAAACGGTAAAAGAGTGAAATTCCTTCTATTTTTAGACTAAAAAGAATTTCGCACTTTCGGTAATTTTACAGGCCGAACTGTTGAAATGGTTGGTGCCTGAAGCTACAGTCCCGCGGAGCAGCCACTACTCAATTTGGATCGCGGACAGAGGGGGCGTGCCTTATCCAGTTATTATAATAGATCCATGCTCCTAAAGGCGAAGAAGGTTCTTCTTCGTTTATATTCATAGCGGGCTACAAACCAGGGAAAGGGTTTATGCCGCCACCTGCTGTATTCAAATGATCCTACTGTACGATCGGCTGTTTATCAGAATCAGAAAAGGTTTGTTGCCATTGTCAATGGACAGGATTCAAAGACTAGGAACTTGCTTTGGCATTAAGGCGCAACATACAACAATGAATAATAATAATAGTTGCAAAATATATTTTTAAAAAGACAATGCATAAACATTTTTTTATTTAAAACAAAACACTTGGTCTGAATATACCGTACTTTTCGGGCTATACAGCGCTCCTGAATAAAAGCAGCTCCAACAAAATGTACAAAGAAACAAGAAATTGTACATACACACGTCGCATCTGTCAATAAGCCGCAGGTGCCCACGTTGTAACATGAGATATTTACATACTATATGTACGCCGGTTGTCTTTTGAACCAGGGCTCTGCGCCGGGTCTAATTAGACTAATTTCTCAGTGAATATGAGTTGGATTGTAATAAAACACAACATTTTGAAGCTTAACAAACAGAAAACACATCACAGCTGTCCCTACTGTCCCCTCTGTCCTTGATTACTCAGTGTCTGTGTCTTCCCATCTGGTTCATCTGCTCCTGAGCTTAAACTTAGTGAGTGAGTGTTACGTTGTAACATGAGATGTTTACACAAAAATACGGTCCATGGTAGTGATGCAAGAGTCAGGTCTGGCCAAGAAAGTCTCATTTCAATGCGGCAGGTTCTAAACTGCAGACCGCCATATATCGCATGTCCGCGCTCCACGTGTGTCTGCGTTTCGCCGCATCTAGATTCACTTCCCCATTAGACTAATTTCTCTGTGAATGTGAGTCTGATAGTAATAAAACACACAGCGTTTTGAAGCTTAAAATACACCACTATCCACTTCTTCTACAGCGTGTCTGTATGACTGCTTGCGCTTCCTGCTAGAGTCCCCCCGACAGGTTTAAGCTAGCCGACAGGCAGTTAGCCAGTAAAAATCTTTAAATTAACCGCACCGTTGTATGGGCCGCAGGGTTCAAAGCATTGGAAAAAAGTACCAAAAAAGTAATAGTGCTATTAATGGTTATCGGTCTGAATAATAGTTAAAATGGCAGGTGTTAAATGTTCATGAGTCCAATGATAGAGAGAAAAGAAATGGTTCTTGTGGCGGGAGGTTCTAGTCCGGATGGACTGTAGCTTCCTGCCTGAGGGAAGTGGCCCAAAGAGTCCATGTCCAGGGTGAGAAGGGTCGGCTGTGATTCAGAATTTTCCAAAATCCAAAATTTTTATATTGATATTGGCCTATAAATAGTCAGAACTGCTCACTTCCTTTTAACAGAGGTAGAACAAAAGCTGCTTTCCAAACTAATGGAATTTCTTTGGTTTTGATTGAAAGATAAAACATTTTCTAAAATGGCTTTGTAATAAATTACACAGCCAACTTCAGAAGGCATGTTTCTATCAGATTTGGTCCTTGGGTTTTTCTGTGATCTAATATAAGACTTAATCACTTTCCAGAATGTATATGGATCATTTAGGTTCTTGGTGGTGACAAACAAAGAGAGAATAATCAATATAAGAAGTACATTTATTTACAAGCCATTTGAAAACAGACCAATCAGTGGAAGAATCTGTTTTTCTGGCCTTGTCCATGTTCTGTTAAGATCATGTACAATATCTGCCAGTTCAGGTGAAAACCAAGCATTCTCTCGCCCCTTCACTCTGCATCTCCTTATAGGGGCATGTTTATTTTAGAATTTGCATATATATTTCTTTCAAAAATGTCCAACCAAGCTCTACATCTGGTAGTAGCCCTGAATTTTCCTATTTCACCATTGACAAATCATGATGAAAAGCTTGATCAGTAAAATGTTTAAGATTTCTCTTACAAACAATGAGTGAATGAATGTTTGCATTTTTACGAGCAGCAACAACACGATGCTCTGCTGAGATTTTCCTTTAAAATCTCCTTTTCACCAACAAACTGAGGAACAAGACGCTGTAAGAGAAAACTAAACTCAGAAAAGGCAAGGGAGGCGATGCTTTGGGAACTAAATAATTAAAACTGAAGAACTATCTGTCCCCACACGCTAACAATACTAATACTAGAGCAGCACCAAAGCGGGGGGCCAGCCGCCACCCACACAGCTGAGTCCAGTCTCCAGTATGGATCACCAGAGCCCGCAGAGGACAGACGGGACAGAGAACATAATAACTTTACAAGTAGTCATTTGCGTGAATTGCAGCGTGATGTGGCATCGCTGAGAGCTGAAGTCAAAGCAGCAAACAGCGAGCCCGGATTCGCAAAAATTGAGGCAGACATACTGTAGCTGAAGGCGGCTGGAGGAGGAGGGGGCGGCACACGCTTTGCTTTGTTTCAGTTTTGTAGTGAAGGTTCAAGAAATATTGATGAAATATTGCCAAATGAATGAATGAAACACTATTATGTTGACAATTGTAACATGTTATCTTGAATTCATCAGGCATGTTGTGCTGCTAAATGGTACATGTTTTGTTTAATTCAACTGTTTATATTAGAACAGCTCATTGTTTTGTAATGACGCACCATACAGTACATGCTATCGGCGACATATTGCTCTACAACTTTATTTAATGATTGGTCTCTGAGTGCATTGGATAAAGTTTTTTCCCAGAGAAAAGCTTCCCCGGGAGAAGCAACCTGTCCCGAGGGGACGTCCCCAGCGGGGTACGTTCGGGACTATTACAAGAACTGGCAGGTTCTATGCATCGAGCCCCTGCTCATTGAAGATGTGGAGGACCTATTCGTATTTGGATTCATGATAGCAGGATTCCTCCTAATTGGGCTCGGAGTCGCCTTGGTCTATCGGAAAATTGGGAAGACAGAAAAATTCACCCGACAACTGTCTGACATCAACATGAAAAGGTTTTTGGATTTGAGTGAAAGAATGAAAGGACTCGAACAGAGACTTGAGCACAGCACGGTGCAACTCACTGATCTGAACCGTAACATCTTATTTCGGACCACGGAGATGCAAAAGACTTTGGGGGATTCAATCAAGGAAATGGGAACTTTTCGCCGTCGGACGGAGTAACTCAATGAATTGAGCTGATCGCACACAGAGGACCAGAAACGATTGGATTATTTGATCGTAAATCATTGATCAACAAAATGTATAAAAAGTACTTATTTCTCTTTTCGCTGCTGTGCCCCTGTATCTCTCTCCCCTTTCCTTATCTGGGCCCGGGCTGGAGAGCAACAGGCGTGCAAGGCCGTGCTGAAGACGCAGACACTTACACAAAACAAGATTTTGGCCTTCACTCACCGTCTGCACATCCCACATCTAATCTTTGTGTTATCTTGTTTGTGTCCCATCCCCCAATATCCACTGAAATATCCATCACGTTGACCTCGTGTAATGTACTCAATATGTGTTGTTTATCATTGTATGCCTATCGCTGAAACTGTTTTTCATTTTCTAAGAGTTCAAGTTCCCGAGTAGGCGCTACGCGAAAGCGAGGCGCCCCGGTGGCCGGTGCTCTTTATGCATGTCTCTCATGTCGCATCTGTCATCAAGTCACGTTCCTATGTTGTGAATTTGTTCATTGACAATGGCAATAAATATATCCTGATTCCTGATTCCTGATTCCTGATTCCTGAATGACAGATGTTTGCGTAATGGGATTGAATGAGATTCATGTCATGTTTTTCATGTTGATACTGTGCCTATTATTGGTACTCTGGATAATTGTTTAGATTGTTACCGGTAACTTGAATGTAAATTTTCCTTTTGACCTTGTTTACAGGTCAGACCACGACTAACTCTTGAACTATTTGATCTAGGAACAGCTTTTCTGATTTATCCTTGGATTACGGTAATATATCATGCCCAACAAAGGATTATATAAACTGAAATACATTGGTTTCGGCTCTGGGCAGAGCTGGTTAACATATTTAGCCTCAGAGTGCTTGACCAATATTAGCTGTGTCTTCATAAAGAAGAATGAAAGAACATGAAACACAACGTCGACACTTTTCATTTACAGTATACTGATTAATTACCTTTATTTTGAGGATAACACATCACAAAAACAAGTGAAAATCTACTTAATCTTACCCTCGGCTCATCTTCATCTGCCCATGTACAGTATATGCTGTTAGAACACAATCTGCCACTGTCATAATATCACCATTATCATCAACTACCTACATCATTTTAATCACACAATTGGATACAGTTTGCATAACACACATATCATTTCCTTCAATTTTCTATTGATTTTTTTGTCATATTGGTTTGCATTGTACATAGTTCAACAAATTATTATAATGTAATTACATTCCATGACTTTTACATTATTTTTCTCTGTACTTTGTAAAAACATTTGCTTATATTTGTTTCTAAATGGTCTTATGTTTGGACTTTGTGTGAGGTAATTTCCAGTTTCCACATTTCATTTATGCGGGCTTGCCTGGGTAACAGCCCTGTGAAAACAGACTCGATAAACGTGTGTGTGTGCGTGTTTTGAATGCACAAGTGGCTTTCATGGACCAAAGGCTCAAAGACTGAGCCACGACTGCCACAGTCACGGGTCACTGTGTAGAAGAGACAACAGTAAGGCAGCAGTGAACTACCATAAATGCCACGACCCAAGCGCTGATTCCACATCATGCAGCTCCGCTCTTCTGCGCTGTGCCACAAAACACCTCCATTTTAGAGTACAGACCCTTTCTTTTTTTATATGTTTTGTCTCCTCAGGGCTGCAGAGCCCGGAGGAGCTCGAGAAGAGCATGCAGAGAGCTGAGTTTATGAAATCAAAGTTCTCCATTAAAACCGAAATAACCATTTATTCTACAGCAGGAGTGCAAATAACTCAAATAACTCTATTGTATTCAGGGATCACTCTACGGCAAACGTCACGTGACGTCAGTTTTTTCTCCACCACAATAATGTTCTCTTTCTTGTTTGGTGCATTCTGAACCGTGGAGCTTGAGTGGACTCGGGTGCAGAAGAAAATAGACTCAATCCTTAATTTGGTTGGACTGCCTTCATTCACTTCAGCCAATCACATAGTTTCATTTAGTTTAGCCAGAAGAGTCACAGAGCCCAGTGTGCGTCTGATGTTCTGAGTCGTTGCAAAAGCAGAATTCTCCTTCACACAGACCATGGCCATCTTTTACTTCAAATGAACATTTTTAAAAAAGCAATACATATTGTTACACTGATACAAGCAGAGATTATTGCTTTGAATTGCAAATGCAAAATAAGATTGTAATATTCAAAAATATAGAAATAACCATCATGACAGGCCTAGTCCCAGATGGATTTCTTTTCTTGCGTTTTAAGCCCGTAATGGTTTTTCCTTTTTAGGCAAGTATATAACACACAAGATAAGTGGCAAACAACATGGGCTTTCACGTTTGCTTTATAGGTTTTTCACCTGTGTGTTCTTCAAGGTGACCCTTTCGGGCGAATGCTTTATTACATATCGCTGAAAGGTTTCTTGCCCGAGTGTATTGTCATGTGTTCTGCGAGATTATGCGTATGGGCAAAGCTTTTCTTACATATTGAACAGCTGAAAGGTTTCACATTGTGTCTTCTTATGTGTCTTGCAAGATAAGCCTTCCATGCAAATGTTTTATTACAGATCAAACAGCTGAAAGGTTTCTCACCTGTGTGTACTCTAATATGTTCTGCAAGATAACTCTTCCAGGCAAATGTTTTATGACAGATGGAACAGCTGAAAGGTTTTTCACCTGTGTGTATTGTCATGTGATCTGCAAGATAACTTTTTCGGGAAATTTTTTTATTACATATGGAGCAGCTGAAAGGTTTCTCTCCTGTGTGTATTGTCATGTGTTCTGTGTGAGAAGTCTTACAGGCAAATGTTTTATGACAGATGGAACAGCTGAAAGGTTTTTCACCTGTGTGTATTGTCATGTGATCTGCAAGATAACTTTTTCGGGCAAATGTTTTATTACATATGGAGCAGCTGAAAGGTTTTTCACCTGTATGTATTGTCATGTGATCTGCAAGATATCTCTTCCAGGCAAATGTTTTTTATTACAGATTGAACAGCTGAAGGGTTTCTCGCCAGTGTGTTTTTTCTTGTGTACTACAACTTGACTATTTTTGGCAAATGTTTTGTTACTGATTGAGCAGCTGATATGTTTCTTGCCTGTGTGTGCTCTCATGTGTCTTGCAAAATGCCCCTTATGGGCAAATGTTTTGTTACAGATTGAACAGCTGAAAGATTGTTCGCCTGTGTGTGCTCTTATGTGTTTCACAAGATAATCCTTTCGGGCAAATGTTTGACTACAGATTGAACAGCTGAAAGGTTGTTCACCTGTGTGTGTTCTCTCGTGAATTTTGAGACCACTGGACAGGACAAATGCTTTGTTACAGTTTGAACAGCTAAATGGTTTTTCTCCTGTGTGTGTTCCCATATGATATTTGAGATTTTGGAACCTAGGAAAATCTTTCTTGCATATTGAACAGCTGAAAGGTCTCTCTCCAGTGTGTTTTTCTCATATGATATTTCAAACCAGTTGAAGTAGTAAAATCTTTCTTACAGATTGAACAGCTGAAAGGCCTCTCTCCTGTGTGTGATCTCATATGATATTTCAAACCGTTTGAAGTAGTAAAATCTTTCTTACAGATTGAACAGCTGAAAGGCCTCTCTCCTGTGTGTGATCTCATATGATATTTCAACCCAATTGAAGTAGTAAAAGCTCTCTTACATATTGAACAGCTGAATGGTTTTTCCCCTGTGTGAACTCTAATGTGTTTTTGCAAATTCTGTTCTGTCCCAAATCTCTTTGTACAAACAGAGCACTGGTGTTTCTTCTTCTCAGCTCCTTCGGCTTTTCCTGACATGTCTTTTTTGTTTACACTGGTCTCTGGAGCAGACTTGTATCTGGGGGATAGACCTGAGTTTTGTGCAGCTGTGCTTGTGTCTCTGATCTGGACTTGGTTGTAGTGTTCTGCATCAGCCTCTGTCTCCATCTGTGCAACTGAACCTCTGAGTGGAGGTCTCCAGTCTTCATCACTGTCAGTGTCAGAAGAGTGTTCTGTGTCTCCCTCTGTCTCTGAGTGGAAATGTGGCTCTGAGCTGATGTCCTCTCCCTGTGTTTCCTCTTCTTTGGGCTCAGTTTGTGCTTGTTGGAGCAGAGAGGATTCTTCTGTCTTCACACAGACAGCACTGGACTCAGGGACAGAGCTGAAAATAAATAAGATTACAAGGTTTCTGCAGGGGTAAAAAGCTCAATTTGCCTGTTATGACAGAAGAACAAAATACAAAATTAGGACCTGAAATAACTGTTGGAAATACAAGGTGCAATCAAGAGACTGAAGAACAATAAATCTCCGGGGCGTGATGGGTTCACCTCAGAGTAGTATAAAGCTCTAAAAAGAAACACTTATTCCTTTGCTTCCAACAATGTTTAACTGGGCACTGAAAATTCAGACCCCTCCTAGGACCGATTGGATTGTGCTACATAAACCCATTTCTATTCTGAACGTGGAGTATCGTATGAACACCTCAATTATGTCCAAAAGAATGGAACAAATACTCCCAAATTTAATCCACAAAGATCAGACAGGATTTATTTACAGACTACAAACACAAGATAACATAAGACAATCCCCATACATAATCAGGAATCAGGAATCAGGATATATTTATTGCCATTGTCAATGAACAAATTCACAACATAGGAACGTGACTTGGTGACAGATGCGACATGAGAGACATGCATAAAGAGCACCGGCCACCGGGGCGGCTCGCTTTCGCGCAGCGCCTACTCGGGTACTTGAACTCTTGGAAAATGAAAAACAGTTTCAGCAATAAGCAACGAGGTCAACGTGATGGATATTTTCAGTGGATATTGGGGGATGGGACACAAACAAGATAACACAAAGATTAGGATGTGGGATGTGCAGACGGTGAGTGAAGGCCAAATCTTGTTGTGTAAGTGTCTGTGTCTTCAGCACGGCCTTGAACGCCTGTAGCTCTCCAGCCCGGGGCCAGATAAGAAAAGGGAGAGAGATACAAGGGCGAAGAGAGAAATAAGTACTTTTATACATTTTGTTGATCAATGATTTACGATCAAATAATCCAATTGTTTCTGGATAATGAACCATATACAAAAGCAACAAGACAAAGTTGCAATCTTAAGATTGAACGCTGAGAAAGCACTTGATTCAGTTAGCTGGCCATATTTATTTAAAGTGCTAAAGACGGCTTAATTATACAAAATATTGGGGCTCTTTATGATGGTTCAACACCAATAATTAAAATCAACGGTCACCTGACTGTGCCTGGTCTCCCCTTCTATGTGCTTTGTACTTGGAACCATTGGCCTAACATATTAGACAATCACAAACAATCCATGGCGTCACGATTGATGGACCATAAAATTGCATGCTATGCAGATGATGTACTATTATATTTGACCAAACCAGAAGTTCCCATGTCTAATGTGATGCATTTTCTTGCATCACATTAGACATTAAAAAAAAAGAGAAAAAAAAGGTCCAATGTCTGGACACAAATTACGCGGATGGATGGATGGAGATATGTATGTGTGTAAGTGTATATATGTATATACACACATAGGGATTAAAATACTTTAAAAAGGGCCAAAGGACATGAAATTAATTTGGAAAATAAATAAAATGTTTGTAAAAGTGTTTGAGACTCACATTTGCAGCTGCTCTTCCTCCTGTTTGATGCTCTGTTCTTCAGGCTCCTCTTTAATCTGTAGAGTCTCTGGGATTTCCTGTTTCAGATCAGGACCAGGACTCAGAAAGTGGAGCTGGACACCTGCAGGACACAATGAAGAAATAAATATGTTAACTCCTTACACAGACTCGTCCACTGGGCTGGGCAATTCGAATAAATAAAATCTAGATTTATTTATTTTTGCACACTTTTACAATAATTTTTTTTTCAAAAGTCATTGAAGACTGCTGCGCTTTAAAAATATAACTCGCTTTATAAAGCCTATAGTGTACTTTATTGTAAACTGGTTTAATATGTTATGAGCATATATTAAATTTAACATGTGTTTGTGTTTTTCCATCTTGATTCAAAGGCCTTTGTCTTTCTATAAATCCTCTATATACCAAACTATTGTCTTAGTTTAGTTCATACTGAGCTCCATTTAGGAGAGTGAACTTGATTTTGACTTTTAGGGCCGTGTTTTGCACCCGGAAGTGTAAACAGGAGCTTTATTCCAGGGGGGGGGGCGGGGCCAGGGTGCAATTTTGCTGTCCATATATGATGATAGTATTTGATCCCATGACTGATAATTGTGGCATTCAAAAGTACCACCAGTGGGCGATGTTCATCATGGCCTCATATCGGCAATGAAAGAAGTGAGCAATAATTGATTTCCCTCTTTTTCAATGTGTTCCCAAAATTGAAAAGCCTCGGAGCATTGTTTATTTAATTCACCTTTGTTTGTTTTTGCGCAACGAGGAGAGCTCAGACTAAACCAAGACAAAACCAGGAGGCGCTGAGCACAGAATGCGGCGCAGTCCGTACACGCATCTCTGCTTATAAACTCGACTTGTGATCCATAAACGAGGTCAGGCAGCAACAGAG
The DNA here is from genome assembly GCA_015082035.1 of Chaenogobius annularis. Classification (NCBI taxonomy): domain Eukaryota; kingdom Metazoa; phylum Chordata; class Actinopteri; order Gobiiformes; family Gobiidae; genus Chaenogobius; species Chaenogobius annularis. The sequence goes on along the minus strand of BJKM01000070.1, from coordinate 1,672,718 downwards.
CCATGGGAGCAGGTGATCCTGAAGCAATGATGACCCGTATTAAGGCCAAGTAATTTTTTCATGCACCTCGGGCTGGAAGAACAAAATGACGTCAGCAGCCTTTGTTGGTCAGTTCTCTCAACTGGTTCTTGAGATCTGATCAGCTGAGCAGAAGTTTGTTCAGCAGCGGTGTCCTTCAATAGGCTTCGATTGGCTAAACCGTTGGTTGTCAAACTTGCACCTGTAACACCATCTTATTCTCAACACCGTTAATGCTTAGTCTTTTTTGAGTGATGAGACCAGCCACAGCTCTATGCTCGTAAGATCAGTGCCCAAGACACCATGCGCCTGAGACCTCAGCAGCTTCAGGCCAGTGGCTTTCACGTCCCATCTGATGAAGACACTGGAGTGGCCGGTCCTGGACAACCTCCGCTCTAGACGTGAGCTCAGCCATGGGTCAGCTGCAGTTTGCATACTGGCCTAGCATCGGCGTGAAGGACGCCGTCACGCTGCACCGCTCCCTCTCTCACCTGGAGAAGCCTGGCAGCGCTGTGAGGATTCTATTTTTTCATCTCTGCAGCGCCTTCAACACCATCCAACCACTGCTCTTGAGGGACAAGCTGGAGACGGCTGGTGTGGACTACGACCTGGCAGAGTGGAACCTGGACTATCTCACAAACCGACCAGAGTTTGTGAGAGCCCGGGACTGTGTCCTCGCGGCCTTTCCCTTTACCCTCTACACTGCAGACCTCAGAAACGACAAGGACAGCTGTGTCCTGAAGTTCTCTGATGACTCTGCCATCATCGGACTAATCACGAGCAACAACAATGCGGAGTACAGAGGACTAGCACTGGATTTTATGAACTGGTGTAAGTAGAACCACCTCCACATCAACGCGGGAAAGACCAAGGAGATGGTGGTGGACTTCCGCAGACGCCACTCTGCTGCCCCCTCACCAGTGAACATCCAGGGAAGAGACATTGAGAGAGTGGACTCATACAAGTACCTGGGTGTTCATCTGAACCACAAATTGGACTGGACTCATCACACAGACGCACAGACGGAAGAGCCAGAGTCGACTCTACCTCCTGAGGAGACTCAGGTCTTTTGGATTGACAGGGCCACTCCTGAGGACCTATGACTCGGTGGTGACATCAGCCCTCCTGTACGGTGTGGTCTGCTGGAGCAGCAGCATCACAGAGAGGGAGAGAAGAAGAGGGAGAAGAAGAAAGCTGGACAAAGTTATCAAGAAGTCCAGCGCCACCCTGGGCTGTGCTCTGGACTCGGTGCAGGAGGTGGGGGACAATAGGGTTACGTAGAATACGTAAAATTTTCTATGTGCGTGAAGTTTTGTGTTTTCACAGGCATCTTTAAATTGGATCTCAATCTTTTTTAAATTGTGATTTTATATCGGCACAGTACAAATCCATTTGTTTTTCATTAAATTGCCAGTCAACTCTCCTTGCGGGAGTGCTGCACCTGGGGCCACTGCCTATTGTGGGCATCCTTAACACTGCGTTCTCCTCCTGAAAGGCGGTGACTGTCATCTCCAAGGTGTGTCCTTGCCCATAGACCCATAATAAATAAAGTATGTAAATTCAGATTGTACTTGAATAATAGCAAAAAATATAACAGCAGGCATAAGTGACAGTGTGCGGACATTAATGGCCAATATTATGCAAAAAAGTCGCTCAGCGAGTAGCGTCAGCTCACAGCTGATTCTCATGTTAAGTTTCACGTTTGTTTCCCGCATATACGGTACCGATGCACAGCACATGCTTTTACTACACATTTATAGAGGAGGAGGAGGATTATGGCAGATTGGATAAGATATTAGTTTCGGCTGAATTTTACACAGACTCTGTTTGGCTGCATCTTCTCACTGGATTTTAATCATGCGACATTTACTTGTGGTTTACACGTTTACCTGGACCGAGGAGGAGGGTGATTACGGCCAAGTGTTGATCCTGTCTGTTTTGGCTTCAACGCAGACAACAGACTGTGACGTGGATTTACGCACAGCACAAAGGCCTTATGTTTTTTCGAGTGGCTAAAAGGACAAGTCTGTACCTTCAGTTCTTTTTTATCTGCAAGCTGATACACTGGGCTTAGTTTGGGTCACTTTAGGTTTATGTTAAACATTGTGCCGTTTGTGGAGAATGCTCAGTCATGCACGTCTGTGCTGTGTAGTTATTGACTCACTGACGAGATTCAATGAGATTTAAAGCCAAGACAGAACTCCCCTGTGCTCAAGACTCGAGCGAGTCTGATGGCAGAACACGGGGAAAGTTTCCTTAAAAGGCAGAACTTGTGAAAACATGAAATAGATCATCATTAACAGTAACAGTGAAATTACACCAGACATGTGCGCGAAACTTCATTAAAATGTAAAATGCAGTTACCGTGTCACTTTAGCCCTTTTGTGGTTTTTGTGTTCATATAGGGCCGTTGCGGTAACCTCAATATTGCCCTACTTTTTATGCTGTTCTATTCTTTCAATTGTTGCAAAGATGAGGGCATTAAGAGACAACAAATCATCCTCTGTGCAGGCCAAACTTTATTTGATTGTTTACAAGGTATAGAATGATTGGTAATGTTTATAATAGAAGCTTCCTTGAGCATCTCATCCATAGTCTTTTGTGCATATGATATGTATGCGTGTATGATAGCATTGATATTGCTCATGATGGTCACAAAACCAAAATGAAACCATAAATGTGACTTATCACAGCGTGCAGCGTTCAGGCTCACCCACACAGGCTGTTCATTCAGACAGCACAACGGCCCTACGTTTCACACACAAACTTGCTCAAGACCTTTCAGTATCTCAATAAGTGTCTTTGTAGCATATGAAAGCCCTCTTTTAAGGCAAGCAGATTTCATACAGAGCAAGGTGCCCTTACGGTGTCTCACACAGGCACAGCCAACATGCACTTCCAACTTGGGCGAAACCGGCGACATGTGCGAGCGAGCACAGGTCATGAACTTCACTAGACCGCCATCTTGCTTTGGATTTCACAAACTTTTAACCCGTGATGTCCGAGCAAGTCGAAGTAAAGGCCCTTTCTCAATATGCGTTCTTGTGCGTTCTCGTGTGTTCATGAAACGTCATCCGCGATGGACCAAGTACTGTTCCAATTCAAAGAACGGTTAAATCCCTGGATGTTGTTCTCGACATGCCCCCTTTTTCGTATCTGCTTCAGAGCAGTCTTGTTGCGTTCTCTATTCCAGAAGACTGCAACGGAAGCAAAGCTTCATGCGCGTCATGGGCGATGTGCGTGCATCTCACGGGCTGTGTCTGAATTCCGGGTCTGCATGCTTCAAAGGCCAGCCACATTGAAGGCCGGTTGCATCACTTCCTGCGCGACAAGGCTGTCCCATTTCATGCATCCCATTCCCATTTCGGCACGGCCTTTGCGGTCCATGGAGGATACTCCGAAGACCAGCCACCGTCGGCTGGGTCCTTTGGAGCATGCAGACCCGGAATTCAGACACAGCCATGGATCTATTATATTAATGGTGCCTCTCACTCAACAAATGACTTTTGATTGATATTTGAAAATATCAAATGTATTCTTTCTTAAAAGTGAATTATAATAGAATATACTTTCCTCATTTTATCCATGAAAATTGTTTATTTATGCCAATTATAGGCAATTAACTAATCAACATGTCCGCTAATTTATACAAAAATCCTATTTCCTTGTTTTAAAACAAAATCCTAAATTTGTCTGAAAGGTTTTGTTTGTGCCTCAACCTGGACTGTAAATGTGAGCAGTGAAGAGAGGGGGCGCTCCAAACCAGATTTTTTTTTTACAAACCAGAAGAAGGTTTTTTTTTATGTGCCTTAATTATTAGTGGTAGAAGTCAGTCAGAGCTATATTTAGACGTTTTTCAGAACAAACATGCAGATAAGCTATTAAGGTGAGTAAAAATGATAATATTAATACTAATATTACCTTAATATTGAATAAAAAAAGTGGTTATTTTCAGTACATTGCAATTTCTGGTGTATTTGTATCATCAACACTCAAACGGATCATAATATAGACGGACGAGCTGAGCAGTGATGAGACTCGGGCACTGCTGTCTATCAGATTGTTTAGAGTGGGCAAACATCCTAATGGGCTTTGTGAGTGTGGGAATCCTGAAACTAAATCAGTCAGACTTCCTGACTGAATGGAGGCAGTGCATGCGGATGGGGAAGAATGTCTCAGACACTCGGACTATCAGCACAGGTTCTCCACAGGGCTGTGTACTTTTCCCCAGTTGTACACAAACTGCTGCACCTCCAGCCACCTCCAAGCCACGACTCCGTAAAATTGATCAAGTTTGCGGACGACACCACCCTATACCATCGGGCTCATCTCGGACGGGGATGAGTCTGTCTACAGGAGGGAGGTGGACGGGCTGGTGTCCTGGTGCAGCGGTAACAACCTGGAGTTCAACGCCCCAGAAGACAGTGGAGATGATCGTTGACTTCAGGAAAGTCACAGCCCCCCAGCCCCCCTCATCATTGACAGACTCCCCCATTACCAACGTGGACTCCTTCCGCTTCCTCTGCACCACCATCACCCAGGACCTGAAGTGGGAGCCCCCCATCAGCCTCCCTCATCAAAAGAAGGCCCAGCAGAGGATGTACTTTCTGCGGCAGCTGAGGAAAGCCAAGCTGCCAGTGCAGATGGTGCAGTTCTACACGGCCATCATTGAGTCCATCCTCACCTCCTCCATCACCGTGTGGTACGCTGGAGCCGCAGCCAGGGAACAAACAGAGACTACAGCGCATTGTGCGTTCTGCTGAGAAGGTGATTGGGCTGCAGACTTCCATCCCTGCTGCTTTTGACACTGTCGATCATGGGATCCTCTTACAGAGACTAGAGGACTGGGTGGGCATCACTGGCACTGCACTAAACTGGTTAAAGTCCTATCTGGAAGAACAGGAAATTCTTTATCGAAATTGGTAACCGTGTCTCAGACCCAGATGCCCCTGACCTGTGGGTGCCGCACAAGGGTCAAATCCTGGGACCCCTTCTGTTCAAACCTCTACATGCTGGCCGTTAGGTCAGTTGATACGCAAGCGAGAATGTGTTCTATCACAATTACGCTAGACCGACACTCTCAGATCTACGTTTCACTGACAACAGGTGAATATGGACCAGTGGATTCACTCTGTCACTGCATCCAACAGATCAGTGTGTGGATGCAAAGCAACTTTCTCCAGCTGAACTCAGACAAGACTGAAATCATCGTCTTTGGCCCACAGAAACAGAGAAAGTTGTTAACAGTCACCTCCAGAGTCTCGCTTTAAAACCTACACATCAAGTTAGAAATCTGGGGGTAATAATGGACTCAGATTTGAATTTTAACAGACACGTCAGAATCAATCACATCAAGCAGTCTTTTTACCATCTAAAAAACATTGCCAAAATCAAAAGTATAGTGTCTAAACCAGACCTGGAGAGACTTATCCATGCGTTTGTCTGTCTCTAGTAGATTAGACTACTGTAACGGCCTGCTCACGCTCACTGGCCTCTCCAAACGAGCTGTAAAACAGCTGCAGTACATCCAGAACGCTTGCTGCCCGGGTCCTGACTAGAACCAGGAAGTACGATCACATTAGTCCTGTGCTCAGGTCTCTGCACTGGCTCCCTGTGGCTCAGAGAATAGACTTCAAAGCAGCTCTGCTTGTATACAAGTCTCTCATCATGGCCCTAGCACCAAAGTACATCTCGTACATGTTAGTGCCATATGAACCATCTCGGACTCTGAGGACCTCAGGGACCGGGCCTCCTGCTGGTGCCCAGAGAGTCAGGACTAAACATGGGAATGTGCGTTTCAGTTTTATGCAGCTAAAATCTGGAACAGTCTTCCAGAGGATGTGAGAGAGGCGGCTACATACCTCTGGCAATGTTCAAATCTAAACTAAAAAACGTTGTTTTGTTTGGCTGTGCATATGACTGAAATGCTTTTTCTTTGCAACTCTTCTCTTTTATGTCTTGAACTAAGATTGTTGATTTCTGCCATGGTCTTTGTGATTTTAATGCATTTTGTCGTCCCTGTTGTGTGAAGCACTTTGAATTGCCTTGTGTACGAAAATTGGTGGCTCTACTAAATAAACTTTGCATTTGCCTTGCCTGCAGGACCTGCACGTCTCAAGGACTCTTGGGACGAGCAGGTCGGATCACAGCTGACCCTTTTCACCCTGGACATGGTCTATTTGAACCACTCCCCTCAGGCAGGAGGCTACGGTCCATCCGGACCAGAACCTCCCGCCACAAGAATAGATTTTCTTTCCCTCTGCCGTTGGATTCATGAACACTTCTTAGCACCTGCCTACTATTCAACCACTCACTGCACTGTCACTTTCTGCACTACAACTGTAAAATTTAGCTGTAATTCTCATGTACATAGTAATGCCTATTTTTATACTATAGTAATTTTAAATTGGCTCTTAATGCATGCCCTTTTTGATTGCATATATGTTGTTTTTATTATTCCAGATTATTATTATTAGTGTTTTATGTTGCACCTTAATGCCGAGACAAGTTCCTATGTTTGTGACTTTTGTTCATTGACAATGGCAATAAACCCCTTCTGATTCTTTGATCTGATTCTGATCATGTTGTCAAACAGCAAATACAGCTGAGAGAGAAGGCAGCTCTTTAAGGAGCTCGTTGACCTCGGAGTAAATTTTTTTTTTTCATAGAAGTCCTTGTTTTTGTAGTATGTAAAGCAAATTGAAAAGGTCGTTCTCTCATTCTTCTTCGCCGTTCTGGCTCGTATTCAAGAATCTGACGGCATTTATTCATAACGGTGGAGGGCAGTAATGCACCTCGAAAAGTACAGCCTGCCTGAAATAATAAGAGTTCTGCCGTACTCGGGCTGCGTGCTCTCCCGTTATCGCCTGATCACTCATTTTCAAAAGTCGGAGGGACGTTTCCTCCGCCCATGATTACGGCCTTTGTGGCAGCCCAAACTATGCCTCAAATATTGAAAGATTCAGTGAAAAAGAACACCCCTATTTTATAGGAGAACATTCTTGCGGGGGGCGGCGTGACGCGGGCGAGGACTGACCATTGCCACTTGTGGCTTTACTTTGGTCATATTTTGTGGCTCTCGGGTCGCTTGTTTTGAACTGTTTTTTTCAAAGTCTCGAGGGTTTTTTCCCTGCAGTGCCAAAGGACTGGCCACTAGTTCAACTCACGACAGGCTTAAGCTAGCAATACCATATGCGTTTATTTGAATAGATCCATGAGTCCAACTCACGACAGACACGCGAGCATTACAGCAATCCATATATTTGAACAGATCCGTGGCTAGGATACAGAAGACTTCCATGTAGACACAGAAGACTGAGGCTAAGAAACAAGACTCACCGTCTCTGTTCAGCACGACCCTCGCGGGCTCAGAGCTTTCAGAGCCGAGTCCAGCAGCTCCTGTTTCCTCTGGTTCTCCTGTTCAGATGTGACACAGTTCCTCCTCATTCTCCGCTATCGTTCTTTCAGCAGCCGCAGTCAGCCACGCATTCACCAAAGTTCTCAGCGTTTGGTCTTTGGACATTTTCACAAAGGTTTTTGTGAGTAGCAACGATGCTCGAAACCGGCTCCTAAAGGCGAAGAAGGTTCTTCTTCGTTTTATATTCATAGCGGGCTAACAAACCAGGGAAAAGGTTTTATGCCGCCACCTGCTGTATTCAAATGATACTACTAGTACATTCAGCTGTTTATCAGAATCAGAAAAAGGTTTATTGCCATTGTCAATGGACAGGATTCAAAAACTAGGACCTTTACTTTGGCATTAAGGTGCAACATACAACTATGAATAATAAAAGTTGCTAAAATATATTTTTTTTAAAGAGCATTGCATAAAAATGTTGAATTTAAAAAAATAAACTGGTCTGAATATATACAGAAATAGTGAGGGGGGAGGGGGATCATAGCAGTGCAATGAATGGTTATTGGTTTGGATAATAGTTAAAATGGCAGGTGTTAAGTGTTCATGAGTCCAATGACAGAGGGAAAGAAACTATTCTTGTGGCGGGAGGTTCTGGTCCGGATGGACCGTAGCCTCCTGTCTGAGAGTGGCGGCTCAAATAGTCCATGTCCAGGGTGAGAAGGGTCAGCTGTGATCAGAACTGCTCATCCCAGAGCCCTGGAGACGTGCAGGTCCTGCAGAGATGGAAGTCTGCAGCCGATCACCTTCTCAGCAGAGCTGAGTGTAAAGTGTAAAGTGAGCCCAACAGAGTCAACTCTATTTCCCCTTCCATCCATCCACTGCCCTGAACAAATCCTTCTCGCACAATTCTCTCCAATCCCTCCCTGTCATATCCCCTATACCTAAAAATGAAAACAGTCAGATTCATCTAGCATTGCCACAAACACGTTTACAATCACAACAGCAATAAAACTAAGGAAATTCTTCTTCTCAAATCACCACCAGAAATTGTGAACCACACATATTCTCATGCATCTTGTTTATATCATGTATCATATTTTTCATATGGGACACAACAATCTGTTACGGTGTACTTCCTTAAACTGGTAAAAATAATCTTAAAGCTGACATGTCATTACATCAGACCCAAATAACAGCTATTTAAACCATAGTTAAAATGTAGGAAGACGGATGTTGAAGTTTAGTCTATGATACACTGCCAAGATTGTCTTCTGACAATTAAGCTGCAGTTTAAATAGCTGTTCCCAGTTCACAGACAATGATGAAGTACACAGTGTTGTGTCCAGAGTTGGGGGTAGTGCATTAAAATACTCATTACTTTTTTAGAGTAACGAAGAACATAACGCATTCGTTTTGTGCACCCTTGTAATCTAGTACTCCTCAAGTTACTTTTTCAAATGAGTAACGCGTTAGTTTTTGTTATTTTATCATCTCTTTGCTGATCTCATCTCCTCATCGCAAACCCAGAGCAACGTTTATTTCACCGCGGCGGCAGCAAACACGGCGTGTTGTGATTAGTGACTCTTGTGACGCCAAATAGAAAGAAACTTTCAGATGCACGTTTTGAAAAACTCCTTCTCCTTTGTTATAACCACTAATTTGTAGCTGAGGAGTAAATGTTGGGTAACAGTGTGGTGAGTTTGATTTACCCGTAAATAAACTACAGGCATTGTATGACATTGTATTGTGGTAATCTGTCAACATAAAAGATAAATAAAGCTCAGTCAAATACATTTACTTTGCTTGTTTATTTGATATTTTAATTATTATGTTACTGTGTTTAGAAACATAGAAACACAAAGGGATTGTCGGCAAACAATATAGGTTATACGAGCAATCGCTGATTGTTTCCTCTGGAATCTGTGGCTCGCGTGCGCCCCCTGGTTGGCAGAAAGGTGAGTGTAGCAGGCGAGAGTGAGGTCTGTTTTGGCTGTTATCGTTGATTTTGTTTTATATAATAGAGCATGTCACGTACACTTTATCTCTGGAATTGTGCCAAAAAAAGCGAGGAAGAAAAACGTAGACGTGAGCAGATAAACGGGCCACTTATGTTCAACGCAGCTTCACATTATCCTTATCTATCAACAGAGCCACGGCAATTATTATTGTAAGCAAAATAACAGCAGGCTTTAACATGTGACCGTGGAACTGAGATGACATGTTCTGTCTAAAAACAGTCAGACTCGGACATAACCTGCTAGTTTATTAAGTGAAGCTGCCACCGCCATCAGACAAGATGATGACATACAACATACAACTATGAATAATAACAGTAGCTAAATACATATTTTTAAAAGAGCATGCATAAAAAAGTTGAGTTTTTATTACTCAACTTTTATTACGACTGATTTCCACTGTATAACGCAGTTGTTATATGTGTATGTTTGTAAGTGCTTAATATGTTTTAATAGTTCAGTTTTTTAGGGGCGTTTATGACTGTACAGTCCGATAGAGAGAGGCTATGCTGTGGCTTATTCCGCTGACACTGAGGTGAATTTGAGTGTTAAAACTTTTACCCAAGCCCCCGATGTCTCTGCCCACAACCACAATCAAGAAAATACCTCAAATCTGGTGACAAAACAACATTGACTGACTTTACAGAACACAGAGTACAGTACCCAGAGATATTACAGAAATAAAAAACAGGTTGTTTGTAATACAGAGAGTAACATGTCATATATATACTTCTCGTATTTTTATTGATTTTGTTCCAGCCCGTATTTAAGGAGCTTACAGTTAGGCCCAGAAATATTTCGACAGTGACACAATCTTCATGCTTTGGGCTCTGCATACCACCACATTGGATTTGAAATTAAATGCAGACTTTAAGGTTTAATTCAAGGGGTTGAACAAAATTACATGATTAAGCATGTCGGAATTGTAGCTATTTTTATACAAATGCTCATTTCAAGGGCTCAAAAGTAGTTGGACAAATAAACATAACCCGAAGTAAAATGTTACTTTCAATATTTTGTTGAGAATCCTTTGCAGGCAATGACATCACCAAATGCTGGGTTTCCTCCTCTTCAGCCGTCATCAGTTTTTGCTTGTTTGAGGGTTTTTCTGCCTTATGTTTGGTCTTGAGCAAGTGAAATGCATGCTCGATTGGGATGAGCTCTGGTGATTAGCTCGGCCATTGCATAATATACCACTTCTTTACTTTAAAAAAAACTCCTGGGTTGCTTTTGCCGTATGTTTTTAATCATTGTCCATCTGTACTGTGAAGCGCCGTCCAATCAACTTTGCTGCATTTGGCTGAATCTGAGCAGAAAGTATTTCCGTACACACTGCAGAAATCATCCGGCTGCTTATGTCTTTTGTCACATCATCAATAAACACAAGTGACCCAGTGCCATTGGAAGCCATGCGTGCTCGTGCATCGCACTGCCTCCACCATGTTTTACAGAAGATGTGGTGTGCTTTGGATCATGAGCTGTTCCAATTCTTCTCCAAACGTTCTTCTTCCCATCATTCTCGTACAGGTTGATCTTAGTCTCATCTGTTCAAAAATGCTGTTCCAGAACTGAGCTGGCTTGAATCAAGAAAGTTAATTCTGGCATTTCAATTTTTGAGGCTGATCAATGGTTTGCACCTTGTGGCGAATCCTTTGCATTTACTCTCATAAAGTATTCCCTTTATGGTATGGACTTAGATACTGATACACCTACTTCCTGGAGAGTGTTCTTCACTTGAGCAGATGTTGTGAAGGGGTTTGTCTTCACCATGGAAAGGATTCTGCGATCATCCACCCCTGTTGTCTTCCGTGGACTACCAGGCCTTTTAGAGTTCCCAACCTCACAAGTGCACTCTTTTTCTCAGAATGTACCAAACTGTTGATTTGGCCACTCCTAGCGTTTCTGCTATCTCTCTGATGGATTACTTATTATTTTTCAGCCTCAGTATGGTTTGTTTCACCTCTATTGAGAGCTCCTTTGACCGTGTGTTGTGTGTTCACAGCAACGGCTTCCAAATGCAAACGTCACACCTAGAATCAACTCCAGACTTTTTAACTGCTTAATTGATTAACAGGTTATCGAGGGAAGAACCAATTACTTTTGGTCCCTTGAAAAGAGGCAGCTACATATGAAAGAGCTGTAATTCCTAAACTCTTGCTCCAATTTGGATGTGATTACTCTCAAATTACTTTAAGCCCATATTGGTTATATAATTGTATCCTGAATATGTTTTTGTTAACAGCTAAAATAACAAAACTATCTGGGCCTAACCCTATGCAATTGTGCAAATCATATAACAATAGCTTGAAGTGGGGATGGCCATTTTCCTCATATTTCATTTTATGGATGTGGTATTTCCCTAATAAAATCAGCAGATTGGCTATATCGTCCAGATCTTTATTCTTGTGATGGAAGACTATTATATATTTTCATTCGTGAGTTTTACTGTTTGCGACGTTTTCACTGCAATATATTGTTCTAACAGTTTCTATAGTTGACAGCAGGTTTACGATCGTAAAAGAGATGTTTTAGTTTTTCCTCTTTGTTTTGGCAAAAGGTGCAGTAAGAGATGGATCCATCAAAGTTTATGTAATGATTGCATAATAAGACATTTATGATGTTTTGAAGAGACTGATGTTTTTGTGTGACATTTGTTTTTGGCATCTGACTTTATTACATCTTAGAAGCATTATAAACAAGGCAAATATTATGCAGTTTTTTCCTGCAGCCTGGCCGCAGTGATCACTAATGTCTTTGAAGTCAGTGATTGCAGGAATTCTGGGAGCTAACTAACAAAATCACCTGTCGTTGATGCAGGCGAGAGACTCACCTTCCTGCTCGGACCAGAGAGAAAGAGGAGGTCTACTCACTTTTGCATAATATGTTTTGATCTATATATAAAAATGAAGGGTCTAGAGTTACTCCTGGCATAAGTCCTGAATAGTCGTGCAGGCTACTAGGGAAAGACTGACCCAGAGCTCTGTATTAGCCATCAATGTTGAGACAGTTAAACTTGTTTTTTAATTTACTTGCACAAATCCTGGTTGTTCTTTTCTACAGCATGCTTTAGAAACTAGACAAAAACAAAAATACAGAAGATGGCAGAGGTGCGTAGCGGTTTGGGAAGGTAGAGTAGCCAGTTCTTTGAAAGGATTGCAGGCTGAGAGCTGATTGGGACTCTTTAGGAAGGGGCTTGGGTTCAATGCATTTTCTTGGCACGTTTCTTTTTGTTTTTCAATTTCTATTTTCTGTTTCAATTTTGTGTAGTTCCTGTGTTTATGTGTTTTGTTCGACCAGAGAGTTTTGTTAGCTTTGCGAGTAGCATCCTTTAACATAAACGGCATATTGAACCGAATCAAACATTCAAAACTATTAACAATCCCCCATCACCACCGTGGACTCCTTCCGCTTCCTGGGCAACACCATCACCCAGGACCTCAAGTGGGAGCCCTCCATCAGCTCCCTCATCAAGAAGGCCCAGCAGAGGATGTACTTCCTGCGGGCAGCTGAAGAAAGCCAAGCTGCAGCAGATGATGGTGCAGTTTTACACGGCCATCATTGAGTCCATCCTCACCTCCTCCATCACCGTGTGTGTACGCTGGAGCCACAGCCAGGGACAAACAGAGACTACAGCGCATTGTGCGTTCTGTTGAGAAGGTGATCGGCTGCAGACTTCCATCTCTGCAGGACCTGCACGTCTCAAGGGCTCTGGGACGAGCAGGTCAGATCACAGCTAACCCTTCTCAACCCTGGACATGGTCTATTTGAACACTTCACCCCTCAGGCAGGAGGCTATGGTCCATCCGGACCTAGAACTTCCTGCACAAGAATAGTTTCTTTCCCTCTGCTGTTGAAACTCATGAACACTTCTAAACCCTTTCCACTTTAATTGCAACTATTCATCACTCACTGCACTGTCACTTTCTGCACTACAACTGTACATTTAACTGTAATCTTGTTGTACATAGTAATGCCTATTTTTATATTTTATTTATTTATACTATAGTAATCTTAAATTGTTTCTTAATGCATGCCCTTTGATTTCATATATGTTGTTTTTATTATTGATCAGTGTTTTATGTTGCACCTTAATGCTGAGACAAATTCCTATGTTTGTGAATTTTGTTCATTGACAATGGCAATAAACCCTTCTGATTCTGATTCTGGAAAATTAGAAAAGAAATGGACATTATATATTTACAAAAAACACACATTTATGCAAAATAGAACATTGAAAAAGAACAGTACAAAATGTACAATCCATCATACAGAAGCAGACACAAGAGGGATGATGCAATATTGATCTCAAACCGCTTTTGAACAAAGCAATGTACTGGTTAAAGGAACTATTAATGGAAAGGTTTTCTCTTTGGTAAATGTGTATGCTCCACCAGGGAGTGATATCCCTTTCTATACTAATGTTATGGACCTGATGGCAAACCACTCTAAGGAACACTAATCTGAGGCTGCGACTGGAATCTTTGTGTCAAACCTACACTAGATTCTAATTCACGAGGCACTGAATGAGCAAATAAAATAACAAATTATTTGTGGACTTAAAAACAGCAGCGAAGATTCTCAGAGCAACGTCAGAGTTATGACAGTTGTCAGAGTAAACATCAGAAATTGGATTTCAGAACTGGACTTTGTTAGGACTCTTGGAGGGCTGAGGAATTTCTATTCAGGATTCCTCAAACTAGCGCTAATGAAGCTAAATGCTAAAAGCTATGTTTTTGATGAGAGGAGCAATGTAAGAACAGGGTTAAAATGGTTTGATTGTACAATTCCAGACAAAAGCAGAAGTAGAGACAAACAAAAATCTATGTTTCACATTTTTAGTTTGATTCAATTCTTGATAAGTAGAAGCCAGGCAGTGTCCACCTTGAAGTGAACAAGTGAGATAGTTATACAATCAAAAATACATTGAAGTTTCAGCTCTGCGAGCAGAACTTGGTTAACATATTTAGCCTCAGAGTGTTTGACCAATAGCAAGGCAAGTTTATTTGTAGAGCACAATTCGTACACAAGGCAATTCAAAGTGCTTCACACAACAGGAAAAAATGCATTAAAATCACAAAGACAGGCAGAAATCACAAAATAATAGTTCAAGACATAAAAGAAGAAAATGCAAAGAAAAGCATTTCAGTCATATGCACAGCCCAAACAAAACAGTTTTTTAGTTAGATTTGAACATTGCCAGAGTAGCGGCCTGTCTCACATCCTCAGGAAGACTGTTCCAGATTTTAGCTGCATAAAACTGAAACGCACATTCCCCATGTTTGTCCTAACTCTGGGCACCAGAGAGGGACCGGTCCCTGAGGTCCTCCGAGTCCGAGATGGTTCATATGGCACTAACATGTCCGAGATGTACTTTGGTGCTAGGCCATGGAGAGACTTGTATACAAGCAGAGCTGCTTTGAAGTCTATTCTCTGAGCCACAGGGAGCCAGTGCAGAGACCTGAGCACAGGACTAATGTGATCATACTTCCTGGTTCTAGTCAGGACCCGGGCAGCGGCGTTCTGGATGTACTGCAGCTGTTTAACAGCTCGGTTTGGAGAGGCCAGTGAGGCAGGCCGTTACAGTAGTCTAATCTACTCGAGACAAACGCATGGATAAGTCTCTCCAGGTCTGGTTTAGACACTATACTTTTGATTTTGGCAATGTTTTTTAGATGGTAAAAAGCTGCTGATGTGATTGATCTGACGTGGCTGTTATAAATTCAAAATCTGAGTCCATTATTACCCCCAGATTTCTAACTTGATGTGTAGGTTTTAGAGCGAGACTCTGGAGGTGACTGTTAACACTTTCTCTTTGTTTCTGTGGGCCAAAGACGATGATTTCAGTGTCTTGTCTGAGTTCAGCTGGAGAAAGTTGCTTTGCATCCACACACTGATCTGTTGGATGCAGTGACGAGGTGAATCCACTGGTCCATATTCCACCTGCCGTCAGTGAAACATAGATCTGAGGTAGTGTCGTCTGCGTAATTGTATTGATAAGGACACAGTTCTCGCGTGCGTATCAACACATACTAAGTTGTGTGTTCTGTGTGTTTGGATGAGAGAACATGAAAACCAACGTTGACACTTTTCATTTACAGTATACTGATTAATTACCTTTATTTTGAAGATGACAGAACACATAAAAAAACAAACATTTTCAATAAAAAGCAGATAAGAAAGGATATATATACATTTAAAACAAGCTCATCTTCATCTGCCCATGTACAGTATATGCTGTTAGAACACAATCTGCCACTGTCATATAATCACCATTATCATCAACTACTACATCATTTTAATCACACAATTGGATAGAGTTTGTACAACACAAATATCCATTGCCTTCAGTATTCTATTGAATTTTTTGTCATATTGGTTTGCATGTACATAGTTCAACAAATTGTTATTATGTAATTACATTCCATGAATTTTACATTTTATGTCTCTGTACTTTGTAAAAACATTTGCTTTGCATATTGTTTCCAAATTGACTTATGTTTGGACTTTGTGTGAGGTCATTTCCAGTTTCCACATTTCCTTTGTGTGGGCTTGCTTGGTAACAGCCCTGTGAAAACATTAGCCGTGGTCACTTCCACCACTGTCCCAGCTCGGCCTGTTACGATAATGACTATATCGACTTAGCATTCATATGTAAAAAACATGCACAACGACATATTTGAGACTCGATAAACGTGTGTGCGCGCTATTAGGGACCCTAGCCACAAGTAGGCTAACTATTCATATGACGAAAGGACTGACAATGACTAGGAGCCAGATGCCCCACAGTCAGTGGGTCTACTTGTTGTGATTCACAAGACGAGTTACAAGGTCAGTCCAGTTGAAAAACTGTACCCCTGTCAGAGACAACAGTAAGGCAGCAGTGAACTACCATTAATGCCACGACCCAAGCGCTGATTCCACATCATGCAGCTCCGCTCTTCTGCGCTGTGCCACAAAACACCTCCATCTGAGGGTACAGACACTAGCTTTTTTGATGTGCTTTGTCTCCTCAGGGCTGGAGAGCCTGGAGAAGCGCTAGAAGAGCATGCACGGAGAGCTGAGTTTGTGAAATGTCTTAATTAAAACTAAATTAACCATTTATTCCATTAGCAGGAGTGCAGATAACTCCGGTGTATTCTGAGATCGCTCTACGGCCCGCATCACATCAGTTTACAAGTTTTTTCTCCACCACAAGGGTAATTACACATTAAACTGTTACATGAACGCGTCCAATAAAAGTTTTCTCCTCTGTGTTCCAGCAGCATAAAGTGAAAGGTAACAGCCTACTGAGTCAAACTATCAAAGGAGCAATTTGGAAAAACGTAATCTCCATCTATCCATCCAAATTCTTCCACTTATTCAGGGCCAGATCGTGGGGGCAGAAGTCTATGCAGGGACTCAGACTTCCTCACCCCAGACACTTCCTCCGGCTCCTTCGGGGGGATCCAGAGGCGTTCCCAGGCTAGCTGAGAGAGTGTGTGTCCTGGGTCTACCCCGGTGGGACATGCCCGGAACACCTCGCCAGGGAGGCGTCCAGGAGGAATCCGGAACAGATGTCCGAGCCTCAGTTGGCTCCTCTCGATGTGGAGGCTGAGGAGCATCACGTGATCCCTCTTTAGTTGGAACACCCTCTCATTCCCCTTCTTGACAGAGGGAGCACCACCCTGGTGGTGACAGTCCTACAACATCCAGAGACTTAAGGTACTCAGGACGGATCTCATCAACCCCTGGAGCCCCACCACCGAGGAGTTTGCCAACAACGTCAGTGACTTCAGCTTAGGTGATGAACGAGTCAGCCTCAGTCTCTGTTTCCTCTGAAGAAGAGACAGTGAGATTGAGGAGGTCCTCAAAGTATTGCCCAGTCAAGGTCAACGGTTGTGTCTCAATTCAGGGTCTGCATGTTCAGAAGGCTACATTTGAAGGCAGGTTGAGTCACTCCCTGCGCGACAAGGCTTTCCCATTTCGTGCCAACGAATACGGCCGACAAATGTGGCCTCCATTTCCATAGAGATCGGCCGCGAACAAAGGCCACGTTTGAGCACATTTTGCGGCCTTATATATATTTCATAATGCACTGTGATAGTCAGGTGTTTTGTTTTTACAGGCGGAGAGAAACAGCGCCTCCTGACAGATGAGGAAAACATGTAGTACACGCTTTAATTTATAAAGTGTTGTCATAAAAAAAGGGCATAAGGCTCCCAAAAATACAGGCTTGATGTTTAAACATGCAAAGACATCTATTCTGATTAATAAATATATGTTCTGCCGAAACACAGATCTCTCTCTTTATAAAGTGTCTTAAATACACCCTCAATTCTGAAATTAAGACTACATATTTCATTACTTTTGTTGAAACTTCTAGATCATTTTTAGGGTTGGTAATGATTATATTTTACAAAACTAAAACATAATATNAGAACACAATCTGCCACTGTCATAATATCACCATTATCATCAACTACTATCATTTTAATCACACAATTGGATAGAGTTTGTACAACATAAATATCATTGCCTTCAGTATTTCTATTGAATTTTTTGTCATATTGGTTTGCATTGTACATAGTTCAACAAATTGTTATTATGTAATTACATTCCATGAATTTTACATTTTATGTCTCTGTACTTTGTAAAAACATTTGCTTATATTTGTTTCCAAATTGACTTATGTTTGGACTTTGTGTGAGGTCATTTCCAGTTTCCACATTTCCTTTGTGTGGGCTTGCTTGGGTAACAGCCCTGTGAAAACATTAGCCGTGGTCACTTCCACCACTGTCCCAGCTCGGCCTGTTACGATAATGACTATATCGACTTAGCATTCATATGTAAAAACATGCACAACGACATTTTGAGACTCGATAAACGTGTGTGCGCGTTTGGCTGCACAAGTGGCTTTCATGGACCAAAGGCTCAAAGACTGAGCCACGACTGCCACAGTCACGGGTCACTGTGTGGAAGAGACAACAGTAAGGCAGCAGTGAACTACCATTAATGCCACGACCCAAGCGCTGATTCCACATCATGCAGCTCCGCTCTTCTGCGCTGTGCCACAAAACACCTCCATCTGAGGGTACAGACACTAGCTTTTTTGATTGCTTTGTCTCCTCAGGGCTGGAGAGCCTGGAGAAGCACTAGAAGAGCATGCACGGAGAGCTGAGTTTGTGAAATGTCTTAATTAAAACTAAATTAACCATTTATTCCATTAGCAGGAGTGCAGATAACTCCGGTGTATTCTGAGATCGCTCTACGGCCCGCATCACATCAGTTTACAAGTTTTTTCTCCACCACAAGGGTAATTACACATTAAACTGTTACATGAACGCGTCCAATAAAAGTTTTCTCCTCTGTGTTCCAGCAGCATAAAGTGAAAGGTAACAGCCTACTGAGTCAAACTATCAAAGGAGCAATTTGGAAAAAACGTAATCTCCATCTATCCATCCAAATTCTTCCACTAATTCAGGGCCAGATCGTGGGGGCAGAAGTCTATGCAGGGACTCAGACTTCCTCACCCCAGACACTACCTCCAGCTCCTTCGGAGGGATCCAGAGGCGTTCCCAGGCTAGCTGAGAGAGTGTGTGTCCTGGGTCTACCCCGGTGGGACATGCCCGGAACACCTCGCCAGGGAGGCGTCCAGGAGGAATCCGGAACAGATGTCCGAGCCTCAGTTGGCTCCTCTCGATGTGGAGGCTGAGGAGCATCACGTGATCCCTCTTTAGTTGGAACACCCTCTCATTCCCTTCTTGACAGAGGGAGCACCACCCTGGTGGTGACAGTCCTACAACATCCAGAGACTTAAGGTACTCAGGACGGATCTCATCAACCCCTGGAGCCCCACCACCGAGGAGTTTGCCAACAACGTCAGTGACTTCAGCTTAGGTGATGAACGAGTCAGCCTCAGTCTCTGTTTCCTCTGGAAGAAGACAGAGGAGGTCCTCAAAGTATTGCCCAGTCAAGGTCAACGGTTGTGTCTCAATTCAGGGTCTGCATGTTCAGAAGGCTACATTTGAAGGCAGGTTGAGTCACTCCCTGCGCGACAAGGCTTTCCCATTTCGTGCCAACGAATACGGCCGACAAATGTGGCCTCCATTTCCATAGAGATCGGCCGCGAACAAAGGCCACGTTTGAGCACATTTTGCGGCCTTATATATATTTCATAATGCACTGTGATAGTCAGGTGTTTTGTTTTTACAGGCGGAGAGAAACAGCGCCTCCTGACAGATGAGGAAAACATGTAGTACACGCTTTAATTTATAAAGTGTTGTCATAAAAAAAAGGGCATAAGGCTCCCAAAAATACAGGCTTGATGTTTAAACATGCAAAGACATCTATTCTGATTAATAAATATATGTTCTGCCGAAACACAGATCTCTCTCTTTATAAAGTGTCTTAAATACACCCTCAATTCTGAAATTAAGACATATTTCATTACTTTTGTTGAAACTTCTAGATCATTTTTAGGGTTGGTAATGATTATATTTTACAAAAACTAAAACATAATATTTTGTTTTAGACATAAGATTTGGGTGAGAAAAACTATAATCTCTTGGGCTCAAAGTCCTTGTCACAGGTTCGTTTTAGATTCCGTTAAAAAATGATGGCTCAGTCGAAAAAACTTGTGCTTAGATGGTTTTTATTTACACACAGTCCCCAAAGCAGTAGTAAAGTATTAACAGTGAACAAACGACGACAATCAAACAAAGTATTTACAGGATCCAAAACTTAGAGCAAAAACAGGGCCCCAAAGCAGACATGACATGCTCTCCATGGCACTCTTGCCAACAATGAGCAGAGCTCCCTTTTAAACTGTTAACTCAGTTATTAATGTCTAAGCCATATGGAGGGCTATGGGGATTTCAGTCTAAGGAAACAAAGATAAATAGCCAAAATACTGAGTCCTCTGGTCACGTGACATGACCAAGCGTGCCAACTTGCACTTTAAACCAGGACTTGGCAGTGCCTCGGGTTGGCCCACCGTACAGGAGGCAGCGACAGCAGCAGCAGGTGAGTGGTGCGTAGGGGCCGAGTGTGCACCCTCGAACGCTCTACAGTTGAGATAAGTGTCCAGGCAGAGGAGAAACAGTTTGGGGAAGGGAAGGGCCATGATGCAAGTTAACCGGGCGCTCCGCAGACGCCAAGAGCGCACCATGCGCATTCCGGGCACGGCACTCTCGGCCATGAGAGAGCCAAAGGCACGCCGGGTGGGGAAATGAGGGGGCGGTTAAGACGCACCTTCACAGTCCAGGTGCGTAATTTTGTGGCGTTAGCATAAGCAGGGAGTCTTAGTTGCTAGGTGATGGAGCGGCTCCGTGGGCTAGGCACAGCCTTTGCAGTCCACTGAGGCTACTCGGAAGACCAGCCTCCATCGACTGGGTCCTTCGGAGCATGTAGACCCGGAATTGACACAGCAAACAAGTCTCCACCTGCAAAATAAATGGTGTTGGTGAAGCACCGGCCCGTTTTGCCAGAGGCCGACCGATAGTCCTCCCGGGACCCCGTTTTTGTCTCTGCTGGGGTTCGCTTGGCCTGTCGATACCTGTCAACTGCCTCTGGAGTCCAACAAAGAGGCCTGAAAGGGCTCCTTCAGCCTGACGGCATTCAGGTATCCACACCACCAGGTTCGGGGGTTGCCATGGTGACGGGCACCTGAGACCTTGCGACCACAGCTGCTGCAGCTGCATTGACAATGTCTTCCTCGGGATCTGGGAAGAAGCTCTTCCGGAGGTATGGAGTTGAAGACCCTGTTGAGGGGGCTCCGCAAGACGTTAGCAATTACAAGTAAATATAATCTGTATGGTGTGTACTTTGTCAATCCAGATTTTCATTTTCTCTTTCCTGTTTGGTGCGTTCTGAACCATGGGACTTGATCCGGCCTGGACTCGGGCACAGAAGAAAATAAGACTTGATCCGTCTGGCCGTTGGCCTTTACATGTGCTTTATAGGTTTTTCACCTGTGTGTTCTCATGTGTTCTGCAAAATTACCCTTTCGGGCAAATGTTTTATTACATACTGAGCAGCTGAAAGGTGTCTCGCCTGTGTGTATTGTCATGTGTTCTGAAAGATTACGTCTACAGGCAAAGTTTTTCTTACATATAGAACAGCTGAAAGGCTTTTCATCTGTGTGTGTTCTCATATGTACTGCAAGATTACCCTTTCGGGCAAATGTTTTCTTACATATACAACAGCTGAAAGGTTTCTCGCCTGTGTGTACTCTCATGTGTCTTGGAAGATAGCCCTTCTGAGCAAATGTTTTATTACAGATTGAGCAGCTGAAAGGTTTTTCACCTGTGTGTACTGTCATGTGTTCCGAAAGATGATACTTTCGGGCAAATGTTTTATTACAGATTGAACAGCTGAAAGTTTTCTCACCTGTGTGTACTATCATGTGTTCTGAAAGATGATACTTTCGGGCAAATGTTTTATTACAGATTGAGCAGCTGAAAGGTTTCTCGCCTGTGTGTACTGTCATGTGTTCTGAAAGATGATACTTTCGAGCAAATGTTTTATTACAGATCGAACAGCTGAAAGGTTTCTCATCTGTGTGTACCGTCATGTGCCGTGCAAAATGACCCTTTAGAGCAAATGTTTTATTGCAGATTGAACAGCTGAAGGGTTTCTCTTTTGTGTGAACTTCAATGTGTCTTTGTAAATCCTGTTTCGACCCAAATCTCTTTTTACAAAAAGAGCACTGGTGTTTTGTCCTCTCAGCTCCTTCAGCCGTTCCTTGCATGGCTCCATTGTTTACATTGGTCTCAGGTCTATCCCCCAAATACAAGTCTGCACCAGAGTTTTTGTGCAGCCTGTGCTCGTGTCTCTGATCTGGACTTGGTTGTAGTGTTCTGCATCAGCCTCTGTCTCCATCTGTGCAGCTGAACCTTTGAGTGGAGCTCTCCAGTCTTCATCACTGTCAGTGTCAGAAGAGTGCTCTGTGTCTCCCTCAGTCTCTGAGTGGAAATGTGGCTCTGAGTTGATGTCCTCTCTGTGTTTCTGTTTCTTCTTCTTTGGGCTCAGTTTGTGTTTGTTGGAGCAGAGAGGATTCTTCTGTCTTCACACAGACAGCACTGGACTCAGGGACGGAGCTGAAAAGAAAGAACATTACAGGGTTTCTGGATGAAGTCATATACCACAGTCCTTCAAACAAAGTCATTACAACCGCTTCTGAAAAAGCCTAATCTTGATCCAGACCTGTTAGTTAACTACAGACCGATTTCAAATCGACCCTTGTCTCTAAATATCCTTGAAAGAGTTGTTGTTAAACCATCTACAGGTCAATAACTTATTTGAACTTTTTCAGTCAGAGCCCACCACAGCACTGAAATGCACTAGTTAAAGTCACAAATGATTTGTTATTAGCTGCTGACGATTGACTGGTCTCAATCCTGGTTCTATTGGACCTCAGTGCAGTGTTTGACACCATCGACCACAACATTCTACTGCAGAGGTTTAGAATGTGATTGTCGGCATCAGAGGCCCCGCCCTCAGCTGGTTTAAATCCTACCTATCGGATAGGTACCCAGTTTGTTAATGTAAACCAGAGCTCCTCACCCTTTTCCTAAGTAACCTACGGTGTGCCACAGGGTTCAGTATTCGGTCCGATTCTGTTTAATCTTTATATGTTGCCGTTCGGTAACATTATCAGAAAGCATGGCATCAACTTCCACTGCTATGCAGATGACACAGCTGTATTTGTCAATGAAACCCGATTCAGATCGATCAAGCAGACAGACTTTGTGCTTGTGTGAAGGATATAAAAACCTTAACTTAATTATCTGCTTCTTAACCCTGAAAAAAACAAGCTCATTGTACTAGGCCCTAAACAGCTACGAGACGCTTTATCTGAGCAGATAGTCACACTGGACAACGTCAGTGTAGCCTCCAGCGCCACTGCAAGAAACCTTGGAGTCTTATTTGACCAAGAGCTCTCATTCAAAGCACACATAAATCAAGCCTGTAAAACAGCCATTTTACATCCTGCTGTAATATAGCCAAAATCAGAAAAATTCTTGGGCCTAAAAAGCAATGCTGAAAAACTTGTCCATGTGTTTGTAACATCTAGATTAGACTACTGTAACTCCCTGCTCGCAGCATGTCCTAAAAGCTCTATAAAAAGCTTTCAACTGGTTCAAATATGGCAGCAGCAAAATTACTAACAGGAACTAAAAGAAGAGTGCACCTTACGTCGGTGCTCGAGTCTCTTCACTGGCTCCCTGTTGAGTTTTAGAATCAAATTCAAAATCCTCCCTCTCTGACTTAAAAAGCCATAAATGACCTGGCCCCATCCTACCTCAAATATGCTATAGTACCGCCATCATCAAAACAGAGCACTTCGCTCTCATAAATGCTAGACTTCTGGTGGTCCCAAGAGTCTAAAAGCAGTAGGAGGTAGAGCGTTTAGCTACCAAGCTCCTGTGTTACGGAATCAGCTTCCCATCAATGTTAAAGAGGCCGACACAGTCTCTTTCATTTAAGATCCAGGCTTAAAACGTTCCCCTTTGAAATGGCTTATGGTCAGGCCAGTTAGGAACAGAAATCAAAACCTATACAGTTCCCAGCTATGCTGCCCTAGGAGCAACTTATGCTGGGAGAAGTATGGCAGCTTGAGCACTATCCTCTGTTTCTTACTACTTTTCTATCAAACAATATTTAATATTTAATTTCACTTGCAATTTGTTCATCGCTTTTCCTTCTTCTCCCACTTCCCCCGACGGTAGTAGTGGAGCAGGCACATCGATGATCCAGATGCTCCCCAACCACTGTTTTGATTTTGGGCGTTACAAAAATAGATTGAATTGGAACTGAATCTTTTAAGACTTTTTATTTTACAATGTTGGTTTATTTTTCAGAGGACTTCTTAAAAGATTCAGAATGTATTAAGTCTAAATATACCATCAAATTATTAAGCAGACAAAATATGCCAGCAGCAGAGCATTCACCACCTATTACATGAGTTAATGTGCATTGTGCTGGTTCAATTGAACTAATAATACTAATTTAAAAAATAAAAGTCATACATCTCATGCAATTATGCCCCTTTTCCATTAGTACCTACTTGGCTCAACTCGACTGCTGCTTTTGCGCATTTCCATTTGGACCAGCTTTCTAGTTTAGATGCACGTCCAAACTGTAAAGTATTATCATTTTTGAAATGCGGTGCAGTAGTGCAGATAAAAGCTTTTGATGTACAGAAAGCTGACGATAAACTGCACAGGAAGTAAGTTTGCAGCACTGCACCTGTAATCTGCAGCAGCTTCACAGACTCTTCCAGCGTGGATTCATAAACAAACTCACGTGAAGATCCATATTTTATTTTTTATAAAGAATGCTTCAAACTGGATTAATAGCAATGTTTTGAGGACTGGGCTTCATTGAATTGTGGGGGAACATATGATAAGGATATGGATGAGAACGCAGTAGTTTAACTGTAGCTTCACGAGAGGCAAGTAATAAATGTTTTTTTGTCTTGTTCACTAGTTTCTGTTTGTATCCTTCTTCTCTGTCCATAATTACATCTGCTTAGCTCTGATTTATTGGTGGTTACTGTGGACGTTTTGCTGATGTTTTATAGTTATGATATCGTAGTGTAGCAGTTGTCATGTGTTTGTCAAGCAGACATCTTTTTGAGTCACAAATCATTTGCGCAGTTTCCACGTCCCGTTTTGCACAACACCACTAAGCCCCAGTTGAAACGGAAATGCAATCGGGGCTGAGCGGGGCCACAAGCTCAGAGCCAAGTAGGTACTAATGGAAAAGGGCCATTAGTTTCAGTGAAAAAGGCATGCAAACAGAAACAAACAACCCCTACAGATGCAGGAGCGCACACAGGGCCGAGATCAACACAAGACATCTGTCATAGGAGAAACAGCGTGGTCAAAATGTGGCCAGTCCATGGGCCAACACTAGGGGGCGCCTCAAAATTGTAAATGGCCTGTTAACCAGTCCATTGGCCCCTGGTCGTGGCCAGCAGACTGCATGCCACATTTCAATCTCAGTGCTGCTGCATTATAGAGCTATGACAGCTGGAAACTGCCTTGCAAACGTTCTGCGGAGCGCCACACTCAGAGCCACACACCTGGACACCTGAGTGCTTGATGGGATGCTGCATGGTCCGGAGGGCGCAAGGTCAGACCCCACTGTGGTCAGCTCCGGGGCCATTTTTTGGGTGAATGTGATGTGACTGTGGGGATTTATCCAGTTTCCCAAATAGCCGTTCCTCTCTAAGATACATTCAAGATGAGACTGGGGGCAAAATAAAATAATAAAATATGACCCCCTAGGCTGTACCCCCTCTCTCCCAGTCATGCAACTGTCATGTAAAATAAAGCGGTTGTGCCAGGAAAAGGATTTTTTTTTTAAAAGGAATGAAATTACAAATATATATATATATTTTAAAAATACTTCTTTAAATTGGCCACTGGAAATTATAAACTACTCTGTAAATGTGTATGAGACTCACATTTGCAGCTGCTCTTCCTCCTGTTTGATAATCTGTTCTTCTGGCTCCTCTTTAATCTGTAGAGTCTCTGGGATTTCTTGTTTCAGATCAGGACCAGGACTCAGAAAGGGGAGCTGGACACCTGCAGGACACAATGAAGGAATAAATATTTTAACTCCTTATGCAGACTCATCCATAGGGCTAGGCGATATGACCCAAAACATTTTTGCTTTATTTTTTGGCACACTTTGATTTTAAAATCAGAATTGTTCAAAGTCATTGGTGACTGCTGCTCTTTAAAACATAAGTAGGATTGTAATGTGCCTTATAAAGCCAATGGGCCTATAGTCTATTTTCTTTAATTGTAACTCTACATAGAAGAGGCTTGTTTTTATGATGCCTGTTCATAAACTAACATAAAAAATAAATGTTAAGCATCACACATAGTTCCCTTCACAAAACAAATACGGCATAGAGTAATAATTTATACAGAACCCTACTAAGCCTGGAACAGTATGTATACACACACGACAATGAAGCTTGACGAATAAACTGGCTGTTTGCAACTCATCCCGCGAAAGTGTATGCTCAAAGGATAACAACAGTAGTGCAGACGCACCAAGGCTGGAAACTGAAAAGGTACTGGAAAAGTATATGGGAAAAAGAGGCAACACATAACAGCGATGCACAGTGGCTGATGGATCTAAGAGCGGACCACAGCAACCTCCCTGAACAGAACCCAGTTAACATCACAGTGGCAGACATCCAGGAAAGAGTCTCAGGTATAAAAAACTGGACAGCACCGGGTATACTGGCTCAGGAAACTCACAGCACTTCATGAGCGCCTGGCAGCACAAATGAGCCAGCTGCTAAGGGATGGGACACACCCTGAATGGCTAACCGAAGGGCGTCGTACGATCCTGAAGGAACCCTCTAAGGGTAGAGTCCCATCCAACTATCAGCCAATAACCTGTCTCCCACAACATGGAAGCTCATGTCAGACATCATTGTGACTAAGATAAGTTGCCACATGTATCAATACATGAACAAAGCACAGAAGGGACACCAGAGGAGCCAAACACCAACTCCTGGTTGACAGAACAGTCGCTCAAGACTGCAGAACCCGACACACCAATCTGTGTACTGCCTGGATAGATTAGAAGAAGGCATATGACTAATGCACACACGTGAGATCACTGAATGCTTGGAGATGTACAACATCAATGGACTAAGCCTTCATAGCAAACTCGATGCGGCTGTGGCAAACCACCCTTGAGACCAATGGTAAACCACATGCACAAGTGTCCATTAAATGTGGCATATACAAAGGAGACGCCCTGTCCCCACTGCTGTTCTGCATAGGTCTGAACCCTCTCAGCCAAATAATCAACAAGACAGGCTATGGATACCGCCTCAGGAATGGGGCCATGATCAGTCACCTCCTCTACATGGATGACATCAAATTGTATGCTAAGAGCCAGCGAGACATCGACTCACTGATCCACACGACCACAGGATCTATAGCTCTGACATGGGGATGTCATTCAGGCTTGAGAAGTGTAGTCGGATGGGGACAAAGAGAGGGAAGGGTAGTCCACACAGAAGGGGTTTCACTCCCAGAAGGAACAATAGCAGACATTGAGGATGGTTACAAGTGCCAGTACAAGAAGGTAACAAGGAAAGCGGTAAGAGCCAAATACCTTCAACAAGTAAGGCAAGTCATAAGAAGCCAGCTCAATGACAGGAACAAGTCCCGTGCAATAAACAGCTACACCCTGCCAGTGATCAGATTCCCTGCAGGAATAATAAGGTGGCCAAAGGAAGAGATACAGACCACCGATGTTAAGACACAAAAGCTGCTCACCATGCATGGAGGATTCCACCCAAAATCCAGCACGCTGAGACTGTACACTAGATCCAAGGAAGGAGGCCGTGGACTAGTGAGCGTAAAAGCCACTATCAGGATGAAACATCCAAGATCCACAAGTACATCAAGGACAAGGCCCCAACAGATGACGCGCTCAGTGAATGTCTCAGGCAATGGGGCACAGGATGAAGTGCTGGAGGAGGGACGACCATGGGAGGACAAGCCCCTACATGGGATGTACCACCGGAACATAACTGAAGAGAGGCTGATATAAAAAAATCCTACTAATGGCTAGAGCGGGCCGGTCTGAAGGACAGCACAGAGGCACTCATCATGGCTGCACAGGAACAGGCCCTGAGCACCAGAGCAATAGAGGCCCAGATCTAACACACAAGACAAGACCCAAGGTGTAGGTTGTGCAAAGGGGCCCCTGAGACAATCCAGCACATAACTGCAGGGTGTAAGATGCTGGCAGGGAAAGCATACATGGAGCGCCATAACCAAGTGGCTGGCATAGTGAAGAGGAACATATCTGTGCGGAGTATGGACTGGAAACCCCAAAACACCCCCAAAGGTGGTAGAGAATGACCGAGCCAAGATCTTGTGGGACTTCCAGATACAGACTGACAGAATGGTAATGGCAAATCAACCAGACATTGTGGTGGTGGTGGATAAACAGCAGAGGAAAGCTGTTGTGGTTGACGTGGCAAAACCAAGTGGTGGCAACATCAGGAAAAAGGAACACGAGAAACTGGAAAAATACCAAGGGCTCAGAGAAGAGCTGGTGAAGCCGTGGAAGGTGAAGGCGAACGTGGTGCCCGTGGTCATCAGAGCACTCTGGGCAGAGACCCCCAAACTGGAGGAGTGGCTACAGCAGATCCCTGGAAAAACAGACATCTCAGGCCAGAAAAGTGCAGTGCTTGGAACAGCAAAGATGCTGCGCAGAACCCTCAAGCTCCCAAATCTCTGGCAGAGGACCTGAGCTCAGAAAAAGGGATGAGACTAAAAGTGCACTGGCCCACCAGGACACCTCACCGAGAGTTTATGGAAGTGTGGAAGAAGAGGGAGGAACTGGTTTGGAAAAGGACCTGTGTCTTCGCTGAGGGACTCTCTGACCCTCCCTCTTGGTCTCTGTCTCACTCATTATCGGCTCATGTTTTGGTAAATTTAATTCATAACTTAAATCTATATTTATCTGGTTGTGACAGTGCATGTTAATGAATATACATGAAACACATGATGTAAACACTCCGGATAAGCTGTGTGCTAATTTTCATCCACTGTCCCGCATTCACTCCCACAACACACTCGCATACACTTTGCATTGTCCTTTTGTGGTGAAATGGAGGAGGCACGTGGAACTCTGATTAAAAGAGTGCTTCTTTTAAACCAGAGCTCCACGTACAGTTTTAGAATTTGCTGTGACTTAATCACTTGTATTTAACGTCATAAAACAAGTTGAAACTTTAGTGCTTTGTATTTAAATGATCCCAGAAGAAATTGAGACAAAACAAAACTCCCAAAAAGCTGAAAATCTCCTCTCTTTGGTGGATCACGTTTGTGTGTCTCTGCTTCCTCCTGCTCTGGCGCGCACTGGAGCGTGGAGGAAAGAACGAGACTCACAGAGCCTGCAACTCAGTCACTTAAAAGAGCGAGTTTCAGGAAAGTTTGCATCATCAGCAAATGGATCAGACTGTTCAAGGCTTAAATGAAAACGGATCGAACCATTACCTAGTAAATAATTACGCTTTTAATTAGAATAATTATCATTACAGAAATCAGGCCAATCACAAGCTTTCAGCTGACTGCTGGGCGTCTTCCCGTTAAACATGGGAGCTGCAGCGGCTGCTCCAGCTGGTTGACAGCTCGTGACATCAGAGCATGTTGGCGTAAAAGTCGGATACAAACTTACCCAGGGCGTACCACGTTCAGATCAACGTTGACCGACACTGATCGGATCTGTGCAAGTCTTGCTTATTCTGAACGCACCTAATCACTCATCTTCAAAAGTGGGAGGGACGTGTGGTTTGTAGTGATGGGCAAAGTGAAGCCTCATGAAACAGCAAAGCATCTGAACCAAATGTTTCAAGGCTTCAAAACACTTCTCCAGAGGGACATCTAGTGGTATTGTGGTATGTTTAGTTCCGCGGCTCCGGCATGTTTAGTTCTGGCTCCGGCATGTTTAGTCCTGGCTCCGGCATGTTTAGTAATTCAAGTAATTCAATTCAATTCCATTATTACATCCAGATTTCTGACTTGATTTGTAGGTTTTAGAGAGACTCTGGAGGTGACTGCTAAAACTCTCTCTTTGTTCACTTCCTCGCGGTTTTGCAAAAAGTGTAGGGCATAAATAAGGAGCAGATGGACTGGAAAAGACAAGCATTTAGAACATGTGCTGGAAAACAAAGTAAAGTTTGTCTTACCGAGAATAAACAATGACATGAAAACAACATGATCGTTCAAACATGTGGTTGTTAGTGTTGCAGTGGCTCAGAGGAGAGGTTTTATTCATCTACAAAGCTAAAGCAGAGCAACTACAGGACAAACAGGAGCTCATTGAGGCAAGTGTCTGCTAAAGGGAAAAATTATTCAAACTAAATAAAATCTGAAGGAGCAGAGCAGGAAGCACACATGTTCAAATCATTCTGTCTGTCATAGTAAGAGACTGTAGCATCAAACTAAATATCACTCAAGTAAGAGTAAAAGTGTAGAGTCATAAAGTTACTCCAAGATGTGCAATTTCTTGAAAAAGTTACTCAAGATCATGTAACTAAATACTACCACCTCTGCTGTTCTGTTTTCAAAAGGCAAAAAGGCCTATTTTGGTTACTGTATGTACAATGCTAATCTTTTTTGGGCTAAACCCCGGATGTTAAGAATGCCAGGCTCCGCCTCTGGTCCTCCCCTTAATGAATGGGGCAGACACCCATGATTACGCCCTTTGTTCAGCCCAAACTATGCCCCAAATATTGTTGAAATTCACAATAATGCCCCTATTTTAAAGGAGAAAGTTCTTGCGGGGGCGTCATGGCGCGGGCGAGGACTGATCATTGCCGCTTGAGGCTATATTTTGGTCATATTTTAGTGGCTCTCGGGTCGCTTGTTATGGGCTGTTTTTAAAGCGTTGGTCGCTTGTTGCTC
Organism: Chaenogobius annularis; assembly: GCA_015082035.1. Classification (NCBI taxonomy): domain Eukaryota; kingdom Metazoa; phylum Chordata; class Actinopteri; order Gobiiformes; family Gobiidae; genus Chaenogobius; species Chaenogobius annularis. Next base: position 1,641,891 of record BJKM01000070.1, on the reverse strand, counting down.
TCTGAAATTCTCTTGAGGTTTTTTTCCCTGCCGTGCCAAAGGACTGGCCACAGTCCGACTCACGACAGGTTTAAGCTAGCAATACCATATGCGTTTATTTGAATAGATCCATGAGTCCAACTCACGACAGACACGCGAGCATTAGCATTACAGCAATCCATATATTTGAACAGATCCGTGGCTAGGATACAGAAGACTTCCATGTAGCACAGAAGACTGAGGCTAATAAACAAGACTCACCGTCTCTGTTCAGCACGACCCTCGGGCTCAGAGCTTTCAGAGCCGAGTCCAGCAGCTCCTGTTTCCTCTGGTTCTCCTGTTCAGAGTGACACAGTTCCTCCTCATTCTCCGCTATCGTTCTTTCAGCAGCCGCAGTCAGCCACGCATTCACCAAAGTTCTCAGCGTTTGGTCTTTGGACATTTTCACAAAGGGTTTTGTGAGTATCACGATGCTCGAAACAGGCTGCTGAAAACTCTTCTTCAGAGTTTATTGGCTGGGGTGAAGAAGGCTAAAGTGAGTATTTCCGCCACCTTCTGGAAAGGAGTGTGAATCAGACTGTCCTCGCCTAAATTAATTTTAGATTTCCTGTTTTGGAAAGAAGCTTAAACAATGACCTAGAAATATCATTCCTAGAATCTAAACCCAGAACTTTCTGAACTTTAATTGTAGTTTTGGTCTCTGACTTACCACCATATAAAATTCTAGTCAGCGAGTCCTCTGACTTTTCGTAATTTATTCCTTTATGTCCATTATCTGATAAAAGGAATCTATCAAGCTGCTGGGCATGATAAACATAACATTTTTAAAAAGCTATAACCCATGTATTTTCAGTAATTGTGGGATGATCAGGGTCAGTTTGTGACCCAGGAAATAAAAAATTACCCTACATTTCTAAAAATTTTATGTGGATTCCAAATTCCAAAGTCCCTAAAACTCATCTCTTCAACTTTTAAAGAGGAATTTGTCAAACCCCAGCAAATGACCAAACTAGTGTCAATTAGGCCCTGCCTCCAGGCACTGCCCTTTATATTCAGAAATATCTAGGCAGACATAAAAATCAGATTTTTGTCTGTGCAGAGCTTGTTCCCACTTATAATTAGTAACTCAGACATCAGAGGCCAAAACGACAGAGTCTCAGCTTCGGAACGAGTCCAGACATTTCTACTTCAAAGGGTTTAGAATCAGCTTTAGGTTGAATTAGGGCTCATTTTAGTCAGGCTTTTTAAAAATCAGACAATGAAATTTGGACAGTGCATGTTCAACACTTTCTTGGGTCTGAACAAATGGTTGTTAACTATTCTTTGCAACAAATGATTAAATCCTGTTTGATCAAATCTGGATAGGATGTTGTCTTTCCTCTTATTTCATGTGGTTTCCCTATTTTGAATAGGCCTTCCATCATAGTGTCTTCCCTCATAAGGCTAAATACTGAGTCTATAATGTGTATTTGCCAATAAACATCCTGTTAGGAAACAAAAGTAAAGCAATAAATCCCTTACATTTCAGGCTGTCCTCACACCTAAACCGATATATTTGGTCATTTTGTTAAATCTTAAATTAGGTCAAAAGAAGTTATCTTGTGTGCCAAAACAACGCCCCTGCAGGCGTTGTCTCAAGCTGGATTTACCACGAGTTATGGAAATTCCAGACTTGCTCAATGTCCAGTTTGTAGCAAAGATCCAGGGAAAAACGTCAGCCACCCATGCGGATTAAAAACGTGGTGTGAACTCCACAATAAAGAGCAAGCGTTAAACTTCTCATGTTTGTTTATGTCCCGACAGGAAGTGACATCATGGACAGCAGGAATGAAATAAGCATTGTTGTTGTTTTCAATAATATATATACACATACATACATACACACATACACACACACACACTACATATACACACACGCATGATTATATATGTATATATATATATATATATATATATATATATATATATATATGTGTGTGTATATATATATATACACACACATATGTATATATATACATGTATATATATATATATATATACATATATACACACGCGTTATATATATATGTGTGTGTGTGTGTATATATATATATACAAATATAATCATGTATGTATGTGTGTTGTGTATGTGTACTCATATATGTGTGTATACATATATATATATATATTCACACACATATATACACATACATACATATATATACATAACATACATACATATATATATATATATATACATACTACATATATATACACACACACACACACACAATTGTTAATGATCTATTTTACAATTTAGGTTGTTAATACCATCAGAATGAAAGGTGGCCATTGCTAAAAACAATAGACCATGGGTGGTATTTTGTTCTTCCAAATTTAGGATACATGTTTCACAGGTATCTATTGCATTCCAAGGTACAGGACACAAAATACAGATATCCAATAGTTTAGCTCATAATATGTTATTCATTGAAGAGTAGCATCCTTTAACATAAACGGCATAATGAACCCAATCAAACATTCAAAACTATTAACACAAATTAGAAAAGAAATGGACATTATATATTTAGAAGAAACACATTCACGCAATATAGAACATCGAAAAAGAAACACAGTACAAAATGTACAATCCATCATACAGAAGCAGACACAAGAGGGATGATGCAATATTGATCTCAAACCGCTTTTGAACAAAGCAATGTACTGGTTAAAGGAACTATTAATGGAAAGGTTTTCTCTTTGGTAAATGTGTATGCTCCACCAGGGAGTGATATCACTTTCTATTACTAATGT